>CM051240.1:15615819-16114380 GCA_027917425.1 Gastrophryne carolinensis | reverse complement strand
TCCAGGAGAGGGAATCGTCGACCTGGAAATCTTATAGATTCCCGGACCAATTGGCGTGGGTTTTGGTCCACTTTAAAGAGGAACTATGTTGAGAAATGACCGCTGTCCCTCCTTTTTATTATGCAGCAGCGGGGCAGTCGGGACCGGGCTTCCCTGCTGTGCATCACTGCCGCTATAATATAGAGACGGCCACCCAGATACTCACCTCTTTCGGGTTGCTCTCCCACGTGACCGCAAGCATCCTATTGGCGCTGGCTGCGCAAGCTGCTCCACGGCAGCCGTAGAAGGATCTCCAAAAAGGGAGCTTATTCTAAGTATGTCTCACACCCTGCTTCGGAAGTAGTCATTACACTTGGGTTATGTCCAGTAGAGGGCGAACTTCTGCAGAGATGACTAGAAAAAAAGGAAGCCCCTCCCGGTCCATAAATACCTGGGACCCCCCCAAGCACCTCCCAGTTTTAGTCTCTGCAGACGGCGAGCAAGCAGAAGATGATGTCTCCTCCTTGCACAGGGGGATTTCAGGTAGCCGGGATGACTCCCGGCCCTCTATTTTACCTATTACCGCCCGGATCCCCTTTTGATTTACCCTGCCTCCGAGCCTAGGCTGCCGGTCCGGGCGAGGGTAGATAGCACCCTAGGTGCCTAGGAGCTAATGCTCCACCGTGAGACCCTATACTAGAGGGTAGGCGGTTAACCGGGTTGGTGATCCCGGTTTGGGATGCCCTGTCCGTTCCCCACTTTTTACTTTGTAGTTGGGGATCCCTCCCTCCCTTGTTCCTTTATTCTCTGTGGGACGGGGGGGGGGGGGGGGCTGTGACCTTCCCTTGCCAGTGGTCACGGAGCTTCGGGAAGTATTCCTTCATTTATTAGGGGACTATGAGTGTTAACGTGTGTGTGTGTGTGTGTTTTTACTGTAGAATTGATTTCTCTTCGCTCCACTTCAGGACATCATGACATGCAGCGGCCGTCGGGTGATACGGCCGCACTGTCATGGCGGCTAGTGGGGAGGCTGAGGGGATTCGTCTCCCCTCTTTGCTGTGAGAGAGGGGGAGGGGCCTGGCGCTCGGCGCGCTGGCAGGAGCCTGCGTGCTGGGACGGCCCGCTCCCGCTTCCTCATTCTCTAACTTATTTTCTTCTGGCGCGCTCTGCGGCGCCCTGTTCTGTCTTGCTATGGGGAGGGGGTGGGGCCGGGCGCTCTGCGCGTTGGTGGCGGCCCGTCCCTCTCCCTCACACTCTCTTGACTCTTTTTACTATTATGCGGTGGGGGGGCGGGGCCGGGCGCTCGACGCATTGGCGGCGGCCCGCCCCCTCTCTCTCTCTCTCTCTCTCTCTCTCTCTCTCCTCTCCTCTCTCTCTCTCTCTCTCTCTCTCTCTCTCTCTCTCTCTCTCTCTCTCCTCTCTCTCTCTCTCTCCTCTCTCTCTCTCTCTCTCTCTCTCTCTCTCTCTCTCCCCCTCCCTCCCTCCCTCCCTCCCTCGATCTCTTTCTCTGAGCGCCCGTTGGTGAGGATGGGGAGGCGGCGGTGTGCTATCCGCGCTGGCCTGCCCTCTTCGTCTGCTTCCTCCAGATCAAGGTTCGGCTCTGAAGACTTCTGGTCGGGGTGAGTGCCCCGTGGGGCTTTGATTGTCCCTTGATTGTATGTTAGGGCGCTTTATCCAGCGCCAGATTAGCACACCGTGGGATCCTTTTGTCCCACATTGCGTTCCTGGTATTATTGCATATGACACTAGCATGGTATAGATGATTTATCTTTTATATTATATGCTTCTTGTCGCATTATGTATACGCATATATATCTATATATATTTTTATATTCTATGTTTAGCCACACTCTGTTTGAATGTATGAGTGCTTGTCTTGATTCTTTATTATGGGGGCCCTCCTGTCAATGTGTCCTGGGGTCCCTCGGGCTTGCAAATCCTCCCACTTACGGACTTAAGGGGCATCCCGGGTTGCTTCTAGCGTAATTCCCGCGGGTCATTGCGACTACCATACAAATCACCATTTGGAGGCTCCCCTGGATCCGGGCTCTGGCTCCCTTCGGGGCAGTCCCGGCGGTGTGTGGGTTGGGGGGTATCCCTTGTTGGGATACTGTGCTAGTGCATACCTTGTGGTCAGCAGGCCTTAACACAGCAGTCGGGGGCCCGGACGTCTGGGTCAGTGCCGCCGGCCTTATCACCTACTTCACCTTAAATTATCTGTACCCCATGTGACATTGTCATTAGCGGGAAGTCGCAATCTGATGTATGTGCTGGTTTGGCCAACATCGATATATTGTTCTAGCTCTGTGGCCAGTGCGGCCTCGGCTAAGAGAAGACATCTGTCTCCGGCAGTGCCGGTTCTTGATGATCATGATTCCCTTGACTGTCTGTTTATTTTCCGCTTGCGGAAAGAGCTGTTTTCGGAATCTGATGGTCCTGAGGATCAGCAGTTGGGATCCTGAGGCGGGGTTTGGGGATGCTGTGGTTATCCCCAAGATCCTGGCCATTTATTGAGGTGTTGGCTATTCCTCTTACGGCGGAGTTCCCTCCGCATAAGGGAAAATAATTTTTTTCTTAAGACCTCTAAGCCTCGTATGGGTGCCCAACTCAGTTTCATTCTAATTTATGATTATTAAGGATCGGGAGGGGTCTAACTGGCTTCCCGGTTCTCCTCAGGAATGGGATAGGAGGTATCCCTGTATGGGGATTGCGGTGAAGTGCTGGTCATCTCCTCTCGAGGTCGATGCGTCCGGTGCTGGGATTGTCCGACGCATCTGTGGTGCACTCTCTAGGCGTCTCCACGGTTGTGTATCGTGAGGATCGTCAGTTGATCAGATGGCTTGACATGCCCTTGCCGGCGTGGGTTCTGCCTGGCGGTCGGTTTGTATTTCTGTAATCACGGTTGTGGTTCTCAGGTCTGTGGTTTGGGGCCTGTTGAGGGGTCCCAGCTGGACCCTGCCAGTGCTAATTTGGCTGCGCTTATGCGGTGTGTATAGTTCCTGACCATGGTCTTGTCTGCTTGGATGACACTATATGTCTGTATGGCGGAATATCAGCTTTGCTTGTGGCTTTACGACGCTCTGTCTGGTTGCGCCGGTGGCGGCTAACATTGGCTACCCTTCTGGGGTATGCGGTTGTTTGGACTCATATTGTTTCAGTTGCGTGAGGAGGCAGGCTTCCGCCATGCTAGAGGCGACGTGCTCTCTTCGGGGGGCAGGCTCCTCTATTCCTTCCTTTCTCGGTGCCGGAGCTGGCAGAGGTGCGGCCTTCTCTATCTTCAGTGGTGATTTCTCTGTTCTCGGGTTTCCTCGGACCCCCGGGCTGTGCAGGGGCCGGGGCTATTGTTCCAACCCTTGTGGTCCCTTTACGGGATAGATCTATCAGAACCATTCTGGTTTTTGAAGTTCCACAGGGAGTCTATGCGTTCAGTCATCTATTCCCTTCATCAGGGGGCTTTTGTGACATTTTATAGACATCACGGTTGTTACCTTTATGTGTCATTCTACCCCGCTCGCCTGAGATTCTCGGTTTTGGGGTGGAAGATCGGCATTTTCACTTGTAGCTGATCCTTGTTAGTATAGTGGTCAGTATCCCCGTCTGTCACGCCGGAGACCAGGGTTCAATTCCCCCCGACGGGGAGAGCTCTAGGTTTTAGGCCCTTCCTTTCTGGTTGCCTTCGGTGCCAAGGGTGTTCACCAAGGGGCTGGCGGGCATAATGGCCCTTCTTGGAGCCCGGGGTGTTTACATTGTGCCATATCTGGATGATCTACTCATTACAGGTTCTTTTCTATGCGGGGTGGAGATGGACTCCAGGGTGGTGACGGCGCTGGAACGGTTCGGATGGGTGATCACCCACTCCTAGTTCTCCGGCATGAATCTGGATCCGGTCAGGACAGAGGGTTCTTTCCTCGCTCAAAAGGTGCAGAGGGTTCAGGACCTGATATTTGTTCTCATGGACAATCCTCGCCTCTCTTTCCGGCTAGGGATGAAACTGGTGGGATTGATGGTGGTTTTTCCTTCTAAGCAGTCCCCTTTGCTCCTCATGAGTTCCTCATGAGGTCGCTCTAGTTCCGTCTATTGCGGTTTTGGGGCGGCTGTTCCCGGTGCTTGGTTCGGTCATTTCTGCTGTCTCCCAGGGTTCGGCAATCCTTTCAGTGGTGGCTGGAGCTTAGCGGTCTGTTGAGGGGCAGATCCTTTTTGGCTCTTGGGAGACGGTTGCCACGAATGCCAGCCGGTCGGGCTGGGGACTTTTCTGGATGGACTTTCGGTTCCAGGGGCTGAGGAGTCTTCAGGAGGCTTCCGCTCCCATCTCTGTTTTGGAGCTCAGAGCTATTGTTCTATTCTGTCATGCTGGATGCATCATTTACAGGTTGCCGGTTCAGCTTCAGTTGGACGATTGAACTGCGGTCGCTTACGTCGATCACCAATGAGGGACTCGCAGCTGGAGTGCCCTCAGGGTAGTGTCGCTGATTCTTGCATGGGTGGAGAGCGATGTTCCATGCATCTCAGCGGCATTCATTCCGGGAGTGGATTTCACTGAGCTTTCCTTTTTACCGCAAGGTGTTTCGGTCCCTCTGTCGCAAGTGGGGGTTTCCGGAGGTGGTTCTCCTTGCTTTCCGTTGCAATCACTAGCTCCCAACGTTTGGTTTTCGGTCTCAGGTTCCTCTGCCTCCGGCAGTGGTCGCCATGTCTCCTGCACCTGCCTCCTTCCTTCGCCGTGGTGGGCAAGGTGGTGTGCTAGCTGGCTCCTGAGGGTGCGTCAGCAATGCTGGTGGCTCCAGGGTGGTCAAGATAGGTTTGGTTTGTTCTGCAGGTTGCAAACGCTGGCTTTGCGGCGTGGCTGCTGCAACCTTCTCCATCTTCATAGAGGAAGTTTTGTCTGATGCTGTGCTTTGGACCCTTGTTTTGGCTGGCAAGTGGTCTTCCTTTAACTTCTTCTACGGGACTTGGCGGTCCTATATTGATGGGTGTGAGGCTAGGGCCTTGCCTTGCAAGGTGTTTTTGTTCTCTAGGTTTTGGACTTTCGTCTGTACGGTCTGGGGCTCCAGCTTAAGGGCTTTGCTGGGGAAGGACTCTGTCCTGGTGGTGTTCTTCTAGGACCTTTTGTCCTCAGAAAGAACCTTGCGTCTGTTTGGGATCTGCATTTTCTATGCTTACACAACAGATTGCCTCTTTGTTGGCTATTGCTTATGTTCGCTGTGTTTCCATCTTTTTAAGGATGTGTTTTTTCTTCCTTGTGTCCCTCGTCTAGCTTTGACGAGGAGAGGGTCCTGTTGATTTTCTATTTCTTGGCTACTTCCTTTTTCTGTAGGAAGGAAGCCTTGTTTGTGGCGCCCTTTGGCCCCTGACGGGTTTGGTGCCTTCATATTTGCCATTTTTAATGGATATGTCTGGTCCTCGTGTGGGCCTATATTGCCAAGGGGAGGGTTCCCCTTTTCAGTTTAGTGGAATAAGTTGTTCGACTGCTGCTTGGTCACCTGTTCATACCCTTTACAAGTTTTTGTAAGGTTGATGTGCGGGCCTTAGCTGTTTTTGGCCACACAGTTCTACAAGCGGCAGGGGTTTTTCATTTGTGCATTTTTGCCTATTGGGATCCCCACCCTTTTTGGACACTGCTATTGGATGTCCCAAGTGTAATGACTACTTACGAAGCAGGGTGTGAGACATACTTAGAATAATACCATTTTGTGAATACTCACCTTGTAAAATGGGTATTATAAGTATGTCTCACACCCTGCTTCGCCCCCGCCCTGAGTTGTATTTTGGATCCTCTTTGGTGTTACTGTTTTGTCTTGTAAGTTTTTTAGTTGCTCTTCCTGGTCCCCTTACTGCTTTCTTATACTGGGAGGTGCTTGGGGGGTCCCAGGTATTTATGGACCGGGAGGGGCTTCCTTTTTTTCTAGTCATCTCTGCAGAAGTTCGCCCTCTACTGGACATAACCCAAGTGTAATGACTACTTCCGAAGCAGGGTGTGAGACATACTTATAATACCCATTTTACAAGGTGAGTATTCACAAAATGGTATTTTTTCCAAGTCATCCTTCAGCTAGACCACATGGAGATATTATGCTCCACCCCCTGGGAGGAAACACATAACAGGAACAGAGTTTAAAAGCCCCACCCCTTCCTTCCCACTTCAGTTCTTTGTGTTTCCTCCCTGGGAAACCTTGGGACAGAGTGTGTGCTGATGTTATAGTCAGCGGCCAGTTTATTATTTTAGTTTATTTTCCGACCCTCCAGAGATTGGAGTTAGCCAGCTACACCAGATATAACCCACAGGAGACCCTGTTGGAGACTGAATGCACCTGGGGCTATATCCCTCATAGTTACTGAAAAAGGCACAGACAGTGCTATTTTCACTTTTAAAATCCATTATGGAGTAGGTACGCTGGAGTGGCATGGTGATCTGAGAGTAATCCCTGAGGAACGGTTGCGCTAGTTATACATAGTTCGCTAGTTGCGAACATATCAAGACAGCCAAGACATCCAAGCGGTGTGTAGTCTGTAGGGCCACACTTTCGGAAACTTGGCGGTTATCTTTCGAAAAATTCTCAGTATAAAGCAAAAGAGAGGGTTAGAAATAACCAACCAATCGAACTTCTCATTTGCAACCCATTATCAATGGTCTCTTGCTATTGCATATATAGCTAATGCCATCACAGAGAGCCAGGTCAAGGGAGTTATTTAATAATTTGAATAATCAAAAACCTCCCACAACCACTATCCAAATAAATCAACAAGGGCTTTGAATGTGGTTCGGAGAAGTATGTCTAAGTGGATAGACAAAATCAAGGCTCAAAATGAGTCCATCTAGAAAATTGGAGGTTCTCCCAACATTATACAGAGCCATGTTTTTTCTAACACATGTTTGTCAAAAAATCATCAGAGCCTCAGCTAGGGGCCGGTGTTCGGGCAATCGGGCTAAAGACTGATCTGGGGACAGTAGTTCTAAGAAAATTATATATATATATTTATATATATATATATATATATATATATATATATATATATATATATATATATATATATATATTTATATACTGTGTGCCATTCTTTTCAGGGTAGAAGATTGTTGGGGAAGACTTAGATAACATTACAACAATATTCACAATATTAGGAAAGAGATTTCCTGTTAAAAAATACATTATATTCTTTCGGGTCAGGAAGAGAGGGAACATGAGAATTCGCATTATCTCACTGAGGATCTAGACTTAATGTTACTTACAGAGAATTCTTAATTAAACAGTATGAAGTGTTAAAGGATTTATTTAAAACTGAATGGGATAACCCTGAAAAAAGATTTTTTTTTCTCCCGAAACTAAATACCCCTTTTAAGGTTCCTATTATGAACTAAACCAGGACTGCACAGGAGATCACATTGTAAGAAGGGCAGGGGTTACAACTCTTTTTCAATCTAATAAAAATAGAGAGAGGGACCTAAAAGACGCTGGGTGCAAACCACCATTCGTTTCCTTAGAGACAAAGTTACCAAGAGATCCCAAGAAAAGTATAGCCTGTCCGTAAGTTCTACAGGAACTCTTGCAGAAAAAAGTGATAGAAGTAGTTCCTCCAAGCCAAATTCAGGAGGGTTACTACTCATGTTTTTTCTGGTAATAAACCATCGGGGAAAAACAGAATTGTTCGGCAAGAGGTTCAGAATACAATCAATCTACTCTGTAGGGTGCACTCTGATCTAAGATGCCTTGATGGCCAATCTGGATCCTTAGAATGCGTATCCACACATTACAATCCGGGAAGCTCACCGCAAATAATTAAGATTTGCGGTTCAGCTAGACCAAGAGATGGTCATATACAATACAGAGTACTCCTATTTAACCTGTCAGCCTCTCCCAGAGTCTCTATTAAAATATTAGCAGAGTCTATGGCACTCCTCAGACAACTAGGAATCGATGTAATTCCATATCTGGAAGATCTTCTGATTCTAAATAAGTTCCAAAGAGACCCTGTTAGTACATTTGGTAAAGACTATAAAAGTCCTAAGGGATCTGGAATGGGTGATTAACCTGGAAAGGTCCAGTCTAATTCTCACAGCTGTGCAAATTTCTGGGTTCCCTAATTGCACCCAGAGGAAAATAATTCTGCCTTTAGTAAAGTCACTAAGGATAGTGAAGGAGATGGTTTACTGGCAAAAGAGCCAAGATTATCCCTAGGAGCAATAATAAAGGTGCTAGGACTAATGTCTTTAACCATTCCAGCAGTACACTCAAGGGCTCTGCAGGAAGTACTGCTACTAAAGTGGAACAAAGAGCAGAGGTCAATGATCAGTTGGTGCAGTCAAGCTCAGCAGTCTTAAAAGATATTCTCTGGCAGACAGAGGCCAAAAACTTACAAGGGGCGGAGAATGGAGACAGTCCAACCCAGCAGTACTAAAACAGTTGGGGCTGGGGGTCATACCAGGGGACTTACCAAGGGAAATGGCCAAAAGCTATAGCAAGGAAGTCCTCAAATGTCATGGAGCTTATACCAGTAAAACCAGCACTAAACTTCTTCCAGAAGGAAAGAGGGGGGGAGAGGTGCAGATTAGGTCAGACCATACTACAGCAGTAGCTTACCTAAACTGTCAAGGGGGAACAAGGTCAGACATGGATCACACTAGTGATAGGTCTGTTAATTCCTTTACAGAAACAGGTAGATTCCTTAACAGCAAACGCTCTAAGTTTAGGTAAAGTCTATCAAACAGAGTGGTGTATGAAGTAAGACATATTCAGTTTGAGCATGAGTACTTGGGGACAACCTCAAATAGACCTGTTTACAAACAAGAGAATGTAAAAAGTTCTTCTCTCTAGTGAGGGAGGAGGGAGCAGTAGCAATAGAAGCGCTTCCTCAAAAATGGAACTTTCATCTTGCCTATGCTTTTTCACCCTTCAGAATCCTGTCGCAGGTGATATGGAAGGCAGCCCAGGAGAAAGCAAATGGGATACTCTTCGCAACTTATGTCCAAGAAGAGTGTGGTTTGCAGAATTAACCAGGGTGGGGATAAGAGGTCCTTGGAATCTGCTGGAAGTTGCAGACATCATACATCATACATCAGAAGTCAGTACTGCATCCGAATCCAGCAAGTATTCGAATGACAGCATGGATCCTGAATGCGGATGAAAGAGGGGGTTCCCCGAGAGGGATAGAAATATTCTGCAAAATCGTAAGTTTTATATACAAGGAAAAGTTACAGAAAGAAGAAGTTTGCTTCTTTTGGGAGCTTCACAATCTGAAGGTAAAATACTTAGTTGCAGTGCTCGATTTGTTGCTAAAAGGATTCGAAAAGGGACAGGATGTAAGTACCCTGAAGACTCCTGCATTATCAGTTTGTTCGGGATCAAAAACTTGGACAGAATGAATACCTCCTAGCCCTAGGCTACCTCTAGCCCTAGGCTGATCTTAACTCTAACCCTAGTAACAAAAAGGGTAATGAATTCAAGCATAGTTAAGTATAGGACTTTTATTGGGCTATACTCCCAGATAAAATAATTCCAGACCCAGTCTGTTATTTTTTTGCCTAAGATAGCAACTTCTGATAACAGGTAGTAAGAGAGAGTTATCCCAACGCTGCTAGGTGCAGTTGGTAAGGAGGAGGATCTTTCGTTGCTTGATGGCAGAAGAGCTCTGATTGTTATTGAAAAGGTCAAAGTACTGGCACTTGACAGAGCAAATGCTAGTAGAGTTAAGGGGAAAAAATAAAGGTTCAGCAGCCTCAAGGGCTACTACTGCTAGATGGTTAAAACGGACTAGTGCAAAGTCATGTTAGTAAGGGAGTGACTCCCCCTGAAGTGGCAGCTCACTTCACAAGGGCAATGGGCACATCTTGGGCAGAAAGAACTGGGGCTTCTATAGATGTGAAGCTGCCATGTGGTTTTTGCCCCACACCTTCATTAAACACTATAGACTTTATCTACTATCTGCAAACATCAGTCCTTCCGTAGAAGGGTACTCCTTGCAGCATCCCACCCCTAAGGTATAATTACTTGCCTAATCCTCTCCATGTGGTCAAGCTGAAGGATGACTTGGAAAAATCTACGTTACTTACCGGTAACGTCCTTTTTAGGAATCCTTCAGCTTGACCACTTATTACCCACCCATATGTCAAGGGTTGAAGTTCGGTTACTGTTCTATAACTGAAGTGGGGAGGAAGGGGTTGGGCTTTTAAACTCTGTTCCTGTTTTGTGTTTCATCCCAGGGGGTGGAGCATAATATCTCCATGTTGGCAAGCTGAAGGATTCCTAAAAAGGACGTTACCGGTAAGTAACATAGGTTTTTTTTTTTTTTTCTTCATAGCAGCAGAGAAGCCCAATCCAGTATGCCCTACAGCTGCATAATAAAGAGGAACACCGGTCATTTCTGTTCATAGGTCCAACATCCAACACCTGATTGGATAGATTAAAGAAAGGTCTGCTTTAAATTGGCACAGTTGGAAAGGAAAGGTCGGCGGCCATTATGGATCTTCCTTTCCCAGCATCTCAGCCATGCTGCTGCCTGGATTCAACTGACATAACTGACAATGCACAGTAACAGGAAACCCGGCAGCACTTCCTGTTTGCAGGTGGTCTGCAAATGCGTGAGCCGCCATCTTGTTTCCAAAATGTACTACAGCAGGCGTTAGAAAAAGGTAAATTATCTATCTATGTAGCATCCAAATTGCCTCGGGGGGGGGGGGGGGGGGGGGGATGCAGATGAGCGCAGTTTGTTGTGTTGGTCTGGTTTAAGTCATCTTTAATTGTTGGTCCACTTTTAATTTTTTTTTTTTTTTTGTCTTGGAAATATTTGTTCTGTTTTGTAATCCAAGAAAATTGGATGATTCCTGTTTTTGGATCAACCCTATTGATTTTATTTTTTTTTTCTCTACTTTTCGAATTGTCACACGGTGGGACATCCTGAATAGGGAGGCGATGGACCTCCCCCGCCCCAGAGTCTGATTGGCCCGAGGTGGTTGTTGCTCTTTAAGAGCCACGTGCTTCAAGTCGTCAGTTCGTCATTGTTACATGTCGAATGTCTGTTTTTAAAAAGGCTTCTCCTTTAATTCACGACAGATCCTCCCCAGGTGGCCACTCCCGACATTTATAACTCTTCTCATTGGTGCTTTTCCTCTCCCCGCCCCCGCCATTTATAACTCTTCTCATTGGTGCTTTTCCCTCTCCCGCCCCCGCCATTTATAACTCTTCTCATTGGTGCTTTTCCTCTCCCGCCCCCGCCATTTATAACTCTTCTCATTGGTGCTTTTCCTCTCCCGGCAGGTGCTGCGATCGACGCCTGTGGACATCCATCGACTTGAGCAGACGGAAGTCAATCACCCCTCCCATGCTGAGTGGTATAGTCCGGAGGCAGCCAATCAGACTAGACCTTAGCTGGACCAACATATCTGAGAAGCAGCTCACCTGGCTGATCCATCGCCTGCAGGGTAAGTAGGGAGGGGGGCGTTTTGGGTAACAATGGGAACCCCCGATCTGAGGTTAATTCCGGTCTGTCTTTAGGATTAAAGGAGCTTCTATTGGCTGGATGTACATGGAGCGCTGTCTCGTCCCTCTGTACAACCTCCTTCCCCTGCCTGTCTCTGCTAGACCTGGGCTGGGTGCAAGGGATGAAAACCTCACACCTCCGAGAGCTGCTCTCACCCCCCTCCTCCGACTGCAAGACAGGTAAGCAGGTCTCTTCCCTTCAGCGTCTTCAAGTTGACCTAAATTCAAGATGGCCCTCGGGGTGCCAGTCTGCTTTTAGGGCTCAATTTGCCAAAAATGGGGCATTAAAGTGCAGAAACACCTGGGTTTTAGTTCTTGCCCCAGGACATCCAAGTTTGGGATCGTCCAGAAATACTCACCTTTCCCCGGTCCTACGGCATGGGCGCACAGCCTGGGTTGACAGCTGACAATCATAGATGAGTGCCCCAACAACTGCATCTAGCAGCCAACCTCCGCAAGTTCCTGGCCCAGCCTGATTTTCATACAGGGAAACATAGCAAATCGGGATGGGGGACAGCAAATGGGTTTTGGTTCCAGATGAAGCCGCTGCCAAAGAGGACGACGGCAGGGAATCGGGTAAGCCTTTCAATTTGGGGCCATTGACTAAAAATCACTATACTATCCTAACAGCAGGTGGCGCTTGTGTTCTGCTCATAGCTGAAAACCCTGATAGTAATGTACACTGATGTTTTCTAAAGCAGGGATACTCAACCACTTCTTGTATAGGTCCATTTAAAGGCATCCGATGAGAGGTGAATCCCGGGCAGAGGTTTGTCGTGTGCGCACGGGGGGCTGGTGTGGATAGTGGCTAAGGATTCTCCAGGCTAAACTAAAGGCTGCTTTTACCTTGCAATGGCACTTCCCGCCCGTGCAGTACTAAGCACTACATCGCTGATCAAGGGGGCAGTTCTGAGCACAGCAACACAGAAGCAAACGAATACGTCAGGGCTGTCAGGGCAGGGGTCCTGAAATCTGGTGCTGAGGTCCGCATTCGGACCCTGGTCCGCCAGTTGAGTATCACTGTTCTAAAGGATATTAAAATGATCCGACACCCAATTCATACAAAATAGGTGCTGATCGCAGCACACGGGGAGGGGGGGTGCACCCCGATTGCTGATTCCCCCTGGGCAACCCCCCCTCCCCCTGCTACTGTGCTTCCTCAGGCCCCACAATTGAGCCTCGTTGCTGCCAGCAGACCTCTTGTGGGTTTCCAGCTGCTAAAATAACTTTGGACTTTGTGACTGATGGCAAATCCTGAGGGGGGGGGGGGGGGGGGGGGGGGGGTTGCTGATACAGGGAGCGCACTGCTGCATTCTGGTTCTTGCACCCAACATGGGGCCATGATGGAGCTGCTTTATGCTGGGCATTCGAATGTGCCGCATAAAGTAATGATTGGACAAGTGCACGCACATGCACCATGGGAACGGAGAAAGGTGAATGAAAGGGGGCGATCTGATGGGTCTCACACAGGGAGGCATCCTACATCAGGATGCCCCTGGGGCGGGGACCAATTACCAGGTAGGAAAGGTAGATGGATGGTAAAGATTTAGGAAATAGAAGGTGAGGAGTAGAAAATAAGGGGTGTTCCACCCTCCCCTGCTCACCTGGCCATCCTAAAATATTTTTCTTCAAAGATTGAGGGGTGGGGGTCAGTGCACATGCACCCATTCGCTATAACTTTAGGTAATATTTAAGTAATCTTTATGCATACGGCATACTACTTCTACTGCCGGGAATCCCTGGGGTCGGCCGCTGTTACCAGGAGCTACCTGATGCTTGCACCCAACATGGGACCATTCCAGAGCCGCTGTTACCAGGAGCTACCTGACGCTTGCACCCAACATGGGGCCATTCCAGAGCCGCTGTTACCAGGAGCTACCTGATGCTTGCACCCAACATGGGGCCATTCCAGAGCGGCTGTTGCCAGGAGCTACCTGATGCTTGCACCCAACATGGGGCCATTCCAGAGCCGCTGTTACCAGGAGCTACCTGATGCTTGCACCCAACATGGGGCCATTCCAGAGATGTTGTTACCAGGAGCTACCTGATGAACCCAACATGGGGCCATTCCAGAGATGTTGTTACCAGGAGCTACCTGACGCTTGCACCCAACATGGGGCCATTCCAGAGCCGCTGTTACCAGGAGCTACCTGATGCTTGCACCCAACATGGGGCCATTCCAGAGCCGCTGTTACCAGGAGCTACCTGATGCTTGCACCCAACATGGGGCCATTCCAGAGCTGCTGTTACCAGGAGCTACCTGATGCTTGCACCCAACATGGTGCCATTCCAGAGATGTTGTTACCAGGAGCTACCTGATGCTTGCACCCAACATGGGGCCATTCCAGAGATGATGTTACCAGGAGCTACCTGATGCTTGCACCCAACATGGGGCCATTCCAGAGCTGCTGTTACCAGGAGCTACCTGATGCTTGCACCCAACATGGGGCCATTCCAGAGCCGTTGTTACCAGGAGCTACCTGATGCTTGCACCCAACATGGGGCCATTCCATGTTTAATGTTTAATTTATAATTTATGAACTCCATCCATCACAGCTGCATGAGTAGAAATTGGCGCTGCATGGCCCCATCATGATACACATACCTGATCAGGGGGTGAGATGCATAGTACCATAGTACAGGACTACTGTAAGCGACTTCATCAGGGGATTGGGCATAAATCTGCTCTGCCTAATACTTGCAGACTTTGATGGAAACTGAGGCTGATTCTATGTGCGTCTGACTAATCCCCCCCCCCGTTTTCTTTTTGTAGTCGTGTCGGACCCCCGGGGTCGCCTGCCTTCCCTCTCTGAGCTGCGTCTGTGTGGTTTGGATATGGGTGACGCCACCCTACGTCTGCTGCTTCGCCACACTCCACGTCTCAACCGCCTGGACCTGAGTCACTGCGTCCAGATCAGCGACCACGGAATCCACATACTGACCGCAGCCACCTCTCCGCTGAGGGACATCCTCACTCACCTCAACCTCACAGGTACCGACCGCGCCCCTGCCGGCACTGTGCCCTGTGTCACATAGTGAACTTTAAGGGTTAAGGGCGGGGGTTTCAAACAGTCTTCTCACGGGCTACCGACATAGAAACATAGCTTGACGGCAGAAGGAGACCATATGGTTCACTTAGTCTGCCCTTATATGTATACTGTATGTTCTCTTTATCTTAGGATAGATGTGTGCTTATCCCAGACATGTTTAAATTCAGTGACTGTTGATTTATTCCTAGTATGTCACACACCCCACTTCCAAATATTCATGACACTTGGGAACCCGGCCTGTAGAGGGCGATCTTGCAGAGATGACATGAAAAATGGAGCCCCTCCTGGTCCATAAGTACTGGGTTCCTCCCACTATTCCTCGGTCTTTTCGTCTCTGCAGTCGGCGAAGCATTCAGAAGATGACTCTCCTTCAAGCTGCAGGTAGCTGGGTTTGCTCCCGGACCCTTTTTTTTTTCTATTTCTGTCTGAAACTCTTTAAACCTGTTTGGTTATATTGTATGCCTCCCAGCCCTGGCTGGATGGTTCAGGCAAAGGTAGATACATACACCTTCTGGTGTATACAGGAGTATTACTCCTCCGTGAGACCCAAATGTGGGTAGGCGGTTTCCGGGTTGGTGTTCCCGGCATGGGATGCCCCTGTCCCTTTATAATCCCCTTGTGCCTTATGGGTGCATTTCTATCCTCTCCCCTTTAGTTCGCCTTTACCCTGCTGGGGTAAAAAGGAGGGGGGGGGGGGGGCATTATCTGGGCTTATTTGTCACCATGCACACAAATAAAAAAAAAAAAAGATACCGTATATACTCGAGTATAGGTCGACCCGAATATAAGCCGAGGCACCTAATTTTACCACAAAAAACTGGAAAAAGTTATTGACTCGAGTATAAGCCTAGGGTGTTGGAGGGTAGCGGAGGATGCAGCCGCCAGCGCACTCAGATCCACTAGCCTTAGACGAGCTATTAGACGAAGGGGCAGGAGCGGACCTGAGCGTGCCAACTGAACCAGAGGCATTAGCCCCAGCCTGTGCCTGTCCCAATGGGCAATGGCCCAGCTATTCTACAAAACTGCCAGCCACAGTCATGGTATTAGCCCCAGTCTGTGCCTGTCCCATTGGGAATGCCCCTGTCATTCCAGAATTAAACACTGCCAGTCATGGCATTAGCCCCAGCCTGTGCCCTGTCCCATTGGGAATGCCCCTGTCATTCCAGAATTAAACACTGCCAGTCATGGAATTAGCCCCAGCCTGTGCCCTGTCCCATTGGGAATGCCCCTGTCATTCCAGAATTAAACACTGCCAGTCATGGCATTAGCCCCAGTTTGTGCCCTATCCCAATGGCCAATGCCCCTGCCATTGTAAAATAAAACAATGTGGTCATGGCCACAGCAATGACCCCCCAGTATAGTGTCACCCCCTCACACAGCCGCTGGCAGCCTGCCCTCCCGATGCCCAGTCATATTGGAATGGCAGCCTGTGACGGGCATGATGCTGCCAATGAGCAGTGCGAGGGAAGCAGCTGCCAATATTACCTGGGCTGGAGCGGGCATGGTCACACGCACACACGGACACTGCAGCCGCCACCCTGTCCTCGTGACTGCAGCACGAGGACCCCCCCCCCCCTCTTACCTGTTGTTGCGCGCTGGCCACCTCCGTTCCCTCTGCCGCCGCCGCCTCCTCCGCCTCCTCCGCCGCCGCTCTCACAAACGCGCAGGCACTTCCTGGTTGTTGCGCGCCGGTTACTGGGCGGGCCCCATGTGGTCGGCGTCCAATAGAAACAATGGACGCCTCCCACCAACCTGCGCGCAACAGCCAGTAAGTGTCGGTGTGTGTGAGAGCACTGACTCGAGTATAAGCCGAGGCGGCTTTTTTCAGCCCAAAAAGTGGGCTGAAAAACTCGGCTTATACTCGAGTATATACGGTATATAAAATAAATCTTTATTATGTATGTTTACTATACTATTTAATAGGATATGTTTTATTTAGATTTTCCTATCTCTGTCTAGGCAGCATTCTTTTTTTGCTTACCTTTTAAAGCTCTTTGTTTCTGGCTGTGTTCAGATTTGAATTTCCCTCCACTCTTGGTCATGTGATTCTGGGGGTGGGCAGGGCTTAGGCACACAGCATCATTCCATTCAGAGCACCCTGGTGTGTTCTCTTTGTCTGCCTGGCTCCTGCTGCTTCCCTATGGTCTTCCTTCATAGTGCGAGCTGATTTCCTGGTGCTGTGAGTACCCCTCAGCTTGCTGAAGGGAGTTTTCTGCCATTTTTTTTCAGGCTTTGTCATTTATTGTATTGTGTGCATTGGTGACTGTTTGTTTTCTTTGTAGGTGGAAACTCTTTATTTTAAAAGGGGTTTCTCCTGGTCTTTAGCCCTTAAAGCCTTATTTGGGGGTTCCATTTGTGTTAATATCCTCCCACTTGGGACTATTTAAAGGGGCATCCCGGGTAGCAATTGCTTAAATCCCATATATACTTGGCGACTATAATCAATTATAGTATAATACTAAACACCATATGGAGGCATCTCAGGACAACGGGCATGCAGTTCCCTCTGCACAGACTCGGCAATGTTTTGGATGTGGGGCATCCCTTGTTGGGGATAACGCAATTCTTTGCGTCCCTTGTGCTCAATTAACTATTATGCAGCAAACTGGGGCCCAGGCTTTGGCGTCTGCGGCTTCTGCCTTATCTACTACTCCGCCGTGTCTTGTCTGTACCCCCAGTGATATTGTCATGGGTGGTGAGTCGCATTCTGATTTATGTGCCAGATTGAAAAATTAATGTCTAGCTCTGTGGCCAAGAAGGCCTCAGCTAAAAGGAAACATTTGACTCAGGCCGTTCCGGTAAGTGAGTCGGATAATTGTGAAATGCTTTATTGTTCTGATCCTTCTCAGTTAGAAGAAGAATTATATGAGGAATCAGATGTTTCTGATGAACAGCAATTTGTTGGTACTGTGATTGAGCAGGGTGAAGCTAGTGTTGTGGATACCCCAAAGGCTCTTGCTCAGTTATTTGAGGTTTTGGTTATCACTCCTCCTGAAGTAGTCCCTCCTCAAAAAGTCTTTGGAGTCTCTAAACCTCGTTTTAGAATTTCCAAATCAAAAGCATTTTGATGAAATTATTCTTAAAGAATGGGAGAAGCCTGTGCGGCTTCCTGGCATTCCCTTGGGCCGGGACAAGAAATATCCCTTCCAAACTGATACTGTTAAGCGTTGGTCATCACCACCTGTGCCCAGCGCTCTGGGCATGTGTACACTCACTGCAGGGATGGGTTAAATGCGGAGGACAAATTCCTATGTGTGCGCAAGCATACAATGGCCATCTATGCATTAATAATTAATTAATTGAGAGACTGGATTTTTAAAAGATACTCTGCTCATGGGTGGATGCCCCTGTGCTTAATTTATCCAATTCTTCTGTGTTGCATTCTCCTGACTCCACTACACTTAAAGATGGAGAGGATAAGCGTATTGATCAAATGGCGTGCCACGCTTTTTCCAGTGTGGGCTCGGCCTTGCTGCCTGTTGGTGCTTCAGCGCTCATTACAGTGGCTATTAGGTCTGTTGTGAGAGACCTAATGAATTACTCAGGGCTTGATCCGGCCTCTGATAAGTAAGCCGCTCTTAAGCGATGTGAGATGTTTGCATCTTTTGTACTTTCTGCCTTAGATGATACTCTGCTCATGTGCAGCAGAACCTCTGCCTTGTTAGTCGCCATCCGGCGGTCAGTATGGTTGCGGCAGTGGGCAGCTGATATTGTAGCCAAGCTCTTTGGAAAAAAATTGGATTATGTCACTAAAGGAGGTAAATTACCTCCGCGTAAGAAACAACGTCGTTCCTTTCGTGGAGTGGCCTCTTTTAACCCTTCCTTTCGTCAGTCTAGATCAATAGAGGATCGGCCTTTTCAGCCCCTAGAGGGAATGCATGGAATAGAGGAAAGGGACGTGGCCGTCCAAGTCAGAATTGGTCCAAAACCAAATCTTCCACTAAGCCTGCTCAACTATGAAGGGACGCCCTCACCCTTACGGGTGGGGGGACGGCTGCGGTTCTTCTTCCAGGTCTGGGTTCAGGAGGTATCAGACAATTGGGTTCTGGAAGTAGTCTCTTCCGGTTACAAACTGGAATTCGAGTCTCGGCCTCCTCCCAGATTTTTCATGTCCCGGATGCCGTCAGATGCGGCAATTGCGCAGGGACTGCGGGCAGCAGTAGCGAATCTGTTAAACATGGCTGTCATCTGCCTAGTGTCTCCAGCGGAAAGGGGTTTGGGGTTTTACTCCAACCTATTCACAGTACCCAAAAAGGATGGCTCTGTTCGGCCTATCCTAGACCTAAGGAGACTCAATCAATTTATTTGTTTCAGAAAATTCCGCATGGAGTCTCTGCGATCAACGATCAATGCTCTCCGTCAGGGGGACTTCATGACATCCATAGACATCAAGGATGCTTATTTGCACATTCCTATTTTTCTGGGTCACCAGAGATTTCTCAGGTTCTCGATACAAGACCAGCATTATCAATTTGTGGCCCTGCCATTCGGCCTTACCTCGGCCCCAAGTGTCTTTACCAAGATGCTGGCAGGAGTGATGGCTATATTCAGGGTCCAGGGCATCCGCATTGTGCCTTTTCTATCGCGGCCTCCTCCCTCGAACAATCGGAGTTGGACACCAGGCCGGTGGTCTCTATGCTAGAGAGGTTCGGATGGGTAATAAGTTACCACAAATCCTCTCTCTGTCCGTCCAGGGAAATTCCCTTCCTGGGCCTGATTCTGGATACATTTCAGGCCAAGGTTTTTCTTCCTCAGTCCAAAATGGTTCTGATTCAGGACTTGATTAGTCTATTCTTGTCCAACCCTCGTCAGTCTATCCGTCTAGGGATGAGACTAGTGGGATTGATGGTAGCTGCATTCGAGGCAGTCCCGTTTGCCCAGTTTCACATAAGGACGCTTCAGCTCTTCCTCTTGGCAAAGTGGGACAGGTGCCCACTATCATTGAATCAGACTTGTCTATTGTCTCCCCACGTTTTGCAGTCCCTTCAGTGGTGGTTAATATCGCACAACCTCCAGAAAGGCAAGTCATTTCTGACTCCGCGTTGGGAACTGGTTACCACGGATGCCAGCCTGGTGGGCTGGGGGGGCTTCTGGAAGAAGCATCAGTTCCAAGGATTGTGGGGGCCTCAGGAGGCTCATTCTCCAATCAATGTATTAGAGCTTCGGGCCATACGTCTTGTTCTACTTCTACTGACCCATTTCTTACAGGGTCTGCCAGTTCAGATTCGGTCAGACAACCGAACAGCTGTTGCATACATCAATCACCAGGGAGGGACTCGCAGTTGGGGTGCCCTCCGGGAAGTGTCTCTGATCCTTCAGTGGGCAGAGATCAATGTTCCCTGCATATCGGCAGTTTACATTCCGGGGATAGAGAATGTGGAGGCAGACTCCCTGAGCAGGGGATGTTCTGGCCAGGGAGAATGGTCTCTCAATCCATGGGTCTTTCAGTTCCTCTGTCACAAGTGGGGGACTCCACGGTTGGACCTGTTTGCTTCTCGCCACAATCACAAGCTGCCAGATTTTGTGTCTCTTTCCCAGGATCCTCTGGCAGTGGCAGCGGATGCCATGTCTCTGGCCTGGAAGGATCTGGGGTTCCTATATCTGTTTCCCCCATTCTCCATGATCAGCAAGGTGGTGCGCAAGTTAGCACTGGAGGAGGCGCCGGCAATTCTGGTGGCGCCAAGGTGGCCAAGACGTCTGTGGTACGCAGACGTCGTAAGGCTGGCAGTGGATCGTTTCCATCTGCCTCTTCTTCCAGATCTCATCACTCAGGGTCAACTTTGTTACCCCAACTTACAAACGATGGCTTTGACGGCATGGCTGCTGAAGTCTCCATCTTGAAAGAAGGTCTTTCTGATGCGGTTATTCAGACTCTTATTAGAGCTAGGAAGAAGTCTTCCTCTGTCATTTATTACAGGACTTGGAGGTCCTATATTGATTGGTGTGAATCCAGGGCTTTGCCCTGTAGAGTATTTTCTATTCCTAGAATTCTGGAATATCTGCAACGAGGTCTGGATATGGGATTCCAGATTAGTGCTTTGAAAGGGCAAGTCTCTGCCTTGGCTATTTTCTTTCAAAGGTCGTTTGCTCTTCATCCTTTGGTTAAGACCTTTTTCCAAGGAGTCGCCCATGTGCAGCCTCCCAGAAAGCCGATACTTCCTGTTTGGGACCTTAACCTGGTGCTTTCAGCTATGCAGGCTGCTCCCTTTGAGCCATTGCAGGATATTCCTCTTCCTATTCTTACTCAGGTTGCCTTTTTGGTTGCTATTACTTCTGTCCGCCCAGTTTCTGAACTGGTGGCTTTGTCTATTCTAGCCCCTTATTTTGAGAGGCATCAAGATAAGGTTGTTTTCCGTTTTAAACTGGATTTCCTTCCTAAGGTGGTGTCTGCTTTCCACCTAAATCAGGATATAGTTCTTCCTTCCTTGTGTCCTAAACCTAGTAACAACAAGGAAAGGGTCTTACATTCTTTGGATGTAGTTCGTTGTGTTAAGTATTATTTAGTTACTACTTCGGCCTTCCGCAAGACGGATGCCTTTTTTGTTGTGCCTTCTGGGCCCAAGAAGGGTTTTGCTCCTGCCAAATCTTCCCTTAGTAAGTGGATACGTCAGGCCATCATTGGGGCCTATATGGCTAAGGGGAAGGTTCCCCCTTTTCGTGTCACCGCTCATTCTACTCGTGCTATTGGAGCTTCCTGGGCTTTTCAGCACCAGGCTTCTGTTGAACAAGTTTGCAAGGCGGCTACTTGGTCTTCCGTTCATACTTTTTCTAAGTTTTACAAGGTTGATGTGCGGGCCTCAGCGGATGCTGCTTTTGGCCGCAAAATTCTGCAAGTTGCAGTAATTTAAGTTATGCATTATTCCTTGGGGATCCCCACCCATTAACACTGCTATTGGATGTCCCAAGTGTCATGAATATTTGGAAGTGGGGTGTGTGACATACTCTGAATAATACCATTTTGTGAGTACTCACCTGTAAAATGGTTATTACGAGTATGTCACACATCCCACTTCCCCCGCCCTTTTTTGTTCTAAGGGATCCTTTATATGGTGATTATTATTTTCAAACTATTTTTCAATTATTGAATATAATTTGCTCTTCCTGGTTCTTCACTGCTTTTTAAAAAGACTGAGGAATAGTGGGAGGAACCCAGTACTTATGGACCAGGAGGGGCTCCTTTTTTCATGTCATCTCTGCAAGATCGCCCTCTACAGGCCGGGTTGCCAAGTGTCATGAATATTTGGAAGTGGGGTGTGTGACATACTCGTAATAACCATTTTACAGGTGAGTACTCACAAAATGGTATTTTAAACTACCTCTGCTGGAAGTTTGTTCCAAGCATCTACTACTCTTTCTGTAACATAATATTTTCTAACATTGCTCCTGATCTTCCCTCCGACTAGCTTCAGGTTGGGCCCCTTGCTCTATCATTACGTTTCTTCTTAAAAAACCTTCCCTCCTGAACCGTATTCAATCCTTTCACATATTTAAAGGTCTCCATCATGTCGCCTCTCTCCCTTCTTTCCTCCAGCCTGTACAAATTAACTTCATGTCTCTCCTGATTTTAAGTTTAAGTCCTTCCACCATTTTTCCTATTGCATGGCACGGCCTGCTTCCAGAAGTCCTTACGTATGGGTTATTCCGCTACAAGATGGCGCAGTGTACTGCAGAAGAGTTGTGGCTCCTCCCGGTACCATATAAAAACGGAATCACCATAGACTTATCCAGTGTTCTCTCTGCAGTGATTCTGTGAAGTTAGAAGATGGCTCTTTATATTGCGCAGGTGAGCGGGACAACCAAGCCTGCGGCCCTGCATGTCTATTTCCACCCGTTTCCGGACCCTCTGTGCCTCCCAGCCTCGGCTGACGGATCGGGTGAGGGTAGAGGAGCACTAGGGTCAGGTGCTCAAGGAGCGCTGCTCCAAGCCGCAGACCCTGTAACACAAAGGGTAGCCGGCCATAGGTGAGCCTGCTAGGGATGCGGAGTTCCTGTCCTAGCTTCTGAGGGGGTGAGTGTTTTGGGGACTATGACTTGTACTGGTGTTTTGGGGTCCCACCATCCCTGGCCTGGGTTCTCGCCGCTGCATGTTCGCTCTCCTCTCCCCCCTCCCCGACGTGTGTTCGGGGGGAGGGAGGGGGGCGGGTGGTAGCGGCTAGTGCTTTTAACTTTTTTTTATACTGTTTTTAACAGTTTTTGTCGCCATCGCCGCTTTGTACTATGCTCCGCGGGCGGCGCTATAAATGTGAGGCATTGTTTTTTTGCTATGTGATGACGCCGGCGCGGTCGCGTGAGCGTGTTTTTGCGCTCTTCGGGGGGGGGGGGGGCAGGGCCGGAGGATGACGTGTATCGTGTTGTCCTTCCGCGGCCCGCCCCTCAAGATTCCTCTGCCAGTGCCATTTTGCTTCTGCTGCGCGTCTGGGGCCCTTCTTCCTCCCGGAGCTGCGGCGGTGATCTGCCTGTCTTTCAGGCGGGACAACTGTGGGTTGTAGTTTTGTAGTTTCTCCCGGTCCTACCCATTACCCTACCTCATCTTCCCTTACTGGCTTCTGGGGCATCCTGGGTGGCTTTTTATTAGCCTTTACCCTGTGTTTGCCTATTGCGCCTGTGTTAATGCCTATTGCGCCTGTGTTAATCACCATTCGGAGGCTTCTGGGGATAGCGTGTTTGGGGGTCCTTCGGGGCAATCCCGGCTATGTGCCATGTGCTGGGCATCCCCTGTGAGTAACAGTGCCGCGGTGTGTGTGCCGTGCGCCCAGGGTATCGTTGCGGCCCAGGCTGGGCTACCCGCTTTGCTTCTCAGCTCTGCACCCCCTTCGGCGTCGCCTACCTCTTCGCGCCTGCATTTAGCCCCCAGTGAGGGGGATACTAGCGGGGGGTCACAGTCTGATCTGGCACTGCGTGTGGCCAGCATTGAAAGGCAGCTTGCCAGGCCTGTTCCAGGTAAGGCCTCTGGCAAGAAGCGGCACCTATCTCCCGTGCCATCCTTCTTTCCTGAGGCGGATGAGGGACTTGATGCTTTCGGTGGCCTTTACCCCCTAGAGGAGGGGGGACTCTTCCAGGACTCTGACTCCTCTGGGGACCAGCAGGAGGGTTACGATGGGTCTGTGTCTGGGGAGGACTCATGGTTCCCTGAGGACGCTGATGGCCTGTTGGGCTCTCATATTTTTGAAATCTTGCACATTG
Organism: Gastrophryne carolinensis; assembly: GCA_027917425.1. Lineage (NCBI taxonomy): Eukaryota > Metazoa > Chordata > Amphibia > Anura > Microhylidae > Gastrophryne > Gastrophryne carolinensis. The sequence goes on along the minus strand of CM051240.1, from coordinate 16,090,700 downwards.
TCCCCCCTGAGGTGGCTAAGAGGAAGCAGGGTGAGCTCTTTCGTCCTGATAAACAGCGTCTGAAGTTCCCTGAGCAGGGCCATTTCACTAATATGGTGCTCAAGGAGTGGGAATGTCCTAGTTGATTGCCCGCGGTGCCCAAAGGGTTGGATAAGAGGCATCCCTTTCCTGCCTACCTGGTCAAGCGATGGTTGTGTCCCCCTGAGGTGGATGCTCCCGTTCTCGGGCTGTACAACACCTCGGTCATACCTTCCCTGACACTACTACACTGCGGGACAGCGAGGACCGGCGCATGGATAAGCTGGCCTGCCATGCTTTTATATTTGTGGGGGCTGGGCTGAGTCCGGTCTGCGCTGCTGCCATTACAGCTATTGCCCTTAAAGTGGACCAACACCCACCCCTGATCGGCCCGGGAATCTATGATTCCCGGGCCGATCAGCTCCCTCCCCGCGGGGCATCCGAAATCGGGACTTACCTTATCGGCGACGGATAAGCCGCCGCCGCCTCCCGCGCATCCCTCTAGCAGGACGCGCACCAGCCGTTTGTGAATGGCGGGCGCTCACCCTGTAAGAGGGACGCGCGAGAGGCGGCGGCTTGTCCGTCGCTGATCGGGGTGCCCCGCGGAAGTGGACCAACACCCAGGATAGTGAAAATCCTGGGTGTTGGTCCACTTTAAGAAACGGCTCAAGCGTCTCCTTGATGGCACTACGGCTGGTAGCAGGGGGAGGATTATAGGTCCCTTTTGCATTGCTCTGGCAATTTTTTTCCAAAGATCCTTTGCCAATCACCGGTTGGTTAAGACTTTTTTCCAGGGAGTTACTCATGTGCATCCGCCACGTAAGCCTATGCTGCCGGTTTGGGACCTGAATCTGGTGTTGTCTGCTCTGCAGGGTCCTTCCTTTGAGCCTATCCGTGGGGCTGCTTTGCCCATTCTGACTCTTAAGGTGGCCTTTTTGGTGGCCATTACTTCGGTCAGGCGAGTTTCTGAGCTGGCGGCGCTTTCCATCAAGCCTCCTTTTTTTGAGCGGCATCAGGATAAGGTGGTGTTTTGGCTTAAGCCGGATTTCTTGCCTAAGGTGGTGTCTGCTTTTCATCTCAATCAGGTCATTGTCTTGCCTTCATTGTGTCCTAATCCTGCTAATTCCAAGGAGCGGACCCTTCACTCTTTGGATGTTGTCAGGGCTCTGAAGTTTTATTTGATTGATACTGAGTCTTTCAGGAAATCTGACGCTCTTTTTGTTCTTCCTGCTGGGCCTAGGAAGGGTTTGCCTCTGGCTAAATCCACTATCAGCAAGTGGATCCGTCAGGCGGTGGAGCAGGCCTATTCTGCCAGGGGGAAGGTTCTTCCTTTTTAGGGTTACTGCTCATTCCACTCGTGCTATTGGTGCGTCCTGGGCTTTTCAGCACCAAGCTTCTGTTGAACAAGTTTGTAAGGCCGCAACTTGGTCTTCTGTTCATACTTTTTTCCAAGTTTTACAAGGTTGATGTTACGGCCTCAGCTGAAGCTGCTTTTGGCCGCAAGGTACTTCAGGCGGTAGTGGTTTGAACTGCCTGCTGTTACTCTTTGGGGATCCCACCCTACCTTACGGACACTGCTGTTGGACGTCCCATACGTAATGACTTCTGGAAGCAGGCCGTGCCATGCAATAGGAAAAAGACAATTCTGTGAGTACTCACCTGTAGAATTGCTTTTACTATGCATGGCACGGCCTGCTTCACCCCACCCTTGTTATCGTTATTCTTGGTTGCCTCTTTATGGTGATTGTTCCAAGTTAGTTGGGGTTTTTTGTTACCTTTTTTTACTTGTCTCCCGTTTTATTGAAGAACTGCTTGTCAACACTGGATAAGTCTATGGTGATTCCGTTTTTTATATAGTACCGGGAGGAGCCACAACTCTTCAGCAGTACACTGCGCCACCTAGTGGCGGAATAACGCATACGTAAGGACTTCTGCAAGCAGGCCGTGCCATGCATAGTAAAAGCAATTCTACAGAATTGTCTTTTTGTTGCTGGCTTTTGGACCCATTCTATTTGAATAATGTCTTTTTGCAGGGGCGGTCTCCAGAACTGCACACAGCATTCTAGCTGTGTCCTCACCAGGGCTCTATACAGCGGCATCACAACCTCCCTCTTCCTACTGGTGATGCCTCGAGCTATGCAGCCGAGCATCCTGCTTGCTTTTCCCACTGCCTGGCTACACTGTCCAATCATCTTGCAGCCATCCGTATCCCTAAATCTCTCTCCTCCGAGGTCCTGGATAACACAGTGCTGCCCATTCGGTGCTCAGAGCCGGGATTCCTTCTACCCAAGTGCAGGATTTTACATTTAGAGACATTAAACTCTAGTTTCCACAGTAACCAACAGGCCATGTTTTGTGAGCACAGGGGGTGTGTAGACAGAGCTATAGCGCCAACCCATAAAACGAGGGCCGGCCACTGGCTCGCGACAGGCCTGTCATAGGGATAGAGCCATATTGTGGAGACCAGTGAAACAAGGGCCGGCCACTGTCTCTCGATGGGCCTGTCATAAGGATTCTCTGTACGATTTCCTTTTTCAATAATTTACAACCAACTTACTTTTGTATTCAGGGTGTCACCGACTGACCGACCAATCCCTGGCCTTCTTCAAGCGCTGTCCCCGCCTGCAGCTCGTCGACCTGCGCTCGTGCCGTCTCCTGACCAGCGAGGGTTTCCAGCGGCTTCTCCAGGACCCGCCCTCCGAACCGGACGTGAAACCTTTCCAGTGCGCCGAGGAGCAAGTCCTGAGCCGGGAGACCTAGCGGCGGCGGGTGGAAAGAGAGAGAAGGGGCGAGGGTCTCCCCGAATCAGCACTCCTGCCCCCTTATCAGGGGGCTCTTCTACTGTATCTGCCTCTCTTACCAGCCCAGCAAGCTACAAAAACTGGGCTCCGGGAAAAGTGAGGTTGCACTGAACTCCGACTCTTGAAACTGTTGATATGCCGGGTTGGCAGCGGCAGCAGGGAGCCGTCGCACTTTCTGGGATTGAAGCGGTTCGTCGTTAGGGGAAGGAACTTTTCCTATTGGTTGGACTTGACGGTTGGGGTCTGGACACCCCGAAAATGTTCATAGGGAAAAAAAAGGGTACAAGATGGGCTTATTACCTCTCTGGGCTTGTTTAATCCATAGGCGCCCCTCCCTATCCTGATCCATGCATGGCGGCACCAGCGCACTCCACGGAGAGAGAAGTGGCAGGTTACTGTCCTTAAGGGTTGGGGGTGTGGTTTTGGGGTGTGTAGGTCAATTACGCACAGTAAAAGATGGAATAAAGGGGGAGTGTCAGAGGCCACACGCTCATTTTTGGGGGTTCAGCGATTAGGTGGGGGGGACTTGGGGGTGAGGGGCTTTAGGGTTCAGCTAATGGCCCTGCCAAGGCGCTCAGGAGGTTTTGGGGGGGGGAACAAAATGCATCTCTGACCTTTTACTCAGGGTAAGGGTGGGACTCGTTCCCGGCGGCGGACAGACGCCGGGGCGTAATGATACAGAGTATCTTCTTATCTCGCTGGTGTTATTAAAGTGTACCTCCACCTGTACGACACATCGGTTCTATTTCATGGCAGGGCGGTGAAATCCCCAGCTTCCCTCTGGCCCTAAAACCTTCCCCTCGACCAATCAAAACTCTTTAAGCAAACCTTTGTTGATACTATGGGCTCTGTCTGCTTCCGTACCTCCACAGCCAATAGAGGAGGGCAACAGTCAGTGGTTTACCCCTATTGGCTGCAGCAACTACACAGGACAGGAAGTAAAGGTGCAGGACACTGTGTGGGAGGGCTTTAAATGTTTTGTAACCGGCTTCACACCACTATAGTCTCTCTCTAAACAGCTGTCACCACTTCATTTACTCGTATGGCAGCCGGTCATGTGACCTCATTAGGTTTGATGTGCATACAGAAAGTGGTAAGCAGCCAGCCGACTTGACCAATCAAAACTCTTTAAGCAAACCTTTGCTGGTACTGTGGCGTTAGATAGGTGGTACTGAAGCAGGCAGACCCCAAAGCCAATAGAGGAGGGCAATAGTCAGTGGCTTACCCCTATCGACTGCAGCAACCACACAGGACAGGAAGTAAATGTGCAGGACACTGTGTGGGAGGGCTTTGAATGTATTCTAAGTATGTCACACACCCCGCTTCAAGACATTCATTACACTTGGGTATACTGACCTGTAGATGGCGATCTCAAAAAAAGGTAAGACCCTCCCTTCCCATAAATACCTGGGACCTCCCACTCATTACCCAGTCTTTCATCTCTGCAGTGGTGAGCAAGTCAGAAGATGTCTCCTCCTTGCAGGTAGCCGGGATGGCTCCCGGCCTTCTTTTTCTTCTATTTCTTCCCGGATCCCCTTATTTAATTTCTTGCCTCCCAGCCTAGGCTGCTGACCTGGGCAAAGGTAGTTGGCACCCCTGGTGCTTAGGAGCCGTGAGACCCCATAACAAGGGGTAGGTGGCTATCCGGGTTGGTGATCCCGGTTTGGGATGCCCCGTCCCTTGGCCCTACCCTGGCATGGATTCCCCCTCTCCCGGATACCCTTAGAGGCGGGGGGGGGGGGTTTCCTTTTGGATTTCCCTTTTTTTGTGTGAGTGTAATGCTTCACTGTGTGTGTGTCTTTTACGTTGCTGGCGCCGGCCTCCGGCGTGCTGATAATGGCGGCGGTTAGCCCATGAGGTCCTCTCCTCTGGGCAGGGGGGGGGGGGAGGGGCTGGGCGCGCGCCCATGGCCTGCCCTCGTGCTGCGGGCGCGTTTGGCATGTCCCAGCTGCTGGCCGGGAGAGACGGGGGAGCGGCCGTGCGCGGCGCGCAAACTGCGCCGGCCCGCCCTCCCTCCTCCTGCTACTTGCGGTTCTATAGGTCTGGTGAGTGGCCTGATGCCCATCAGCTTCATCTGTCTTTTAGCCCTTTATATTGGCATGGTCTGAGTGTGTGCTTGTCTTTGTTCCAGGTGGACCATTGAGCATATTAAAGGGGGGTTCTACCGGTCCAGGGTCCATGGTTAAAAATTTGGCTGGCTTAAAATCCTCCCACTCGGGACTTAAAGGGGCATCCCGGGTTGCATTATTGCGTAATTCCCAAAAAAGAGCATTGTACACATATATTTGTACATATATTATATATGAAAAATCACCATATGGAGGCTTCCCCGGATACTGGGCCTGTGCCCCCTCAGGGCAATCCAGGCTGTGTTTGGGGTGTGGGGTATTCCTTTTGGGGGATGATGTATATCTGTGTACCCTGTGCGCAGCGGTCTATTATGCGGCAGACTGGATCTCAGGCGTCTGGTTCTGCCCCGCCAGTCTCCTCCCCGTCTCCCCCTCACCTGACACGTGCTTGTGATGTGGTCATTATCGGGGAGTCGCAATCTGAAGTGTGTGCCAGATTGGCCAATCTTGAAAAATTGTTTTCCAGTGCCGTCGCAAAGAAGGCCACGGCAAAGAGAAAACATTTGTATTCGGCTGCGCAGGCCTTTGATGGGGAGGATTTTGACTCCCTGGATTGGTCTGATTGTTCCCCGCATGAGGAAGGGGAGCTGTATGAGGAGTCCGAGGACTACGATGATCAGCAGTTTGTGGGCGCTGATGCCGAGCAGGGCCAGGGGGATTCCTCGGATACCTCCTAGGGTCCTGGCTCATATGTTTGAGGTCCTGGCTATTTCTCCCCCCCGAGGTGGCTCCTCCGCTGAAGGTTTGGACTATCTGGACGATCTTCTCATCATGGCGCCTTCCCTCAGTCAGGCGCAGCTGGATACCAGGACTGTGGTGTCCACGCTGGAGAGTTTCGGTTCGGTGATCAACTATCCCAAGTCCTGCCTCACTCCCTCCAGGGTGGTGGAGTTCCTGGGAATGTCGCTGGATACTTCTCAGGCCAGGGTGTTTCTCCCCCGAGCCAAGGTTCTCTGATTCAGGAATTGACTCAGTGTCTCCTATCCATCCCCCGCCCTTCCATCCGGCTAGGGATGCGACTGGTGGGATTGATGGTGGCGTCGTTCGAGGCGGTTCCCTTTGCCCAGTTTCACACAAGGACGCTCCAGCTCCATCTCTTGGTGGCCTGGGACGGGTCCCCGCTGTCATTGGATCGGTCTTTTCTGATGTCCCCCCGGGTGCGGCGTTCCCTTTGGTGGTGGCTGAAACCAAGCAATCTGACGAGGGGCAGATCCTTTCTGACCCCTCGTTGGGAGACGGTCACCACGGATGCCAGCCTGTCAGGTTGGGGGGGATTTTGGAAGGATCTTCAGTTTCAGGGCCTGTGGGGACCTCTGGAGGCTCACGATCCCATCAATGTTCTGGAGTTGAGAGCCATCAGGTTGGTTCTGGCTCACTTAACTCATCAGTTACGGGGCCTGTCGGTTCAAGTTCGGTCGGACAATCGGACGGCGGTCGCCTACATCAATCACCAGGGAGGGACTCGCAGCAGGCGTGCCCTCAGGGAAGTTTCTCTGATCCTTGCATGGGCAGAGCGCAATGTCCCATGCATCTCGGCGGTGTACATTCCGGGAGTGGAGAACACGGAGGCGGACTCCCTGAGCAGGGGGTCATCTCGCCGGGGGGAATGGTCGCTCAGCCCCAAGGTGTTTCAGTCGCTTTGCCACCGGTGGGGGACTCCGGCGGTGGATCTCTTTGCCTCTCGTCACAATCACAAGCTTCCGGCATTTGTCTCTCTCTCGCGGGATCCGCTGGCTCTGGCCATGTCTCTGAACTGGAGGGATCTGGGGTTTCTGTACCTGTTCCCTCCGTTTCCCATGGTGGGCAGAGTGGTGCGCAAGCTGGCCCTAGAGGGCGCGTCAGCAATCCTGGTGGCTCCAAGGTGGCCAAGACAGGTTTGGTTCGCAGACGACGTAAGGTTGGCAGAGGATCAGTTAGACCTTCCCCTTCTGCCAGATCTGCTCACTCAGGGTCCACTACTCTACCCCAATTTACCAACGCTGGCTTTGACGGCGTGGTTGCTGAAACCTCAATCTTGAGGGCGGAAGGTCTTTCTGATGCTGTCATTCAGACTCTGGTTAAGGCTAGGAAGCGGTCTTCCTCTGCCATCTATTCTAGGACTTGGAGGTCTTATATTGATTGGTGTGAGGTAAGGGCCTTGCCTTGCAGGGTGTTTTCTGTCCCTAGGGTCTTGGAATTTCTGCAACATGGTCTGGACCAAGGTTTGCAGCTTAGTACGCTGAAAGGGCAGGTTTCTGCCCTGGCCGTGTTCTTTCAAAAGTCTTTTGCTCTTCATCCTATGGTTAAGACTTTTTCCCAGGGGGTTACGCATGTGTGGCCTCCTAGGAAGCCTTTGCTCCCAGTGTGGGATTTGAATTTGGTTTTGTCTGCCTTGCAGGGTCCTCCGTTTGAACCTTTGCAGGATATTGCACCTTCTACGCTTACTCAGAAGATTGTTTTTCTCGTTGCCATCACTTCTGTTCGGTGTGTTTCGGAGTTGGCAGCCTTGTCTATTTCAGCTCCTTACTTTGAGAGGCATCAGGACAAGGTTTTTTTTTCGCTTCAAGCCAGATTTCCTTCCTAAGGTGGTCTCTGCTTTTCATCTGAATCAGGATATTGTTCTCCCCTCCTTGTGTCCTAAGCCTAGCAATGACAAGGAGAGGGTTTTGCATTCTTTGGATGTGGTTCGCTGTGTGAAGTACTATTTGGTGGCTACTTCTCCTTTTCGTAGGACTGACACCCTTTTTGTTGTGCCCTCTGGGCCTAGGAAGGGTTTGGCCCCTGCCAAGTCTTCCATTAGTAAATGGATTCGCCAGGCCATTGTTGGGGCCTATTCTGCCAAGGGGAAGGTTCCCCCTTTTCGTGTTACTGCTCACTCTACTCGTGCAGTTGGGGCGTCCTGGGCCTTCCAGCACCAGGCTTCTGTTGAGCAAGTTTGTAAGGCTGCTACTTGGTCTTTGGTTCACACTTTTTCCAAGTTTTACAAGGTTGATGTTCGGGCCTCAGCGGATGCTGTTTTGGGCCGCAAATTTCTGCAAGCTGCAGTGGTTTAAGTTTGTGCCTTGTTGCCTTGTTTTTTTGGATCCCCGCCTTTTATGGACACTGCTATTGGATGGCCCAAGTGTAATGAATGTCTTGAAGCGGGGTGTGTGACATACTTAGAATATCATCATTTTGTGAATACTCACCTGTAAAATGGTTATTATAAGTATGTCACACACCCCGCTTCACCCGCCCTTTTATATTCTGGATCCTTTATATGGTGAACCTTTTGTTAGTTTTTAATTGGCTTTCCTGGTCCCTTGATCTTACTGCTATCTTTATACTGGGAAATGAGTGGGAGGTCCCAGGTATTTATGGGCCGGGAGGGTCTTACCTTTTTTTTTTATATCATCTCTGCAAGATCGCCATCTACAGGTCAGTATACCCAAGTGTAATGAATGTCTTGAAGCGGGGTGTGTGACATACTTACAATACCCATTTTACAGGTGAGTATTCACAAAATGGTATATTTGTAACCCAGGTGATGGTTTCCGGCTTCACATGACTATAGTTTCTCTCTAAACAGCTATGTCACCACTTCTTCATTTACTCGTATGGCAGCCGGTCATGTGACCTCTTTAGGTTTGATGTGCAAACCGAATTGGTCAGCGGTAGCCATACAGAAAGTGGTAAGCAGTCAGCTGACTTGACCAATCAAAACTCTTTAAGCAAACCTTTGCTGGTACTATGGTGCTAGATTGGGGTTTGGCTGCTTCAGTACAACCCAAGCCAATAGAGGAGGGTAATAGTCAGTGGTTTACCCCTATCGGCTGCAGAGGCCCCACAGGACAGGAAGTAAATGTGCAGGACACTGTGTGGGAGGGCTTTGAATGTTTTGTAACCCAAGTGATTGTTTCCGGCTTCACATGACTATAGTTTCTCTCTAAACAGCTATGTCACCACTTCTCCATTTACTCATATGGCAGCCGGTCATGTGACCTCTTTAGGTTGGATGTGCAAACCGAATTGGTCAACGGTAGCCATACAGAAAGTGGTAAGCAGTCAGCTGACTTGACCAATCAAAACTCTTTAAAGTGGACCAACACCCTCCCCTGATCGGCCCGGGAATCTAAGATTCCCGGACCGATCAGCTCCCTGACTGCGGGGCACCCCGATCGCTGTGTGAAACCCCCCCCCCCCCCAGATCCCCGAAAATCCTACCTGATCCTCGTTCCAGAGGCGCATGCGCGGGTCGCCGCCTCCCGCGCATGTGCCTCTAGTAAGAGGCCCGCGCTCAGCTTGTCCGCCGCTGCCTCTCCTTGTCTGTCGGCGGCGATTGGACGAGTGAGTCACGTGGGAGTGGGGTCAGGTGAGTTTTCGGGGGCTTTCTGGGGGGTTTCACACAGCGGGGCACCCACGATCGGGGTGCCCCGCAGAAGTGGACCAATACCCAGGATAGTAAAAATCCTGGATGTCTGTCCACTTTAAGTAAACCTTAGCTGGTCCTATGGTGTTAGATTGCGGTCTGCCTGCTTCAGTACCACCACAGCCAATAGAGGAGGGCAATAGTCAGTGGTTTACCCCTATCGTCTGCAAAGACCACACAGGACAGGAAGTAGAGGTGCAGGACACTGTGTGGGAGGGCTTTGAATGTTTTGTAACCCAGGTGATTGTTTCCGGCTTCACTTGACTATAGTTTCTAGCTAAACGGCTATGTCGCCACTTCATTCAGTCATGTGACCTCTTTAGGTTTGGTGTGCAAACCGAATTGGTCAGTAGTAGCCATACAGTAAATGAAGGAAGTGGTAAGCAGTCAGCTGACTTGACTTTAGTTTCTCCTTTAAATTGGTCCCTGTGTGGGGCCGCCACTGGTGTCTGAGGGGGGGCATCCCGATTCATTCACTCATATGCCAGCCAGTCATGTGACCTGTTTAGTTTTGATGTGCAAACTAAACTGGACAGTGGTAGCCATACAGTAAATGAAGAAAGTGGTAAGCAATCAGATGACTTCACTTTAGTTCCTCCTTTAAAGTGTCTCAAAACCCACCTTGATTGGCCCGGGGCATCCAAAATCGGAATGCCCCGCTGTGTGAAACACCCCCCCCCCCCCCCCCAGGTCCCCCGTTCACTCCCCCGAGGCCACGCCTCTGGACTTAGACGCCGTAATGGATGACGTCAGCGGCTCCGAGCTTGCTGATTGGATGAGTGCCTCACATGCGTCGTAGGACCGGGGTGAGGTGAGTTTCTTTGGGCGATCTGGGGGAAGGACCAAAAGCCAGGATAGTCAAAATCCTGGGTTTTGGTCCACTTTAAAGTGATCCATGTGTGGGACCGCTACTTATGTCTGGGGAATGGGCATCCCGATTGGTGATGCCCCTCCTCTCCCCTGTGCATAGCCTCCCCGTGCAATACAGAGGACCCAGGCCCCAAAAACATACCTCTTCTGGGACTGGTTGACCCACGTGACTGACGGTGGCCAATTGCTATGGGCCCCGCCGAGGATAGCAATAGGCTACCGGTGGTCACAGAGGGTACGAGACCAAGAAGTGGTACTTGGAAGAGGAGGGTGCTCACCAATCAGGATGCCCCCAGACACAGGCAGCACAATTTAAAGGTATCCCAAGGTGTAGAATTGTTTTAAAGAGGAAGTCCAGTCAGTTAAAGTGGACCAAAACCCACATTTTTAACTTGCATCCCCCTGAATTACTGCCCCACTATGTAGAGGACCTTTTGTTCATTTTCACTGCTCCTGCTTCACTCTAATCCCAGATAACAGCGCCTGTTTTAGCTGTAAAGCTCCGCCTCCTCCATTCATTGCTATTGTGTGTGTGATGTCATAGCCACACCTATGCAATGACTGATCACCTGACATCTTACAGAGAGGGACAGCTAAAAATCGGTGTTGCAGGACAATTCAAAAAGCGATATATCCATTTCTAGTTCTACACCCTAAGAAGAGACTATCGACAGGGGCTCTGGCCAAATGTATTTCCCAAGTTTAGTGGGTTTTGGTCCGCTTTAAGTGTTTTTCTTTTGGCATGGCCCCCATGTGACCGCCAGCAGCCTGCACTTCACTGTGTACCCCACCATGGCCGCTGGAACCAGAGTGGCTGACGGCGGTCACATGATCTGTAGCTGTCAAGGAATTGTGTGGGGAGGGGGGGGGAGAGAGTATGAGCTTGCCTTCTGGAATGGACTTCCTCTTTAAAGTGGAGCAATCGCTAAAAGACTCCAGGGCCGGCCAAGTATCCTAAGCCATCCTGATTTGGGATGCCCCCCGCAGATTGCTGGTAATCGCTTACCTTTCTCTCGGTCCCTCACCACGGCCACATTCCTGCAGCTGTGTGCACTCAGCCAATCAGATTCTTGCTCTGCAGGGAAACGGAGTTTGTGGCTGCCCCCCCCCCCCCCGGTAGAGAGGCGAATGGACGGTCATGTGACCCTGGTAAAGAGGGGAATGGGCGGTCATGTGACCCTGGGTACAGTGTGGAATGGGCGGTCATGTGACCCTGGGTACAGTGTGGAAGGGGCGGTCATGTGACCCTGGGTACAGTGTGGAAGGGGCGGTCATGTGACCCTGGGTACAGTGTGGAAGGGGCGGTCATGTGACCCTGGGTACAGTGTGGAAGGGGCGGTCATGTGACCCTGGGTACAGTGTGGAAGGGGCGGTCATGTGACCTTTACTAAAGGTTCAAATGACCATCTATTCTCCTCTTTGGTTAAGGTCAAATGACCATCTATTCTCCAGGTCATATGACTGCCTATTCTCTTTACTAAGGCCACATGACTGTCTATTTCCCATTTGGTCAAGGTCCCATGACCCCTCTATTCTCTCCACTAGACGGTCATGTGACCATTTAGTAAAGCAAAAAAATGGATGCTCCTGTGACCCTTTAGTAGGGAATCGGTGGTCACATGAGCATTTACTAATGGTCACATGGCCTTCTTTTCTTAACTAAAGGTCACATGATCCACTGCTCTCCACTTTACTAAGGTCACATCCCCATTTATTCTGCCTTTACTAAGGTTACATGACTTTTTTTTTTTTTAACTAAGGTCACATGACCCTTCTCTTTACTAAAGGTCACATGGCCATCTTTTCTCCACTAAAGGTCACATGACCAACTACTCTCCACTGTACTAGGGTCATATACCCATTTTTTCACTATATCCAGTCCAGGTCGTCCCAGAAGTAATGACATGTGGGTAGTCCGCCACCAGGTGGCGCAGTTACTGCAAGATCCCGAGCTGTAACTCCTCCCGGCCCCCTATAAAATGAGGTGTCGCAGTAGAATTCCCAGAGTTCATCTTGCAGTAAGCTGCTGCTAGGATCGTCTTGGATACTCTCCCTGGATACTGCAGCTGAGCGGGGCATTCTAAGCCTGTCGGCCGCTGCACCCCTATTCCCACTGTTCCCGTGGAGCCACTACTGCCTCCCAGCCTCGGCTTACGGGACGGGTGAAGGTAGGGAGAACGCCAGGGGTCAGGCGTTGACAGAGCTAGGCTCTGGGCCGCAGACCCTCCCTAAAGGGTAGCCGGCCATAGGCGATGGTGAGCCTATTGGGGGGGGGGGGGGGGATGAACCACCTAATGCCCAGGGTTATGCCCTCATCTGTGCCTACAAGCTTTATTTATCCTGTGTTTTGTGCATTGTTCACTTTCTCTTGTCCTCACTAGCATACTTACCTCCCTTGTTCCCTCGGCTCCATCCCCTCTCCCCTCCATCTTGGCGCTGTGAGGGGGGGGGGGAGGCGCTTCGGCGGGTCTTGCTTTCTGAGGCTGCGGCCTCGGTTCTGTGTGTGTGGGGCACTCTGCGCTCCGCGTGGGGGACCCCTTTCCTCCCCGCTCGTTTTCAGCGCCATTTTGGATGGTGGAGGGCGCTCTTTTCGCGTCCGCAGCGGGGGCCCGCCCCTCGAGGTTCGCACGAGGCTGCTTCCCAGCACCATCTTCTGCCTGCTGTTCCTGTGTCCCTATGCCCGCTGGTCGGTTCCGTGAGTCCCTCTTTCTATTGCTATGATCTGCTATTGGTGCATGTTCTGTGGGATTGCTCATGGTTCCCTTTGCTTGTGTCTTCTAGGTGGGCTCCCCATTGCCAACTGAGGGTTGTGGTTACTCCCGGTCTCCTACCCCCCCCTCTCTCTGCTCCCTCTCCCTTTAAGAGGGATCACAAAAAGAGGGCCTGAATTGGGGATCTTAGGTTTGGGCCGTTAGTGCCTTGTAACCTATATAATTGTCATTATAATCACCATAATGGAGGCTTCTGGGGATGGTGAACTAGGGGCCCCATCTTGGCGGGTGAAGCTCTGCCCCATGTGCGGTACCAGCCCTGTGGGCGGACTCAGCAACCAATTGCGCCAGGAGCATATTTTTGGAGCATGATAGGGCAGGCGTATCTGCCCCTAGCCCTCCTTTGCCTGCAGCCTCGCCAACACCCCCACAACTGCATTCAGCCCTTAGCGAGGAGGAAGCCAGCAGGGAGTCCCAAGCAATTTTGGCAGACTGGGTGGCCAGCCTGGAGAGACAGTTATGTCGCGCGGCTCCTGAGAAGGCCACAAGTAAGAAGCGGCATATCGAGCCGGGTTACTTGGATTTTGCTGATGATGATGATCTTTTTGGAGGTCGGGACTCCATGGAGGAGGGAGAGTTGTTTAAGGACTGTTTTCTCAGGGGATCAGGCGCTTGACTATGACAGCGACCCTGGTTCTTCCTCCGGCGAGGATATGTGGCTCCCTGATGATACGGAGAAGTTGTTGTCTTCTGTGTTTGAGACGTTGCATATTGTCCCTCCTAAAGTGGCTAAGAGGAAGCAGGGTGATTTATTTCGGCCTGAGACACAAAGGCTGGTCTTCCCTGAGCAGGCCCATTTTTCCAATATGGTTTTTAAGGAATGGGAAAGGCCTAATAAATTACCATCGGTGCCTAAGGGCCTGGACAGGCGGTATCCCTTCCCTGAGGAGCTGGTCCCGTCCCCCTAAAGTGGACTCCCCTGTGTTGGGGTTATCCAACACTACGGTTATGCCGTCTCCCGATACTGCTTCCTTGTGCGATCTCGCTGACAGGTGTATGGATCCGCGTTTACCTTTGTGGGTGCTGGGCTTCGCCCTGTGTGTGCCGCGGCCATTGTCTCCTTAGCCATCAGGAGGAAGGTGAGACGTCTTGTTGATATTGCCAAGTCTTGCAAGCGGGCGGAGGAGTATAAAGGCGGCCACAGAGATTCCTGGGGACGAGGTAGGTCTCACGGCCGACCCAATCCCTCCTGGGGAGCTAAATCCAAGCCCTCTCAGGTATGAGGGGGCACCCTCACCCATCCGGGTGGGGGGACGGCTATATGCTCACGTCTGGAGACAGCACGTCTTGGATCGGTGGATTCAGGAGGTGGTTTCCTGGATATCCCAGAACCCATTAAAGGCTCAGGGCCTAAGATTGGCTGTCTAACGCCTTCTGCGGTCAGGTGTGATTTGTCCCGTGCCTCGCCAGAAACAGGGTTGAGGGTTCTACTCCAATCTGTTCACGGAGACCTATCCTGGACCTGAAGTGTCTCAACAGGTTTGTCAGAGTCAGACATTTCTGCATGGAGACCTTACCGTCCGCGGTGAGCTCTCTCCAGCCGGGCGACTTCATGACCACGATGTACGTCAAGGATGCTTATCTGCACATCCCGATTTTTCAGGGGCATCAGAAGTTCCTGAGGTTTGCGCTGGAGGATCAGCGTTACCAGTTTGTGGCGCTGCCGTTCGGGATATCCTCAGCCCCCTGTGTGTTCACCAAGGTGCTGGCGGGCATCATGGCTATCCTGAGGAACCAGGGCATTCGTGTTCTTCCTTATCTGGACGATTTACTGATTGCGGCTCAGTCTCTTCAGCAGGCCGAGAGCGACACCCGACGGTGTTATCCACTCTCGAGGATTTCAGATGGGTAATCAATTACCCCAAGTCTTCTATCACTCCCTCGATGGTGAGGTCCTTTCTGGGCATGACGTTGGGCACCTCTCAGGTCAAGGTATCCCTGCCCCAGCAGAAGGTGGTGGGCCTACAGACGCAGGTGCAGGCCTTACTGGCTTGTCAGCGGCCATCGATCCGGGATGAAACTGGTGGGCCTAATGGTGTCATGCTTCGAGGCAGTGCCCTTCGCCCAGTTCCACATGAGACCTCTTCAATTGAATCTGTTGACCGGTTGGGACCGGATGCAGGAGTCCCTGGATCAGGAATTTTCACTGTCCCCCATGGTAAGACAGTCCCTCTTGTGGTGGTTGGACTCCAGAAGTCTGTTGGTGGGTAAGTCCTTTCTGACTCCCCAGTGGGAGATTACCACAGACGGCAGTCTGACCGGCTGGGGAGGTTTTTGGCAAACGCTGAAGTTCCAGGGTCAGTGGGGGCCACAGGAGGCCCACTTGCCCATAAAGTTGGAGCTGAGAGCGATCAGGTTGGTGCTTCTTCACTTGACTCCCCATCTCTGGGGTCGTGCGATCCAGGTCCTCTCAGACAATCAGACGGCTGTCGCATACATCAATCACCAGGGCAGGACTCTGAGCAAGCGAGCCCTTCAGGAGGTGACCCAGATCCTGACTTGGGCAGAGGAGAATGTTCCCTGCATCTCGGCGGTTTACATCCCCAGGGTAGAGAACCAGGATGCAGACTCCCTGAGCAGGGGGGGCTCTCGTCTGGGGGAATGGTCTCTAACAAACAAGATCTTTCACGCTCTGTGTCTCTGCTGGGGTCAACCGGATGTGGACCTGTTTGCTTCCAGACACAATCACAAGCTCCCAAGGTTCGTCTCCCTGTCAAGAGATCCTGTGGTCTTCGCCACAGACGCTCTGGCAATTCCGTGGACGGAGTTCAGGCTCCTGTATGCATTTCCTCCGTTTCCACTCCTGGGCCAAGTGCTGCGCAAGATAGCCCAGGAGGGGGTGCCAACCATCCTGGTGGCTCCTCATTGGCAGAGACTGTGTTGGTTCGCGGACATAGTTCAGATGTCAGTCGATCGCTATATCATGCCCGACAACCCAGGGCTTCTCACTCAGGGGTCGCTGCGGCACCCCAATTTACAGACGCTGGCTTTGACGGCCTGCCTATTGAAACCTCAATTGTGACGGAAAAGGGTCTGTCTGCCACGGTTGTTCAGACCATGATTCAGGCGTGGAAGTCTTCTTCCATGATTTACTACAGAGTTTGCCTACTTTGCTTGGTGTGAGTCCAAGAGTTTCCCTTGTCGCACATTTTCTATTTCTAGGATTTTGGAATTTTTTCAACTCTGCTTAGACCTGGGTCTACAGCTGAGCACACTCAAGGACCAGGTCTCAGACGTCTTTTTCCAAAGATCCTTTGCAAATCATAGACTGATCAAGACTTTTTTCCAAGGAGTTACCCATGTACATCCACCGCTTAAGCCTGTATTACCGGTGTGGGATTTGAATTTGGTGCTTTCTGCTCTCCAGGGTCCTCCCTTTGAGCCTTTGTGCGATGCTGCATTGTCTATTTTGACCATAAAGGTGGTCTTTTTGGTAGCTATCACCTCGGTGCGTCGCGTGTCAACTGGCCGCACTTTGTATGAAGCCTCCTTACTTTGAGTGGGATAAGGTGGTTTTTCGCTTTAAACCTGATTTTTTGCCTAAGGTCGTTTCTCCCTTTCATCTTAACGAGGAAGTTGTCTTGCCTTCCCTGTGTCCAGCACCGACTAATTCTAAGGAAAGGACCCTCCATGCCTTGGATGTGGTCAGAGCCATTAAGTACTACCTGGTTGCGACTGAATCCTTCCAGAAGTCGGATTCACTTTTTGCTCTCACTGAAGGTTTCAGAAAGGGTTTGCCTCCGGCCAAGTCCACTCTCAGTAAGTGGATTAGACAGGCGGTGGTGCAAGCATATTCTGCCAAGGGGAAGTTACAGCTCATTCTACTAGAGCTGTTGGTGCGTCCTGGGCTTTTCAACACCAGGCATCTGTTGAACAAGTTTGTAAGGCTGCTACTTGGTCTTCAGTTCATACCTTTTACAAAGTTTTACAAGGTTAACATTAGGGCCTCAGCTGATGCTGTCTTTGGCCGAAGGGTGCTTCAGGCGGTAGTGAAATAAACTACATGCTATTCCGGACTGGGGATCCCGCCCTAATGGACACTGCTTTTGGATGTTCCATATGTTATCACTTCTGGGACGACCTGGACTGGATATAGTGAAAAATATAATTCTGTGAAACTCACCTGTAGAATTGTTTTTGAATATATCCAGTCCAGGTCGTCTCACCCCACCCTTGGGTTCATTTTCTCTTGTTTGCCTGTTATGGTGATTACCTTTATATTGGACCGTTGTCCTTAGTCTTTTGTTGGAGAGAGTACATGCTGAAGCTATGTGATTTAACATGGTTTCCTGGCCTCCCGGCCGGTTTCCTTTTTATTACTGCTTTTTTACCACTGAGAATTCAACTGAGAC
The DNA here is from genome assembly GCA_027917425.1 of Gastrophryne carolinensis. Classification (NCBI taxonomy): domain Eukaryota; kingdom Metazoa; phylum Chordata; class Amphibia; order Anura; family Microhylidae; genus Gastrophryne; species Gastrophryne carolinensis. The sequence continues at coordinate 16,073,372 of CM051240.1, read as the reverse complement.
ACCTCATTTTATAGGGGGCCAGGAGGAGTTACAGCTTTGGATCTTGCAGTAACTGCGCCACCTGGTGGCGGACTACCCAACTGTCATCACTTCTGGGACGACCTGGACTGGATATGTTTGAAAACAGTTCTACAGGGGAGTTTCACAGAATTGTAGTATTCTGCCTTTACTAAGGTTACATGAATATATATATATTTTTTTTTTTTTTACTAAGGTCCATGACCATCTTGTACTAGTTGATGTGACCTTAGTTAATGGGAGAATAGATGCTCACATGACCTTTACTAAAGGTTGTATGACCATCAGTTACCTTCTTAATGAAGGGTCACATGACCATCAACTCTCCTGTATTAAAAGGGGCACAGGACCATCTATTCTCTGCTTTACTGCAGGTCACATGACCTTCCATTCTCTTCCTTAGAAGCATTTATATGGCTGGCTGCATCTCTCTGGTCATGTGACCGCCTATCAACCCTCTCCCGTCCAGTTTGCACCCGTCCTAAGTCCTTTCCGGGTGATTAGAGCCTGTTGATCTGGGTGATTTCACCGCCCCGGCCACCATTATTTCCAGATGGGGTTCTTTGTTGCGGGTTTTATTACTTTCGTTCTTGGTGCATCAGCCCCGCCCCCTCGGAGGGGGTGGGTACCAATGAGCGCTTTTGAATGTGTTTGCCTGGGGGGAGGTGTTTAGGCGCGACTAGAAATTGCTGCGCAGCTATATGTGTTGGGGGGGGAGGGGATGTTAGAGAGAATGGCAGTATTGTGGGCGGTGCCCCCTCCCCCTCTGGTTATTGCGGATTCTAATGTTCTCTATTCATTTTGTTCATTTTTTTTATTTTATATAAAGTTGTTTTTTTGTTTTTATTTTTTTTTTTTTATATAGAACCTGTCGCGTGTTTTTATTGTCGCGTGAAGGAAAATTAACGCCTGAGCTTCCTTCAAGAGGAACAAAAGCCAAGTCACCACTTGTGTGTCTAAGCGTGTGACTGCCTGCAGCCCAATGAGGATTGGTTTGTCAACTGGTCATGTGATGGGCACAAAGTGGTTACCATTGGCTGACTTGACTTTAGTTCCTCTTTAAAGGAGCTCTCTGATGGTGGTCGGTTTCCTGCCCAGGGCGGAGGGGTGGCTCGACGCTACCTTCTCTTCGCTGCCCACTTACATGCATCACCAACACACGGCAAAGATTTAAAGCGGAACAAAACCCAGTGCGGCCAGCCATTCTCCGCGGTGTGAGGAGTTGGGGGGTTCACACAATTTGGAGGCCAAGAAACAGTACCTGGGGTTTTGTTTCTCTTTAGAGGACCACAACCAATGGTAACCGCCTGTCCCACTGCCTAAAGAGGAAACGGCACTGGGGCTCAGGTAACCCCTCGAATTGCTATATTCACTCACCTCTTCCTCGTTCCAGCGGTGCAGGTGCGGGCTCTCGTCCAATGAGCCGTTTGCCATAAATATGGTGTTTGACAAACGGCTCTCATTGACGGGTGTGCGTGCGCCTGCCCATAGCCGATTTGAATAGCTGGAACTGGAGCGCGCACTCCTCTTTTAAGTCAGTGAGAGCTGTTTGGTGAGTGACACGACGCGATGAGTCACAACAGGCGGCTCTCATTGGACAAGAGCCTGTGCATGTGCCGTTGGAGTGGGACAGGTAAGTGCTTCTTACACAATGTACCCCTGATTGCTTCCCAAAAACACTCGCCTATCCAGTCTTCCCACCCACATCCCTGGCTGCCCTTTAGCTAAGGAGCCTTCCTGCCCCCAGCAATTCAAATAGGCTGGGAATGGGTGCGTGCGCCAGTCCGTAGGGAGAGCGGGGATGCCGCGGCGGCTCTGGATCCCTATTCTGGAGCTCTGGTCTGATCTGCAGTTTGAGCAGTGCATTAAAGTGGACCAACACCCAGGATTTGGACTATACTGGGTTTTGGGCCACTTCCCTGGGACACCCCGATCAGGGGTGCCCCGCTATGTGAAACCCCCCAGATCTCTTGAAAAAACTCACCTCACGCCGCTCCTATGGCGCATGCGCGGCCGCTCGTCCAATCAGCGCGCTCGGAGCCGCTGTGATATGCGCGTCAAAGCGGCGTCTTACCTCAGCGGCTCCGAGCACGTTTGCCTCATCTTGCGCTTCCCTCTAACAGGGAGCGCGCCCGCGGCATTCACAGGTGGCCGGCGCGGGCACGTACCCTGCTAGAGAAAAGTGCGAGATGCACCCGTGGCCCGTGCATGCGCTGTTGGACCGGGATTCGGGTAAAGTTTGCGGGCGTCCTGGGGGGGTTTCACACAGTGGTGCATCCTGATTTTGGATGCCCCGCGGGGAGGGATTGGATTGGCCTGGGAATCTTATAGATTCCTAGGCCAATCCTGCAGGGTGTTGGTCCACTTTAATAAGCATGCAGCACCACTCATGCTTGGACCAGAACCCACACATGTGCCGTCGGGACATTGGGAGGAAATGTATTAGGGGTGACCTGGAGGGTTTCTGGCAACCCTAACTTGGATGCCTCGGGGCAAGAATCAAAACCTTGGATATTGAAAATCATGGGTTTTGGTCCACTTTAAAATACAATGGATAGTAAAGCAAATAAAAAGTAGACTGTAAACTGGTACATTAAACCGGACCAACACCCGTTTTTACGGGTCCCTCTGTCTGCTGATAACAAGAAGCTCGGTGGGGGGCGTCCAGAACGCTGGAGCCTCCCTCGCACCAACTGTACGGAACACTCTGGGGCCAATCGCAGGACTCCTTTCCTGGCGCTGGCTCGTAAAGACGGTGAGTTTTACGTGTGTTCTGTGCAGTTAGCTGCCAGGGGCCTCCAGCATTCCAGGTGCCCCCCCTGCCACGAGCTTCTTGTTAGCAGCAGCCAGGGGGACCAACACCCATTAAACAGGTGTTGGTCTGGTTTAAAGTGGACCAACACCCACCGCTGATCGGCCCGGGAATCTATAAGAATCGGCTCCCTCCCTGTGGGGCATCCAAAAATGGGATTCCCCACTGTGTGAAACCCCCCGGACCTTACCTTCTCCGCCGCCGCCTCTCGCGTGTCCCTCAACCAGGGCACGCACCCACGGCGGCCGTTTGTGATTGGCCGGCGCGGCGCTCTCCCTGTAAGAGGGACGCGCGCGAGAGGAGGAGGGGGCGGCCTCAGCTTGTCCGTCGGCGGTGAGGTGAGTTTTTGGGGGGTTTCAGACAGTGGGGTGCCCTGCGGAAGTGGACCAACACCCAGGATAGTGAAAATCCTGGGTGTTGGTCCACTTTAAGGAGAAGATGGGAGCACACCTGCTGCTGGGGATTCTGCCCTTTGCTCCTGATTGCTGAACATGACATACGCATGGCAAGGGGCTCTGATTGGACGGGAGCCCGCGCATGCAGCGTAGGACCGAAGAAAGGTGAGATTTTCTCAGTGGAAGATCAGGATAAACAACATGGGACAGTTAGGCGTTTGGTGAAATTCAATAGTAAACAAAACAGTAGAAGTCGGGGATATGTTTAATAGTGAGAGTAAGCGCAGACACAATATGAAGGTCACTGAAGGGACTGGGACTATACAGCTATGTTGCCTTAAGGTGGAACAAAACCCACATTTTTAAACCGGACCTTCAGCATGATTTAATGAAAAGCCCAAACATCTAAAATTAATATGTTTTACGTTTTTAATCACTTATTATTCTTTCCCCCGCTGGGCTGCAACTCTGTTCAGGACTTTAAGATACAGGTGCCGACATCTTGAAGCATCACATACTGAGGAGAGGAGAGCGGGATAAAGTGCAGGGGGTGGGGTAATAGCTGTGCTCTGCACAGACAGAGCAGGGTCAGGGAAAGGTCAGCAACACCAGAATGCAGAGCGACACCGTCAGAAGACACTTTCTGTCTGCAGGCACCCTGCATCTCCATGAGCAGCCATCTTGGATGTTTGAAGGCTCATTACATAGAGTAGGTGCAGGTAGGATGATTTTTAATGTGAGCAATCTGTATGTACAGGGTGTGGGAAACATACAAGATAGACTCTTATTCAGGGTGAGGGTCCGGATTAATGTGAGCAATCTGTATGTACAGGGTGTGGGAAACATATAAGATAGGCTCTTATTTAGGGTGAAGGTCCGGATTAATGTGGGCAATCTGTATGTACAGGGTGTGGGAAACATATGATAGGCTCTTATTCAGGGTGAGGGTCCGGATTAATGTGAGCAATCTGTATGTACAGGGTGTGGGAAACATATAAGATAGGCTCTTATTCAGGGTGAAGGTCCGGATTAATGTGGGCAATCTGTATGTACAGGGTGTGGGAAACATATAAGATAGACTCTTATTCAGGTTGAGGATCCGGATTAATGTGGGCAATCTGTATGTATAGGGTGTGGGAAACATATAAGATAGGCTCTTATTCAGGGTGAAGGTCCGGATTAATGTGGGCAATCTGTATGTACAGGGTGTGGGAAACATATAAGATAGACTCTTATTCAGGTTGAGGATCCGGATTAATGTGGGCAATCTGTATGTATAGGGTGTGGGAAACATACAAGATAGGCTCTTATTCGGGGTGAGGGTCCGGATTAATGTGGGCAATCTGTATGTACAGGGGGGAAACATATAAGATGTGCTCTTAGTCAGGGTGAAGGTCCGGATTAATGTGGGCAATTTGTATGTACAGGGTGTGGGAAACGTATAAGATAGGCTCTTATTCAGGGTGAAGGTCCGGATTAATGTGGGCAATCTGTATGTACAGGGTGTGGGAAACATATAAGATAGGCTCTTATTCAGGGTGAAGGTCCGGATTAATGTGGGCAATCTGTATGTACAGGGTGTGGGAAACATACAAGATAGACTCTTATTCAGGGTGAGGGTCCGGATTAATGTGAGCAATCTGTATGTACAGGGTGTGGGAAACATATAAGATAGGCTCTTATTTAGGGTGAAGGCCTGGATTAATGTGGGCAATCTGTATGTACAGGGTGTGGGAAACATATAAGATAGGCTCTTATTCAGAGTGAAGGTCCGGATTAATGTGAGCAATCTGTATGTACAGGGTGTGGGAAACATATAAGATAGGCTCTTATTCAGGGTGAGGGTCCGGATTAATGTGGGCAATCTGTATGTACAGGGGGAAACATAAGATATGCTCTTACTCAGGGTGAAGGTCCAGATTAATGTGGGAAATCTGTATGTACAGGGGGGAAACATACAAGATAGGCTCTTATTCGGGGTGAGGGTCCGGATTAAGGTGGGCAATTTGTATGTACAGGGTGTGGGAAACATATAAGATGTGCTCTTATTCAGGGTGAAGGTCCAGATTAATGTGAGCAATCTGTATGTACAGGGTGTGGGAAACATATAAGAGAGGCACTTATTCAGGGTGAAGGTCCGGATTAATGGGGGCAATCTGTATGTACAGGGTGTGGGAAACATATAAGATAGGCTCTTATTCAGGGTGAAGGTCTGGATTAATGGGGGCAATCTGTATGTACAGGGTGTGGGAAACATATAAGAGAGGCTCTTATTCAGGGTGAAGGTCCGGATTAATGTGGGCAATCTGTATGTACAGGGTGTGGGAAACATATAAGAGAGGCTCTTATTCAGGGTGAAGGTCCGGATTAATGGGGGCAATCTGTATGTACAGGGTGGGGGGACATATGATGTCATTGCCACACCTATGCAATGACTGATAGTTTGCAATCTTACAGAGAGGAACAACAACAAAAAAAAAATCAGTGTTCCAGGACAATATTGTTGAAAATATAAATTTCTAGGTCTACACCTTATGACAGATGTTTTGGCAGAGGCTTTGGCCAAATTTATTTCACAAGCTCGGTGGGTTTTAGTCTGCTTTAAGAAAACCACTTGTCAGCGAAGCAAAGTGGCACCAGTGGCTTCAGTTTGCTCGGGAACATAAAGCTTAGACTCTGGAGCAATGGAAGAAGGTCGTGTAATGATGAGTCCAGATTTACCCTGTTCCAGAATGATGAACGCATCAGGGTAACAAGAGAGTTGGCTGAAGGAATGCCCCCATAATGCCTAGTGCAAGCTACTGTACAAGCCTATAGGGGGCGCAGTGCTATGATTTGGGGTTGTTGCAGGTGGTCAGGTCTAGGTTCAGCAAATGTTATGTACCCAAAGAATGAGGTCAGATGACTCCCTGAATATAGGGAGCGACCAGCTTATTCCATCGATTGATTTTTTTTTTTTTCTTCCTTGAGGGCACGTTGGGCAGATTCCATGATGACCATATCGAGATTCATCAGGCTTGAATTGTAAAAGAGTGGTTCAGGGAGCACCACGTATGGATTGGAACCACATACCTGAACCCCATGGAGAATCCTTGTGCAGTGCTCCAAATTTCCCATCACCTATACAAGGGAAATATCCATGACACTGCTGAAGCACAAAGCAGGCAGACTTACAGTACAGCCGGTAGATGTGGGCAGGAACTAGCTGTGGGGCTAGTGGATGGTCTAGGCCTAGCAGACAATGGAGGACGTGGGTCCCAGTACCAGCAATGGAGGGCATGGGCCCAAGAACAGATGATGGAGTACAGACAACATAGGGCTTGGGCCCAGTACAGGCTAAGAAGGAAGTGGGCCCCCAACACAGACTATGAAGGGCCGGAACTCCAGTACACAGAGAAAGGAACGTGGGTCACAGAGGGCTGAAGAGCATGAGTACACTCAGACAGAGAGACGCAATGATCCAGCCCAGAGGTGGGATTACACACATACATTTACAGGGGCGACAAAGGAGGATATTACAAACACCTGTGTGAGGGACAGAAGCATGAGGACCCGGGGGAAAAGCCACATAAACACAACAGACATATACATACAACAGCAGATGGTTCAACAGGGAGAGCGGTAACAGGGTGCACATCAACGGTTCAAGACCCTTTCGATGTCAGTCCTCACAGGCGTAGCTTCAGGATCAAGTACAGGGTGAAGAGGTGTGGCTTCAAGATGAAGGATGGGGCGAGGAGCTGTGGCTTCAAGATGAAGGATGGGGCGAGGAAGTATTTCTTCAAGATGGGTGAGGAGCTGTGGCTTCAAGATGAAGGATGGGGCGAGGAGCTGTGGTTTCAAGTTGAAGGATGGGGTGAGTAAGTATTTCTTTAAGATGGGTGAGGAGCTGTGGCTTCAAGATGAGGGATGGGGTGAGGAGCTGTGGCTTCAAGACGAAGGATGGGGCGAGGAAGTATTCAAGATGGGTGAGGAGCTGTGGCTTCAAGATGAAGGATGGGGCAAGGAGCTGTGGCTTCAAGATGAAGGATGGGGCGAGGAGCTGTGGCTTCAAGATGAAGGATGGGGCGAGGAAGTGTTTCTTCAAGATGGGTGAGAAGCTGTGGCTTCAAGATGAAGGATGGGGCGAGGAGCTGTGGTTTCAAGTTGAAGGATGGGGTGAGTAAGTATTTCTTTAAGATGGGTGAGGAGCTGTGGCTTCAAGATGAGGGATGGGGGTGAGGAGCTGTGGCTTCAAGACGAAGGATGGGGCGAGGAAGTATTCAAGATGGGTGAGGAGCTGTGGCTTCAAGATGAAGGATGGGGCGAGGAGCTGTGGCTTCAAGATGAAGGATGGGGCGAGGAGCTGTGGCTTCAAGATAAAGGATGGGGCGAGGAAGTGTTTCTTCAAGATGGGTGAGGAGCTGTGGCTTCAAGATAAAGGATGGGGCGAGGAAGTGTTTCTTCAAGATGGGTGAGGAGCTGTGGCTTCAAGATGAAGGATGGGGCGAGGAAGTGTTTCTTCAAGATGGGTGAGGAGGGGGTGGCTTCAAGATGAGGGAAGGGGCGAGGAAGTGTTGCTCCAAGATGGGTTAGGAGGTGTTGCATCAGGATCAGGTATGGGTTGAAGAAGTATGGTTTTGCGATTAGGTAGGTGGTGTAGAGTTGTGGCTTCAAGATGAGGGATGAGCCCAGGAAGTGTGTCTCCAAGATGATGGAAAGGTGAGGAGGTGCGGCTTCAGGATCAAGTGGGGTGAAAAAATGTGGCGTGAGGAGGTGTGGCCTCAAGACAATGGGTCAGGATCAGGTACAAGCTCAGGTGGGGGTATGCCTTCAGGATTGGGCATGGGATCAGGAGGTGTGGCTTTGGGATAAGTATGGGGTGAAGAGGTGTGGCTCCAAAATGAGGGATGGGGTGGGGAAGTGCGGTTTCAGGATCGGGTACAAGGTCAGGAGGTGTGGGTTTAGGTGTGTGTTTAAGAGGTTTGGCTCCAAGATGAGGGTGAGAAAATGTGGTTTCAGGATCAGGGGTGGGTTTAAGAGGTGTGGCTACAGGTTCGAGTGTGGGCTTAAGAGGTATGGCTTCAGGTTCAGGTGTGGGGTTAAAGGTGTGGCTTCAGGTGTGGGGTTAAAGGTGTGGCTTCAGGTTCAGGTATTGGGTTAAGACATGTGGCTTCAGGTTCAGGTGTGGGGTCCAGAGATGGGGGTTCAGGTGTGGGGTTAAGAGGCGTGGCTACAGTTTCAGGTGTGAGGTTAAGAGGTGTGGCTTCAGGTTCAAGTGTGGGGTAAGGAGGTGTGGCATCAGGTTCAGGTGTGGGGTTAGGAGGTGTAGGTTCAGGTGTGGGGTTAGGAGGTGTGGCTTCAGGTTCAGGTGTGGGGTTAGGAGGTGTGGCTTCAGGTTCAGGTGTGGGGTTAAAGGTGTGGCTTCAGGTTCAGGTGTGGGGTTAAAGGTGTGGCTTCAGGTTCAGGTATTGGGTTAAGACGTGTGGCTTCAGGTTCAGGTGTGGGGTCCAGAGATGGGGGTTCAGGTGTGGGGTTAAGAGGCGTGGCTACAGTTTCAGGTGTGAGGTTAAGAGGTGTGGCTTCAGGTTCAAGTTTGGGGTAAGGAGGTGTGGCTTCAGGTTCTGGTGTGGGGTTAAGCTGTGTGGCTTCAGGTTCAAGTGTGGGGTGAGGAGGTGTGGCTTCAGGTTCAGGTATGGGGTTAAGAGGTGTGGCTTCTGGTTCATGTGTGGCTTCAGGTTCAAGTGTGGGGTAAGGAGGTGTGGCTTTAGGTTCAAGTGTAGGGTAAGGAGGTGTGGCTTCAGGTTCAGGTGTGGGGTAAGGAGGTGTGGCTTCAGGTGTGGGGTTAAGAGGTGTGGCTCCAAAATATGGGATGGGGTGAGGAAATGTGGTTTCAGGATCTGGTGTGGGTTTAAGAGGTTTGGCTTCTGGTTCAAGTGTGGGGTGAGGAGGTGTGGCTTCAAGTTCAGGTGTGTGGTTAAGAGGTGTGGCTTCAGGTTCAGGTGAGGGGTTAAAAGGTGTGGCTCCAAGATAAGGGATGAGTTGAGGAAATGTGGTTTCAGGTTCAGGTGTGGGGCTAGGAGGTGTGGCTTCAGGTTCAGGTGTGGAGTTAAGAGGTGTGGCTTCAGGTTCAGGTGGGGAGTTAAGAGGTGTGGCTTCAGGTGTGGGGTTAGGAGGTGTGGCTTCAGGTTCAGGTGTGGAGTTAAGAGGTGTGGCTTCAGGTTCAGGTATGTGGTTAAGAGGTGTGGCTTCAGGTTCAGGTGTGGGGTGAGGAGGTGTGGCTTCAGGTTCAGGTGTGGGGTGAGGAGGTGTGGCTTCAGGTACAGGTGTGGCTTCAGGTTCAGGTGTGGGGTTAGGAGGTGTGGCTTCAGGTTCAGGTCTGGGGTGAGGAGGTGTGGCTTCAGGTTCTGGTGTGGGGTTAAGAGGTGTGGCTTCAGGTTCAGGTGTGGGATTAAGAGGTGTGGCTTCAGGTTCAGGTGTGGGGTTAAGAGGTGTGGCTTCAGGTTCAGGTGTGGGTTCAGGTGTGGGGTGAGGAGGTGTGGCTTCAGGTTCAGGTGTGGGGTGAGGAGGTGTGGCTTCAGGTTCAGGGTTGGGGTGAGGAGGTGTGGCTTCAGGTTCAGGTGTGGGGTGAGGAGGTGTTGCTTCAGGTTCAGGTGTGGGGTTAAGAGGTGTGGCTTCAGGTTCAAGTTTGGGGTAAGGAGGTGTGGCTTCAGGTTCTGGTGTGGGGTTAAGCTGTGTGGCTTCAGGTTCAAGTGTGGGGTGAGGAGGTGTGGCTTCAGGTTCAGGTATGGGGTTAAGAGGTGTGGCTTCTGGTTCATGTGTGGCTTCGGGTTCAAGTGTGGGGTAAGGAGGTGTGGCTTTAGGTTCAAGTGTAGGGTAAGGAGGTGTGGCTTCAGGTTCAGGTGGGGAGTTAAGAGGTGTGGCTTCAGGTGTGGGGTTAGGAGGTGTGGCTTCAAGTTCAGGTCTGGGGTGAGGAGGTGTGGCTTCAGGTTCAGGTGTGGGATTAAGAGGTGTGGCTTCAGGTTCAGGTGTGGGGTTAAGAGGTGTGGCTTCAGGTTCAGGTGTGGGTTCAGGTGTGGGGTGAGGAGGTGTGGCTTCAGGTTCAGGTGTGGGGTGAGGAGGTGTGGCTTCAGGTTCAGGGTTGGGGTGAGGAGGTGTTGCTTCAGGTTCAGGTGTGGGGTTAGGAGGTGTGGCTTCAGGTTCAGGTGTGGGGTGAGGAGGTGTTGCTTCAGGTTCAGGTGTGGGGTTAGGAGGTGTGGCTTCAGGTTCAGGTGTGGGGTTAGGAGGTGTGGCTTCAGGTTCTGGTGTGGGGTTAGGAGGTGTGGCTTCAGGTTCTGGTGTGGGGTTAGGAGGTGTGGCTTCAGGTTCTGGTGTGGGGTTAGGAGGTGTGGCTTCAGGTTCAGGTGTGGGGTTAGGAGGTGTGGCTTCAGGTTCAGGTGTGGGGTTAGGAGGTGTGGCTTCAGGTTCTGGTGTGGGGTTAGGAGGTGTGGCTTCAGGTTCAGGTGTGGGGTTAGGAGGTGTGGCTTCAGGTTCTGGTTTGGGGTTAGGAGGTGTGGCTTCAGGTTCAGGTGTGGGGTTAGGAGGTGTGGCTTCAGGTTCAGGTGTGGGGTTAGGCGGTTTGGTAGGGAAAGTCTGGCTGCACAGAAGATGGTGACAGCTTTGGGGTTGCTGGAGGTGCTCCGCCCGGGTTACATGCTCCTGCTCGCATGTGCTTTACATTTCTTGATAAATTACAGGTGTCCATTACTTTATTTTATATGTTCTTTATTGAGGGGACTTGGTTTGACCAAGTAAGAAGGAGTTTAATAGGGCTTATCGGGCAATGCAAAGCACTGGTGGATGAAAGATGGAGGCAAACAAGAAAGAGATTTAGAGATACTGATTACTGAAAGCTGCAAGATGAGTGGACAGTGTAGCCAGGCAGTGGGAAAAGCAAGCAGGATGCTCGGCTGCATAGCTCGAGGCATCACCAGTAGGAAGAGGGAGGTTGTGATGCCGCTGTATAGAGCCCTGGTGAGGCCACAGCTAGAATACTGTGTGCAGTTCTGGAGACCTCCCCTGCAAAATGACATTATTCAAATAGAACGCGGCCAAAGGCCGGCAACAAAAATGGTGGAAGGACTTAAACTTAAAACTTATCAGGAGAGACTTAAAGAACTTAATCTGTACAGTCTGGAGGAAAGAAGGGAGAGGGGGGACATGATGGAGACCTTTATATATGTGACAGGAGTCAATAAGATTCAGGAGGGAAGTGATTTAAAGTGGACCAACACCCAGGATTTTGACTATCCTGGGTTTTGGTCCACTTCGGCGGGGCACCCCGATCGGGGGTGCCCCGCTGTGTGAAACCCCCCAGAAACCCCAAAAAACTCACCTCTCCCCGCTCCCACGTGAACGCCGCAGCCAATCCCCGCCAACTTCCAGGCGGGGGACAGGAACGTCCAAGCCGCTTCCTCCACCGCCTCACGCGTGTCACTCTCGGCGCGCGCGCGCCCCCGCCGGCCATTCACGGAGGGCCGGCACGGGCGCGCGCACGTCTGGAGGGGCGCGCGGGAGGCGGCGGCTGATCAGGTAAGATCTTTTTGGGGTTTCTGGGGGGTTTCACCCCGCGGGACATCCCGATCTCGGATGTCCCGCGGGGTGGGAGGTGATCGGCCCCGGAATCTTATAGATTTCCGGGCCGATCACCCCTGGGTGTTGGTCCACTTTAAAGAAGAAACTTAATGATAGAACAAGGGGGCACAACCTGAAGCTGGTCGGGGGGAAGATCAGGAGCAATGTTAGAAAATATTATGTTACAGAAAGAGTAGTAGATGCTTGGAACAAACTTCCAGCAGAGGTAGTTGAAAAATCAACAGTAAGTGAATGAGCACATGCCTGGGATAAGCCTCCATCTATCCTAAGATACAGAGAACATACAGTATACACATAAGATACAGAGAACATACAGTATACACATAAGATACAGAGAACATACAGTATATACATAAGATACAGAGAACATACAGTATATACATAAGATATAGAGAACATACAGTATACACATAAGATACAGAGAACATACAGTATACACATAAGATACAGAGAACATACAGTATACACATAAGATACAGAGAACATACAGTATATACATAAGATATAGAGAACATACAGTGTACACATAAGATACAGAGAACATACAGTATATACATAAGATATAGAGAACATACAGTATACACATAAGATACAGAGAACATACAGTATATACATAAGATACAGAGAACATACAGTATATACATAAGATACAGAGAACATACAGTATACACATAAGATACAGAGAACATACAGTATATACATAAGATATAGAGGACATACAGTGTACACATAAGATACAGAGAACATACAGTATATACATAAGATACAGAGAACATACAGTATATACATAAGATATAGAGAACATACAGTATACACATAAGATACAGAGAACATACAGTATATACATAAGATACAGAGAACATAGAGTATATACATAAGATACAGAGAACATACAGTATATACATAAGATACAGAGAACATACAGTATATACATAAGATATAGAGAACATACAGTATACACATAAGATACAGAGAACATACAGTATATACATAAGATACAGAGAACATACAGTATACACATAAGATACAGAGAACATACAGTATATACATAAGATACAGAGAACATACAGTATACACATAAGATACACAGAACATACAGTATATACATAAGGGAAGAGACTAGATGGAGCATATGGTCTCCTTCTTCTATGTTTCTAACAAGAAACAGGTTAATGTAACCCTTTGCCTGGAATGTCCCTTTAACCTCATGAGTTATACTGAGGTCTAATATTAGTAACCACAGCCCCACCCATTAACACACAATTGTGATGTCATAATGAGATAAAGGGCATATCCCTTATATAGGTATAGGCAGAATATGGAGTCTCTTGTGCTACTGAGGCCCTGGACTGGGTTCCCCTCCAGCAATAGTGGCCGTAGGCAAGTGCCCACTCTGCCCATTGGCGGACAAAGAGGAAACAGGAGCTCTGCCGATATATTTATGGTATATTGTATTGCTGTTTCCTCTTTGTGGGTCAGCGGTGGCATGCAAGGAATGATCCCAATTAGCCTCCTATTATCGGATGAGTCTCTGATGGTGGCTATGAGGTCACTGGGGCGCTGCGGCGCAGACGTTATACTTGGCAGCGAGATCAGGACAGTGTCTGGATTCTTCGGAGGTGACAGAACCAATCTTCAGAGGCTTCCCCTCCGGGTGCTGACAAACCACAAGGCCTCCCCCGTGTCCCAGACAATGGGGCCACTGTCACCCGGGCACACCCCGCACAGCGAAACCAGCGACCGTGAGCTCACCCGCTTCCAAAAAATGGCTGCGTCAGCATGACTGTGCCTCCCACCGCCAGCGCCATCATCGCTGTGTCATTTACACAAAGGATGGGACCCAACTGCTATGGGGGGATTTCCTATGACCCCAAATGAATACGCAGAGTGTATGCAGATCTCCCCTGACCACAAATTAATAATTTAAAATTAAGTTTGAGAGTGCATGCAGATTATCTCCCTGACGCCAAACTAATACGCAGAGTACATGCAGATCTCCCACGAGCCCACATTAATGGCAACAGCACAAGTACATTTCTCCCAGACCCCAAATTAATAGCAAGAGTGCATGCAGATCTCCCCCCGCACCACTATTTTCTATGAAGAGTGCATGCAGATCTCCCCCCGCACCACTATTTTCTATGAAGAGTGCATGCAGCTCTCCCCCCGCACCACTATTTTCTATGAAGAGTGCATGCAGATCTCCCCCCGCACCACTATTTTCTATGAAGAGTGCATGCAGCTCTCCCCCCGCACCACTATTTTCTATGAAGAGTGCATGCAGATCTCCCCCCGCACCACTATTTTCTATGAAGAGTGCATGCACATCTCCCCCCGCAACCACTATTTTCTATGAAGAGTGCATGCACATCTCCCCCCGCAACCACTATTTTCTATGAAGAGTGCATGCAGATCTCCCCCCGCACCACTATTTTCTATGAAGAGTGCATGCAGATCTCCCCCCCCGCACCACTATTTTCTATGAAGAGTGCATGCACATCTCCCCCCGCAACCACTATTTTCTATGAAGAGTGCATGCAGATTTCCCCCCACACCACTATTTTCTATGAAGAGTGCATGCAGATCTCCCCCCGCACCACTATTTTCTATGAAGAGTGCATGCAGATCTCCCCCCGCACCACTATTTTCTATGAGGAGTGCATGCAGATTTCCCCCCGCACCACTATTTTCTATGAAGAGTGCATGCAGATCTCCCCCCGCACCACTATTTTCTATGAGGAGTGCATGCAGATTTCCCCCCGCACCACTATTTTCTATGAAGAGTGCATGCACATCTCCCCCCGCACCACTATTTTCTATGAAGAGTGCATGCAGATCTCCCCCCGCAACCACTATTTTCTTTGAAGAGTGCATGCAGATCTCCCCCCGCACCACTATTTTCTATGAAGAGTGCATGCAGATCTCCCCCCGCAACCACTATTTTCTATGAAGAGTGCATGCAGATCTCCCCCCGCAACCACTATTTTCTATGAAGAGTGCATGCAGATCTCCCCCCGCACCACTATTTTCTTTGAAAAGTGCATGCAGATCTCCCCCCGCACCACTATTTTCTATGAAGAGTACAAGCAGCCGCATCCCCGCACCACTATTTTCTATGAAGAGTACAAGCAGCCGCATCCCCGCTATCCCTCTAGCAGGGCTCGCTCCCTGTTAGAGGGATGCGCGAGATGCGGCCACCAGCGCGCTCGTACCTGCTGAGCTAAGACGTCGTTTAGACGTCCATAGCTCAGCGGCTCCGAGCGCGCTGATTAGACGAGCGGCCGCACATGCGCCGTAGAACCGTGGTGAGTTGATGCAAGCGATCTGGGGGGTTTCACGAAACCCAGAATAGTCAAAATCCTGGGTTTTGGTCCAATTTAAAAGGCCACTCCAGCCCCCTCCTATTAGTGCTAAAGCATGCGTAATACATTAAATAACAAGACACTCACCTCCACCTGGAATCCAGCGGGGGCAGAGGATTGGGGGCCCTGAAGCAGCCAGATGTTGCCACAGCAAGCAGCGACGACAGACGAAATGGTAAGTAGGGGCCTATGGGGCGAGGGAATCGCCCCCTTTTTATTTTTGTTTTTTTAGGTTTTTTTTTTTTGTTCCTCTTTAAGCTCCCTCAATGTTCCTCTTGTAAAGAGACAAGTCACATGGGGAAGAGACCGGTGACCATCTTATAGCCTGCAGGAATGCAGCATGGTCGCAGAATCACACTTGCAGGTTGACCCCTCAGGACCAAATCTGGGAGAAATCCCTCTGAGATGGCTTCTATGCAACCTCGTCATTTGGGCCTTATCAGGGACGTAGCTACGGGGGAGCAGGGGGGCGTCAAAGAGGGGCCTGAGAACAGGTGGGGGCACCATTTTGAATCTTTGTCCCAGGTGCCAGAAAGACTAACTACTCCTCTGGGTTTTATTGTCCAGCAGATGGGAGGAGGAATCCCAAGAGACAGGAGCGAGATCTGATGGCCTCTCTCAGTATATATCTAGTTATACACACCCACATATACAGCATCTCCCAAAAGTGAGGGCACTCGTCACATTTATGATATTATGTTATTATATCTTCTCTTGGGACAACACTGAAGATCTGACACTTGATACAACTTTATACTTGATACACTTTGATACAATGTAAACTAGTCAGTGTAGAGCTTGTGTAACAGTGTAACTTTGCTGTGCCCTCAAATGACCTCAACACACAGCCAACAAAAGTGAGTCCACCAGGCCAAACCAAATTGACAAGGGTCATAAAAAAGGGGCACAACTCCACAAATACCATAAAATAATAACATTTTATTGAGTGTTACACTATAGCAAAAATAAAAACACACATGCGACACAAAGACACTGTTAAAATCAATTTATCCACTATTCCTGTGATGCTAAAATACTTAGCTATTCATATTATAGAAGACCACAAGGTATCAAAAGGTACAAATAAAAATCAGTATTAAATAGCTCCACAAAATAGCCCCCCCCCCCAACAAAAAATGATATATTTCTAATTACTCAAGTGAGTGTTCAATACTCCACTTTGTGCAAAAAACAATATAAAAAAAGTAATTACTACAGATAATTCATCAAAACCATTTCCAACTATAAACCTGTGCAATCAATCAAATCTAAAGTGCAAATGCTAGATAAGAAGGCTGTATTTACTAAGTAAAGCAGGGGATGAGACCCCCAATGTAAACCCAATACACAAAAGTGCTGTTAGTGCCGGGCTGTTTAAGGGAGCTGAGGTAGTGAGCAATCACTGGAAAGAAAAGATAAAGATCATATAGTCCTTGTGGTTAAACGTGACTAATCATCAGGCAGTGGATTGAAGGCAGGAGACCCCACGCGTTCCGCCGCTCCGCTGCGGCTTCTCCAGGGGTCTCACTAAAAAAGTGAGTTCACCCCTAATGCTGGGTTTACACGAGCAGACCAAATGGCTGTTGGCTCAGCAAGTGACCATACAAAGCTTCTATGACTGAGTGACTATGTTCAGACGCCGAAGACTTGTCACCCATGATGCATGTTCGCATAGAAAAACACAATGTTTTGAGGGCGACAAATTAACCAATTCTTGTTCATCACTTGAGCGATGTTTCCACTGAGCGATTACCGCTTAATTGCGGCCTCTTTAGCCGAGCTTGATCATCGCTCCGTGTAAACCCGTCATTAGTCAAAATGACCAAATACAGCCCAATTATTCATTTCCCCTCCAGGCAGGGGCAGACTAGCCATAGGGGGACCCAGGCAAATGCCAGTGGGCTGCTAACTTTTCTAATACTCCCATCCAATCCCAGCCCCCCATCCTCTTCACCACTCACCCCTCACCCAAGAAACCCCAGCCCATGTCCTCCGCCTAATGATATAGCCTCAACCTTGGAGCCAAGCAACCCCCAGCTCATGTCCTCACCTTGATGATATAACCTCAACCTTGGAGCCAAGAAACCCCAGCCCATGTCCTCACCCTAATGATAGAGCCTCAGTCTTGGAGCCAAGCAACCCCCAGCCCATGTCCTCACCCTAATGATAGAGCCTCAGTCTTGGAGCCAAGCAACCCCCAGCCCATGTCCTCACCCTGATGATATAGCCTCAGTCTTGGAGCCAAGCAACCCCCAGCCCATGTCCTCACCCTGATGATATAGCCTCAGTCTTGGAGCCAAGCAACCCCCAGCCCATGTCCGCACCCTGATGATATAGCCTCAACCTTGGAGCCAAGCAACCCCAACCCATGTCCTCACCCTAATGATATAGCGTCAGTCTTGGAGCCAAGCAACCCCCAGCCCATGTCCTCACCCTAATGATATAACCTCAGTCTTGGAGCCAAGCAACCCCAGCCCATGTCCTCCACCTAATGATATAGCCTCAGTCTTGGAGCCAAGCAACCCCCAGCCCATGCCCCCCCCTAATGATATAGCCTCAGTCTTGGAGCCAAGCAACCCCCAGCCCATGTCCTCCCCCTAATGATATAGGCTCAGTCTTGGAGCCAAGCAACCCCCAGCCCATGTCCTCCCCCTAATGTCATGGCCTCAGCCTTGGAGCCAAGCAACCCCAGCCCATGTCCTCCCCCTAATGATATAGGCTCAGTCTTGGAGCCAAGCAACCCCCAGCCCATGTCCTCCCCCTAATGTCATGGCCTCAGTCTTGGAGCCAAGCAACCCCAGCCCATGTCCTCCCCCTAATGATATAGCCTAAGTATTGGAGCCAAGCAACCCCAGCCCATGTCCATCCCCTAATGGTAGAGCCTTAGCCTTGGAGCCAAGCAACCCCAGCCCATGTCCTCCCCCTAATTATATAGCCTCAGTCTTGGAGCCAAGCAACCCCAGCCCATGTCCTCCCCTAATGTCATGGCCTCAGCCTTGGAACCAAGCAACCCCAGCCCATGTCCTCCCCCTAATGATATAGCCTCAGTCTTGGAGCCAAGCAACCCCAGCCCATGTCCTCCCCCTAATGATAGAGCCTAAGTATTGGAGCCAAGCAACCCCAGCCCATGTCCTCCCCCTAATGATAGAGCCTTAGCCTGGGGGCCAAGCAACCCCCAGCCCATGTCCTCCCCCAAATGATATAGCCGCAGCCTTGGAGCCAAGCAACCCCAGCCCATGTCCTCCCCCTAATGATATAGCCTCAGTCTTGGAGCCAAGCAACCCCCAGCTCATGTCCTCACCCTGATGATATAGCCTCAGTCTTGGAGTCAAGCAACCCCCAGCTCATGTCCTCACCCTGATGATATAGCCTCAACCTTGGAGCCAAGCAACCCCAACCCCTGTCTTCCCCCTAATGTTATAGCCTCCGCCTTGGAGCCAAGCAACCCCCAGCCCATGTCCTCCCCCTAATGATACAGCCTCAGTCTTGGAGCCAAGCAACTCCAGCCCATGTCCTCCCCCTAATGATACAGCCTCAGTCTTGGAGCCAAGCAACCCCCAGCCCATGTCCTCACCCTGATGATATAACCTCAGTCTTGGAGCCAAACAACCCCAGCCCATGTCCTCACCCTAATGATACAGCCTCAGTCTTGGAGCGAAGCAACCCCCAGCCCATGTCCTCACCCTAATGATAGAGCCTCAGTCTTGGAGCCAAGCAACCCCAGCCCATGTCCTCCCCCTAATGATATAGCCTCAGTCTTGGAGCCAAGCAATCCCCCAGCCCATGTCCTCCCCCTAATGATACAGCCTCAGTCTTGGAGCGAAGCAACCCCCAGCCCATGTCCTCACCCTAATGATAGAGCCTCAGTCTTGGAGCCAAGCAACCCCAGCCCATGTCCTCCCCCTAATGATATAGCCTCAGTCTTGGAGCCAAGCAATCCCCCAGCCCATGTCCTCCCCCTAATGATATAGCCTCAGTCTCGGAGGCAGCCAAGCAACCCCAGCCCATGTCCTCCCCCTAATGATATAGCCTCAGTCTTGGAGCCAAGCAACCCCCAGCCCATGTCCTCACCCTAATGATAAAGCCCCAGTAACGGAGCCAAGCAACCCCAGCCCATGTCCTCACCCTAATGATATAGCCTCAGTCTTGGAGCCAAGCAACCCCCAGCCCATGTCCTCACCCAAATGATAGAGCCTCAGTATTGGAGCCAAGCAACCCCAGCCCATGTCCTCAACCTAATGATATAACCTCAGTCTTGGAGCCAAGCAACCCCAGTCCATGTCCTCACCCTAAAGATATAGCCTCAGTCTTGGAGCCAAGCAACCCCCAGCCCATGTCCTCCCCCTAAAGATATAGCCTCAGTCTTGGAGCCAAGCAACCCCCAGCCCATGTCCTCACCCTAATGATAGAGCCCCAGTATCGGAGCCAAGCAACCCCAGCCCATGTCCTCACCCTAATGATATAGCCTCAGTCTTGGAGCCAAGAAACCCCAGCCCATGTCCTCCCCCTAATGATATAGCCTCAGTCTTGGAGCCAAGCAACCCCCCAGCCCATGTCTTCCCCCTAATGATATAGCCTCAGTCTCGGAGGCAGCCAAGCAACCCCAGCCCATGTCCTCCCCCTAATGATATAGCCTCAGTCTTGGAGCCAAGCAACTCCCAGCCCATGTCCTCACCCAAATGATAGAGCCTCAGTATTGGAGCCAAGCAGCCCCAGCCCATGTCCTCAACCTAATGATATAACCTCAGTCTTGGAGCCAAGCAACCCCAGCCCATGCCCCCCCCCCCGTAATGATATAGCCTCAGTCTCGGAGCCAAGCAACCCCCAGCCCATGTCCTCCCCCTAATGATATAGCCTCAGCCTTGGAGCCAAGCAACCCCCAGCCCATGTCCTCCCCCTAAAGATATAGCATCAGTCTTGGAGCCAACCAACCCCCAGCCCATGTCCTCACCCTAATGATAGAGCCCCAGTATCGGAGCCAAGCAACCCCAGCCCATGTCCTCACCCTAATGATATAGCCTCAGTCTTGGAGCCAAGAAACCCCAGCCCATGTCCTCCCCCTAATGATATAGCCTCAGTCTTGGAGCCAAGCAACCCCCCAGCCCATGTCTTCCCCCTAATGATATAGCCTCAGTCTCGGAGGCAGCCAAGCAACCCCAGCCCATGTCCTCCCCCTAATGATATAGCCTCAGTCTTGGAGCCAAGCAACCCCCAGCCCATGTCCTCACCCAAATGATAGAGCCTCAGTATTGGAGCCAAGCAGCCCCAGCCCATGTCCTCAACCTAATGATATAACCTCAGTCTTGGAGCCAAGCAACCCCAGCCCATGCCCCCCCCCCCCCGTAATGATATAGCCTCAGTCTCAGAGCCAAGCAACCCCCAGCCCATGTCCTCCCCCTAATGATATAGCCTCAGCCTTGGAGCCAAGCAACCCCCAGCCCATGTCCTCACCCTAATGATATAGCCTCAGCCTTGGAGCCAAGCAACCCCCAGCCCATGTCCTCCCCCTAATAATATAGCCTCAGTCTTGGAGCCAACCAACCCCAGCCCATGTCCTCCCCCTAATAATATAGCCTCAGTATTGGAGCCAAGCAACCCCCAGCCCATGTCCTCCCCCTAATGATACAGCATCAGTCTTGGAGCCAAGCAACCCCCAGCCCATGTCCTCCCCCTAATGATATAGCCTCAGTCTTGGAGCCAAGCAACCCCCAGTCCATGTCCTAACCCTAATGATATAGCCTCAGTCTTGGAGCCAAGCAACCCAGAGCCCATGTCCTCCCCCTAATGATATAGCCTCAATCTTGGAGGATCCACTATGTGCTCCCCTGTATGAACCCCCCGTGTACTCACCTCGCCAGTGATCCCCTGGCACATGCACAGGCACTCATCCAATCAGGATCCTATGCTGTGCATAGAAAATATATGAAGATCCGAGCACGCTGATTGGACGAGCACATGCGCCATAGGACTGGGAAGAGGTGAGTTCATTCAGGTGACCTTTGGGGTTTCACACAGCGGGGCATCCCCGATTGGGGTTCCCAGGGGCAAAGACCAAAACCCAGGATAGAAAAATCCTGGGTTTTGGTTCACATTAAAGGAAAACATGCTGTATCTGGGGCCTCCGCCAGATTTTGTGCCCAGGGGCCTCCGCCATGCTTAATCAGGTCCTGTCTGTGGGGCATCCTCAAATGTAAGGTGGAGGAAATTGTCTCCTGCCTGCCCCTCCCCTCCAATCTGACCACCAATAAGAGTCGGCAAGAGGTACAGAAGAGCAAGCCTAGGATGAGCATTGGCACATTCAAAGGTGGGTGGGGGGCAGGGCCGGCTCCAGGTTTATGTGGGCCCTTGTGCGGCATGGTCTCATTGAGTCGCGTCACATCACCGAGGGACGTCCCAAATCTTGATGCCCCCTAAGGATCATGTTATTTGGACCAAAACTCTAGTTTTGGTCTAATTTGAAGCTCACCAAACACCTTTAAACCTGACCTTGGAGTCTAAGAGGCCGATTCATTAATAGCGCCAGGTAGCGACAGATGAGCGCCAGTAGCGTGATTTTCACAGCGCCAGCTAGTATTCGCTGTGCTTGGCCGGGGTTTGCTTGTTGACACCGACTCAGTCGGTGTGCGGTAATGTTGAATACGGGGTTAGGGGTCGCTGTTTCACAGGTTCCGCGTTGTATGGGTGCGCCTGACAACGAATGGCCAGAGCGAACGGCTTGCTGCAGATTCATTAACAAATCACGCTCCGAATTTTTTCGCGCTGTGAATTCCTTGTTTAAACCCCAGAGCGCTGGCGGCGATGGATTTTAAATAGTTTTTAACCCCCAAACAACCATATTTTTTGATTGTAAAATTATACAAGTTTAATTAAACATTTTGTAATATCAATACATTAATATCAGACCTGTAATATCAATTCTGCACAAATTATTATTTTTTTTTTTTTATCCTAAAAAAAAAACCTAACATTGCAGAAGTGGTCACAGAATTTTTGACATTAAAAAAAAAAAATAAAAAAAACATTAATAGCAATTAATTATGATTATTTAAAGATTGCTCCATTGAAATGCATTGGACATCGCCAGGGAGCGACAGGTCATACCTGGCGCTGTGATGGGATTAGCAGCGGCGCTGTTCGTTGCAGTCGGCTACATGATGAATCCCGCGCTAGCTGTCGCTCTCACCGGCGCTAGCCTCATTTAGCGTGATAAATGCGTCATTGTGGCCGCCGCCGGGCGTACTTCAGTCGGTAGCCGCCGTTAGCTGGCGGGACCTGGCGCTCGTCAGACACTACCTGGCGCTATCGCAATGAATGACCTTGGAAGTTTTACATTATGTGTTTGTATGTGATTTTTAAATGGAAAAGCCAGCAATAATAATAAAAATGAATTCTTAAGAGATGTTTTGATTGATGAATTGTTTGTGGAGGGGGCGCTATACCTTTTGTGGCGATTTGGGTGGGTGCTGGCACCATCATTTTTGTGGAGTTCATACTGGCAGGCTGATTCATTATTAGCGGCAGGTACCGACAGATGAGCGTCTGTAGGGCGGATTTCAGAGCGCCTGCTAGTAGTCGCTGTGCAACATTGATGAATACATTGTGAGGAGTCGCTATTTGACCAGTACAGCGCTGTATGGGAGCGAATGTTAGCGACTGGTCATTGCGATCGACTCACAACATATTCATCAAAAAAACAGCCTCACACAGCGCCGGCGCTCAAAATTGCTTCGCTGTAGCCCAGAGCGCTGGAGGCTGTGTGATTACAGGTAGTTTTTTAACATGTATCACCCAGTAACAAAGCGAAAACATACGGAATTACATTGTAATAACATTGTAACATGAACACTTTAATGCCAGACCTGTAATGTCAATTCTGGATAAATATATAAAAATTGAAAAATAAAATGAAAAAATAGCTTTTTCTCGGTCAGGAGAGGTCACAACATTATTTGAGATTTAAAAAAATAAAAATAAAAAAAACCCAGTTTAAAGAGAAGTAAAAGAACGTCCATTGAAATGTATGGGAGAGCGACAGGTAGCGAGAGGTAAGACGTGGCGCTCTGCAAGGCTGAACGCCGGCGCTGTACGCTGAGGCTGGGATAATGATGAATCGGACGCTACATGGCGTTATCCCAGTCGCTCCACAGAATCCGCTTGATAAATGTGTAATTGCTGCCGTGTCCGGTGTTCACCTGTCGCTACCTGTCATTTACAAGGCGCTACCTGGCGCTATCTCTTCATGAATAAGGGCCTCCAGTGCTTGTATGTGATTTTTAAATGGAAAAGCCAGCAATAATAATAAAAATGAATTTTTAAGAGATATTTTGATGATGAACTGTTTGTGGAGGGGGCGCTATACCTTTTGTGGCGAGTTGGGTGGGTGCTGGAACCATCATTTTTGTGGAGTTCATACTTTGTACAGCGCTACGGAAGACGATGGCGCTATATAAATAAACAATAGTAATAATAATAATGTTTGTTTGGGAGCTGCAGTGGCTGGGACATTACAATAACCCACCTTGATGAACGCGTTGATAATTCGCATTATTCTGATGCGCGATCACAATGACATCACCTCCTAAAAAGCAAAACAAAGAGAACCTGTCACACAGGGAGAGCGGTGACGCCCGGCCGCTTTCAGTTTCACACTCCGGTTCCCGGGAATGGCGCTGGAAGGCGGCTGCGGTGACTCAGCCGGGACGCGCATTGTTTCTGTGTGACACCGCCATTCCTCCGGCTGAGTCACCGGCCTTCCCGAGCCTGGGAACCGAGCAGCTGCCGGCATTACACCCCCGACCCGGGATACCCCCCCACACCGGGATACCCCCCTCACACCGGGATACCCCCCTCACACCGGGATACCCCCCTCACACACCGAGATACCCCCCCACACAGGGATACCCCCCACACCGGGATACCCCCCCACACCGGGATACCCCCCACACACCGGGATACCCCCCCCCACCGGGATACCCCCCCCACACCGGGATACCCCCCCACACACCGGGATACCCCCCCACACCGGGATACCCCCCCACACCGGGATACCCCCCCACACACTTGGGATACCCCCCCACACCGGGATACCCCCCCCACACCGGGATACCCCCCCACACAGGGATACCCCCCCACACACTGGGATACCCCCCCACACCGGGATACCCCCCCACACCGGGATACCCCCCCACACCGGGATACCCCCCCCACACCGAGATACCCCCCCACACACCGGGATACCCCCCCACACACCGAGATACCCCCCCACACAGGGATACCCCCCCACCCCGGGATACCCCCCACACACCGGGATACCCCCCCACACACCGGGATACCCCCCCACACACCGGGATACCCCCCCACACCGGGATACCCCCCCACACACCGGGATACCCCCCCACACCGGGATACCCCCCCACACACCGGGATACCCCCCACACCGGGATACCCCCCCACACACCGGGATACCCCCCCACACACCGGGATACCCCCCACACCGGGATACCCCCCCACACACGGGGATACCCCCCCACACCGGGATACCCCCCCACACACCGGGATACCCCCCACACCGGGATACCCCCCCACACACCGGGATACCCCCCCACACACCGGGATACCCCCCACACCGGGATGCCCCCCCACACCGGGATACCCCCCCACACCGGGATACCCCCCCACACACCGGGATACCCCCCACACCGGGATACCCCCACACACACCGGGATACCCCCCCACACCGAGATACCCCCCCCCACACCGGGATGCCCCCCCACACACCGGGATACCCCCACACACTGGGATACCCCCCCCACACCGGGATGCCCCCCCACACACCGGGATACCCCCCACACCGGGATACCCCCCCACACACCGGGATACCCCCCCACACCGAGATACCCCCCCCACACCGGGATACCCCCCCACACCGGGATACCCCCCCACACACCGGGATACCCCCCACACCGGGATACCCCCACACACACCGGGATACCCCCCCACACCGGGATGCCCCCCCACACACCGGGATACCCCCCACACCGGGATACCCCCCCACACACCGGGATACCCCCCCACACCGAGATACCCCCCCCACACCGGGATACCCCCCCACACCGGGATACCCCCCCACACACCGGGATACCCCCCACACCGGGATACCCCCACACACACCGGGATACCCCCCCACACCGAGATACCCCCCCTCCACACCGGGATGCCCCCCCACACACCGGGATACCCCCCCACACACCGGGATACCCCCACACACCGGGATACCCCCCCCGACCCGGGATACCCCCCCACACACCGGGATACCCCCCCCGACCCGGGATACCCCCCCACACACCGGGATACCCCCCCACACAGGGATACCCCCCCACACCGGGATACCCCCCCACACAGGGATACCCCCGACCCAGAATACCCCCCCACACCGGGATACCCCCCACACACCGGGATACCCCCCCCACACCGGGATACCCCCCCACACCGGGATACCCCCCCCCCACCACCACACACCTCACTATATCATTCAAACAAGTTCTACCATTTATTCATATATCACATTAGGCTGGACACCTAAATAGAACCTCGATATCACAACATCTTGTATGCAATGTCCATTTTGGCCCTTATTCATGAAGGGATAGCGCCAGGTAGTGGCTGGTTAATGAGAGGTAGCGACAGGTGAACGCCGGACACGGCAGCAATTACACATTTATCAAGCAGAATCTTTTTAGCGACTGGGATAGCGCCATGTAGCGTCCGATTCATCATTATCCCAGGCTCAGCATACAGCGCCGGCGTTCAGCCTTGCACAGCGCCAGGTATGACCTCTCGCTACCTGTCGCTCTCCCATACATTTCTATGGATGATCCTTTTCTTCTCTTTAAACTGGGTTTTTGGTTTTTTTTTTTAAATCTCAAATAATTCTGTGACCTCTTCTGGCATTAAATAAGCTGTTTTTTCAAAAAAAATTAATTTTTTTATATATTTCTGCAGAATTGACATTACAGGTCTGCCATTAAAGAGGCCGATTCATTAATAGCGGCAGGTAGCGACAGTTGAGCGACTGTAGCGGCATTTTCAGAGCGCCCGCTAGTAGTCGCTGTGCTTGGCTGTTGTTCGGTTGTTGATAGCGACTCAGTCGGTTTGCCGTAATGTTGAATATTGGGTGAGGAGTCGCTATTTGACAGGTTCCGCGCTGTATGGGAGCGCATGATAGCGACTGGCCCTATCGACCGGCTCCCACCATATTCATTAACAAATCACGCTCAAAAAATTCTCGCGCTGTGAAATGCTTGTTTAAACCCCAGAGCGCTGGCGGCGATGGGTTAAAAGTAGTTTTTTAAGCCCCAAACAACCATATTTTTGGAAACCAAAAAAAAAAAAGTTTTTAAAATAATTTAGTAATATGAATACATTAATATCAGACCTGTAATATCAATTCTTTACATTTTTTTTTTAATTTAAAAATTATTTAAAATGGCCGAAGTGGTCACAGAATTTTTCACATTTAAAAAAAAAAACAAAAAAAAAAACAATTAATAGCAATTAATTATTAATAATTAAAGATTGTTCCATTGAAATGCATTGGAGAGCGCCAGGTAGCGAGAGGTCATACCTGTCGCTGTTCAAGGTCGGACGCTGGCGCTGTGGGCTGAGGCTGGAATAATGATGAATGAGTGGCTATATGGCGCTATCTCAGTCGCTAAGCAGGATTGGCTTGATAAATGTGTGATTGTGGTGGGGAGCCGGCGTTCTCGTGGCGGGGCCCGTCATTACCGGCCGCTACCTGTCGCTACCTGGCGCTATTCCTTCATAAATAAGGGCCACAGTTTTCCTTGGTTTTGTTGCTTGCATACACTTTATACACTTTACAATCTGCCCATACAATCTATATACAATCTTACCAAATCTTTGTGCTATAGAGGTGATCACACAGCTTATAATCTGCAATCTTCATACAATCTGATGAAATTATTGTGGCCATACACATTACAATGTGTCAGTACAATTCATACACTGTACAATGTTACAAGATCATAGTAGTATAATGATGGTCACTCAGCTTACAATCTGATGTGCAAGTTACACACAATCAGATGCTGGCCATACGCTTTACAATCCCTCTATACAATCTATATACAATCTTACCCAACCTTTGTAGTATAGAGGTGGTCACAGAGGTTACAATCTGATGAAAAAAATACACTTCAAACACTTTTTACACTCCACACACTTTACACATGTTCTGCACTTTATACTCTTCATAGACTTTAAACACGTTATACACCTTACAATCTATCCATACAATCTGTATACAATCTATATACAATCTTACGGGATCTTTGTAGTATAGAGGTGATGACAGAGTTTACATTCTGCCCATACAATCTACATACAGTCTGATGCTGTCCATACACTTTACACCCTGTCGGTACAATCTATATACAATCTTACCAAATCTTACGGGTTTATTCCGATTCATGATGAATCGGACGCTACATGGTGCTGTTAGAGTCGCTCACCAGAATCGCTTTTGCGTACAGCGCCCGCCGTTCACCAGACGCTGCCTGCCGCTACGAGGCGCTACCTGTCGCTATCCTTTATTACTTAACCCCCATTACGCCAAGCTGTATTGTCTGTGTGTGCTACAAAATAAGCTATATTCAAGTTTTATTGATGAAGGGCCCCAATAGGGCCGATCGGGGGGATTCCCTGGTGACCCTGTGGACCATCCTGAGCCTGTCCAGGACTTACTTTTTCCTTTCCTTTCATTGGTTGTATCTCTTGCCCACTATATCCATAAAGAAAAGCTCTGCCTGGAGCCAGGACACACTGACATCACAAATATCTGCTGCAAGGTCTCCGGTGACTCAGCTGAAGATTCCCATTGTTACTTGATGGAGCCCCAGATATTCTGCCGGGTGATTCAGCACCAGGCCACCCGCATGATGCCATCTCCTGACCTTCACCCAGCCCCCCCCCCACACACACACATACCACAGTCTCTAACCTGCAGACCCCCCCCACACACACATACCACAGTCTCTAACCTGCAGACCCCCACACACACACACATACCACAGTCTCTAACCTGCAGACCCCCCCACACACACACATACCACAGTCTCTAACCTGCAGACCCCCCCACACACACATACCACAGTCTCTAACCTGCAAACCCCCCCACACACACACACATACCACAGTCTCTAACCTGCAGACCCCCCCCCACACACACACATACCACAGTCTCTAACCTGCAGACCCCCCCACACACACATACCACAGTCTCTAACCTGCAGACCCCCCCCCACACACACACATACCCACAGTCTCTAACCCGCAGACCCCCCCCACACACACATACCACAGTCTCTAACCTGCAGACTCCCCACACACACATACCACAGTCTCTAACCTGCAGACCCCCCACACACACACATACCACAGTCTCTAACCTGCAGACCCCCCCACACACACATACCACAGTCTCTAACCTGCAGACCCCCCACACACACATACCACAGTCTCTAACCTGCAGACCCCTCACACACATATACCACAGTCTCTAACCTGCAGACCCCCCCCACACACACATACCACAGTCTTTAACCTGCAGACCCCCCCCCACACACACATACCACAGTCTTTAACCTGCAGACCCCCCCCACACACACACATACCCCAGTCTCTAACCCGCAGACCCCCCCCACACACACATACCACAGTCTCTAACCTGCAGACTCCCCACACACACACATACCCCAGTCTCTAACCCGCAGACCCCCACACACACACACACATACCACAGTCTCTAACCTGCAGACCCCCCCACACACACACATACCCCAGTCTCTAACCCGCAGACCCCCCCCACACACACACATACCACAGTCTCTAACCTGCAGACCCCCCCACACACACACATACCCCAGTCTCTAACCCTCAGACCCCCCCCACACACACACATACCACGGTCTCTAACCTGCAGACCCCCCACACACACACATACCACAGTCTCTAACCTGCAGAGCTTACTATCTGATTGCACTATGCCTATACAATCGCTCTGAATTGCTGCTGTGTAATGTATGAAACGCTGAACTGTAAGCTGTGCCATCAGAAGAGTCTATTGTTGGCCACTCAGCTTACATACCTCCCAAGTGTCCCTGATTTGGAGGGACTGTCCCTCTTTAGAGTCCCTGTCCCTGGTTGTTCTCATTTGTCCCTCTTTGAGGTGTAACATACAGATCTGTATCAATAAATGATTAATTCCCCTATTCAAAGTGTTTCTATTGTTGTAAATGTTACAATGTACCTCCTACATTAACAGTTGTCCCTCTTTTCCCACCCTGAAACATGATCATACCTCCCAAGTGTTCCTGATTTGGAGGGACTGTCCCTCTTTTGAGTTCATGTCCTCCTGTCCCTCGTTCTCATGTGTCCCTATTTGAGGTGTAACATGAAGGTCTGCAGCATAAAATGATTCATTTGCCTATTTAAAATGTTTTTATTGTTTTAACTGTTACAATCAATCTTCTATCTGTCCCTCAATGAGGGGGCGCGGCCTAATTTGACAAATGTCCCTCTTTCCCAACTTGAAAAGTTGGTAGGTATGAGCTTACAATCTGATTGTATAATCCCTCCCCAGTCTTACCGGGTCCTCTTAGTATAGATTCCCTCTGCCCTTTGTTTCTACTCCCTCCTTACTTCCTTTAGATTGTAAGCTCCTAAGGCAAGAGCACGGGCGGCCTTTGGGATGTCACACAGGACGCCTTCTGAAAAGAGGGACGCCATTAGCTCTCAGCTGGAGCAGCAGGTCTCTCGTTTCCAAAATATCCCCCTTTCCCTTCTTTATAATTCACGTACCTTTTCCTTCTTTCCTTCTCTTTTATTTCATGATCCCTCCTTTTACTCTCTTTCTATACCTCTCCCTTTTCATGTCATTTCAACATTCCCTCCATCTTTCTCTTGTCACCTTCCATTTATTCTTTCTATCTCTCTCTCTGTATTTCTTTCTTTATTTCTCTCTCTCATTCTCTTGATTCTCTTGTTTTCTATCTTTTTTGTTTCTCTCTTGCTTTTTCTTTTTCTTTCTTTCTTTCTTTCTTTCTATCTTTCTTTCTCTCTCTTTTTTCTTTCTTACTTGCTTTCTTTCTTTCCCTTATTCTCTGCTTCCCAAATTTTCCCTCTCTTTTTCTTGCTCTTTTCAACGCTCTCTCTTTCTCCTCTTAGTATACCACCATCCCTTTCCTTTTTTCGGCACATTTCTTCATAATTTCTTTATCATTCATGTACAATTTCCTTCTTTTGTCTTTTATTTCATGATCCCTCCTTTTACTCTCTTCCTATACCCTTCCCTTTTCATGTTATTTCAACATTCCCTCCATCTTTCTCTTGTCACCTTCCATTTATTCTTTCTCTCTTTTTCTTTATTTCTCTCTTTCATTCTTTCTTTCTCTCTCTCGATTCTTTTGTTTTCTATCTTTTTTGTTTCTCTCTTGCTTTTTCTTTTTCTTTCTTTCTTTCTTTTTCTTTCTTTCTTTCTTTTTCTTTCTTTCTTTCTTTCTATCTTTCTTTCTCTCTCTTTTTTTCTTTCTTACTTGCTTTCTTTCTTTCCCTTATTCTCTGCTTCCCCAATTTTCCCTCTCTTTTTCTAGCTCTTTTCAACGCTCTTTTCAACGTTCTCTCTTTCTCCTCTTAGTATACCACCATCCCTTTCCTTTTTTCGGCACATTTCTTCATCATTTCTTTATCATTCATGTACAATGTCCTTCTTTTGTCTTTTATTTCATGATCCCTCCTTTTACTCTCTTCCTATACCCTTCCCTTTTTATGTCATTTCAACATTCCCTCCATCTCTCTCTTGTCACCCTCCTGTTACTCTTTCTCTCTCTTTCTATATTTCTTTCTTTATTTCTCTCTCTCGTTCTCTGTCTCTGTTCTCTTGCTTTTTCTTTCTTTCTTTCTCTCTCTCTTTTTCTTTTTATCTTGCTTTCTTTCTTTCATTCATTCCCGCTCTCCTAATTTTCCCTCTCTTTTTCTAGCCCTTTTCAACGCTCTTTTCTCCTCCACTCCCTTGTTTTTCTACATTCCTCCCATCTCAATCTTATTCTCTCTCTCTCTCTCTCGCCCCCCCCCCTCCCCCATCTTGCTCTCATTTCCACATTCTCTCTCTTAGTCTCCTTTTCTTTCCCACATTTTATGTCATCCTACTCTCACTTGTCATGTCTATGTAATTTTATCTTTTTTTTATCTTTCCTCTCCTTTCTTTTTTCCACATTCCCTCCATCCCCTCTCTTTTCACCTTCTCTTTAAATAACATTGCATTTTCCTCCTCTTTTCCAGATTTTCTATTTCTCTTTTGGCTTCCTCCAGTCTTTCATTGTCGGCATTCCCACTGTTTTCCTGCCCCATCTCTCTGTCTCCCTTTATTCCATCATCCTGAAATCTTGCCCTAAGGCTGTCCCTGTAGCGCCAATGTTATGTAACCTATTCCTCCACCGCTTGTTCCATCACTAAGGGGTTTATACATCAAGGGATAGCGCCAGGTAGCGCCTCGTAGCGGCAGGCAGCGTCTGGGGAACGCCGGGCGCTGTACGGGAAACCACATTTATCAAAGCGAATCTGGTGAGCACCTCTAACAGCGCCATGTAGCGTCACATGTATTATTACGTATAACTGCGCCATTTAGCGTCACATGTATTATTACATATAACAGCGCCATGTAGTGTCATATGTGTTATTATGTATAACAGCGCAATGTAGCGTCACATGTATTATTACATATAACAGCGCCATGTAGCGTCACATGTATTATTACGTATAACAGCGCCATGTAGCGTCACATATATTATTATGTATAACAGCGCCATGAAGCGTCACATGTATTATCACGTATAACAGCGCCATGTAGCGTCACATGTATTATTACGTATAACAGCGCCATGAAGCCTCACACGTATTATTACATATAACAGCGCCATGTAGCGTCACATGTATTATTACATATTACAGTGCCATGTAGCGTCACATGTATTATTACGTATAACAGCGCCATGTAGCGTCACATGTATTATTACGTATAACAGCGCCATGTAGCGTCACATGTATTATTACGTATAACAACGCCATGTAGCGTCACATGTATTATTACGTATAACAGCGCCATGTAGCGTCACATGTATTATTATATATTACAGCGCCATATAGCATCACATGTATTATTACGTATAACAGCGCCATGTAGCGTCACATGTATTATTACGTATAACAGCGCCATGTAGCGTCACATGTATTATTACGTATAACAGCGCCATGTAGCGTCACATGTATTATTACGTATAACAACGCCATGTAGCGTCACATGTATTATTACGTATAACAGCGCCATGTAGCGTCACATGTATTATTATATATTACAGCGCCATATAGCATCACATGTATTATTACGTATAACAGCGCCATGTAGCGTCACATGTATTATTATATATAACAGCGCCATGTAGCGTCACATGTATTATTACGTATAACAGCGCCATGTAGCGTCACATGTATTATTATATATAACAGCGCCATATAGCATCACATGTATTATTACATATAACAGCACTATGTAGCGTCACATGTATTATTACATATAACAGCGCCATGTAGCGTCACATGTATTATTACGTATAACAGCGCCATGTAGCGTCACATGTAGTATTACATATATCAGCGCCATGTAGCGTCACATGTATTATTACATATAACAGCGCTGTGTAGCGTCACATGTATTATTACATATAACAGTGCCATGTAGCGTCACATGTATTATTGTGTATAACTGCGCCATGTAGCGTCACATGTATTATTACGTATAACAGCGCCATGTAGCGTCACATGAATTATTATGTATAACAGCGACATGAAGCGTCACATGTATTATTACTTATAACAGCGCCATGTAGCGTCACATGTATTATTACATATAACAGCGCAATGTAGCGTCACATGTATTATTACATATAACAGCACCATGTAGCGTCACATGTATTATTACGTATAACAGCGCCATGTAGCGTCGTATGTATTATTATGTATAACAGCACCATGTAGCGTCACATGTATTATTACATATAACAGCACCATGTAGCGTCACATGTATTATTACATATAACAGCGCCATGTAGCGTCACATGTATTATTACGTATAACAGCGCCATGTAGCATCACATGTATTATTACATATAACAGCGCCATGTAGCGTCACATGTATTATTACGTATAACAGCGCCATGTAGCATCACATGTATTATTACATATAACAGCGCAATGTAGCGTCACATGTATTATTACATATAACAGCGCCATGTAGCGTCACATGTATTATTACGTATAACAGCGCCATGTAGCGTCACATATATTATTATGTATAACAGCGCCATGAAGCGTCACATGTATTATCACGTATAACAGCGCCATGTAGCGTCACATGTATTATTACGTATAACAGCGCCATGAAGCCTCACACGTATTATTACATATAACAGCGCCATGTAGCGTCACATGTATTATTACATATTACAGTGCCATGTAGCGTCACATGTATTATTACGTATAACAGCGCCATGTAGCGTCACATGTATTATTACGTATAACAGCGCCATGTAGCGTCACATGTATTATTACGTATAACAACGCCATGTAGCGTCACATGTATTATTACGTATAACAGCGCCATGTAGCGTCACATGTATTATTATATATTACAGCGCCATATAGCATCACATGTATTATTACGTATAACAGCGCCATGTAGCGTCACATGTATTATTACGTATAACAGCGCCATGTAGCGTCACATGTATTATTACGTATAACAGCGCCATGTAGCGTCACATGTATTATTACGTATAACAACGCCATGTAGCGTCACATGTATTATTACGTATAACAGCGCCATGTAGCGTCACATGTATTATTATATATTACAGCGCCATATAGCATCACATGTATTATTACGTATAACAGCGCCATGTAGCGTCACATGTATTATTATATATAACAGCGCCATGTAGCGTCACATGTATTATTACGTATAACAGCGCCATGTAGCGTCACATGTATTATTATATATAACAGCGCCATATAGCATCACATGTATTATTACATATAACAGCACTATGTAGCGTCACATGTATTATTACATATAACAGCGCCATGTAGCGTCACATGTATTATTACGTATAACAGCGCCATGTAGCGTCACATGTAGTATTACATATATCAGCGCCATGTAGCGTCACATGTATTATTACATATAACAGCGCTGTGTAGCGTCACATGTATTATTACATATAACAGTGCCATGTAGCGTCACATGTATTATTGTGTATAACTGCGCCATGTAGCGTCACATGTATTATTACGTATAACAGCGCCATGTAGCGTCACATGAATTATTATGTATAACAGCGACATGAAGCGTCACATGTATTATTACTTATAACAGCGCCATGTAGCGTCACATGTATTATTACATATAACAGCGCAATGTAGCGTCACATGTATTATTACATATAACAGCACCATGTAGCGTCACATGTATTATTACGTATAACAGCGCCATGTAGCGTCGTATGTATTATTATGTATAACAGCACCATGTAGCGTCACATGTATTATTACATATAACAGCACCATGTAGCGTCACATGTATTATTACATATAACAGCGCCATGTAGCGTCACATGTATTATTACGTATAACAGCGCCATGTAGCATCACATGTATTATTACATATAACAGCGCCATGTAGCGTCACATGTATTATTACACTCCTGTTCTTTTTCTTTCCTCCTTTTCTTCCTGTAGATTGTAAGCTCCTATGCCCAGGTCTCCCGTATGTGGGAGTTGGGTGGCGGGTGCCCCGGGGTGTACGTGTGTGGCGTCGCAGCCCCGGCCGGTGCCAAATCCCCGGGAGAGAGAGGCGGGCGCCTCTCATAATGCCTCCAAGGAGGGCGCATTGCTGGCGGTAACCCGACCCCGGGTGCGCAGCATTGTACTGACGCCAACTTCCGTCATACGCCTTCAAAAGCTGATAATTGCAGCGAGCGGGGTGACAGCTCTGGGGGGTAAAAGAGGAGGAAGCGCGAGTCACCTGTCACTATTCATCACTACCCCCCCCCCCGAATACCTTCCCTGCGACTCACCTTTCCCCGCCCTCCTCTGCTCCGCTCTCCTCCCTTCTCCTCCGTTTCTTAGAAGGAATCACAGCCCGTGGCGGACAAGAATGGGGAGACCTCACTGCAGGGGGTGGCTGACGTCCCTCCACATGGCTATAAAAAGATGTCACCTACCACACAGGTATCCCACATCCAGCCTGGGACACCATGCGGCCAGCCACAGGTAGGTGCCCCCCCCACCTCGCTTCTATGGAGTGTCAGCTCCTGTGCTGCACCCAAGATTGTAAGCTCCTATGCCCAGGACTAACCCTATTCTTGCCTGTTATTCTTCCTGTAGATTGTAAGCTCCTATGGCCAGGACTAACCCTATTATTGCCTGTTATTCTTCCTGTAGATTGTAAGCTCCTATGGCCAGGACTAACCCTATTATTGCCTGTTATTCTTCCTGTAGATTGTAAGCTCCTATGGCCAGGACTAACCCTATTATTGCCTGTTATTCCTCCTCTAGATTGTAAGCTCCTATGGCCAGGACTAACCCTATTATTGCCTGTTATCCTCTAGATTGTAAGCTCCTATGGCCAGGACTAACCCTATTATTGCCTGTTATTCTTCCTCTAGATTGTAAGCTCCTATGGCCAGGACTAACCCTATTCTTGCCTGTTATTCTTCCTGTAGATTGTAAGCTCCTATGGCCAGGACTAACCCTATTATTGCCTGATATTCTTCCTGTAGATTGTAAGCTCCTATGCCCAGGACTAACCCTATTCTTGCCTGTTATTCTTCCTGTAGATTGTAAGCTCCTATGGCCAGGACTAACCCTATTATTGCCTGTTATTCCTCCTCTAGATTGTAAGCTCCTATGGCCAGGACTAACCCTATTCTTGCCTGTTATTCTTCCTCTAGATTGTAAGCTCCTATGGCCAGGACTAACCCTATTCTTGTCTGTTATTCCTCCTCTAGATTGTAAGCTCCTATGACCAGGACTAACCCTATTCTTACCTGTTATTCTTCCTCTAGATTGTAAGCTCCTATGGCCAGGACTAACCCTATTATTGCCTGTTATTCTTCCTGTAGATTGTAAGCTCCTATGGCCAGGACTAACCCTATTCTTGCCTGTTATTCTTCCTCTAGATTGTAAGCTCCTATGGCCAGGACTAACCCTATTATTGCCTGTTATTCTTCCTGTAGATTGTAAGCTCCTATGGCCAGAACTAACCCTATTCTTGCCTGTTATTCTTCCTGTAGATTGTAAGCTCCTATGGCCAGGACTAACCCTATTCTTGCCTGTTATTCTTCCTCTAGATTGTAAGCTCCTATGGCCAGGACTAACCCTATTATTGCCTGTTATTCTTCCTGTAGATTGTAAGCTCCTATGGCCAGGACTAACCCTATTCTTGCCTGTTATTCTTCCTCTAGATTGTAAGCTCCTATGACCAGGACTAACCCTATTATTGCCTGTTATTCTTCCTCTAGATTGTAAGCTCCTAT
Source organism: Gastrophryne carolinensis (assembly GCA_027917425.1). Classification (NCBI taxonomy): domain Eukaryota; kingdom Metazoa; phylum Chordata; class Amphibia; order Anura; family Microhylidae; genus Gastrophryne; species Gastrophryne carolinensis. The sequence continues at coordinate 16,036,507 of CM051240.1, read as the reverse complement.
GGCCAGGACTAACCCTATTCTTGCCTGTTATTCTTCCTGTAGATTGTAAGCTCCTATGGCCAGGACTAACCCTATACTTGTCTGTTATTCCTCCTCTAGATTGTAAGCTCCTATGGCCAGGACTAACCCTATTCTTGCCTGTTATTCTTCCTCTAGATTGTAAGCTCCTATGGCCAGGACTAACCCTATTCTTGCCTGTTATTCTTCTTGTAGATTGTAAGCTCCTATGGCCAGGACTAACCCTATTCTTGCCTGTTATTCTTCCTGTAGATTGTAAGCTCCTATGGCCAGGACTAACCCTATTCTTGCCTGTTATTCTTCCTGTAGATTGTAAGCTCCTATGGCCACGACTAACCCTATACTTGTCTGTTATTCCTCCTCTAGATTGTAAGCTCCTATGGCCAGGACTAACCCTATTCTTGCCTGTTATTCTTCCTCTAGATTGTAAGCTCCTATGACCAGGACTAACCCTATTCTTGCCTGTTATTCTTCCTCTAGATTGTAAGCTCCTATGGCCAGGACTAACCCTATACTTGTCTGTTATTCCTCCTCTAGATTGTAAGCTCCTATGGCCAGGACTAACCCTATTATTGCCTGTTATTCTTCCTGTAGATTGTAAGCTCCTATGGCCAGGACTAACCCCATTCTTGCCTGTTTTTCTTCCTCTAGATTGTAAGCTCCTATGACCAGGACTAACCCTATTCTTGCCTGTTATTCTTCTTGTAGATTGTAAGCTCCTATGGCCAGGACTAACCCTATTCTTGCCTGTTATTCTTCATTTGGATTGTAGGAACTTCCATCCTCTAATGCTTCCCCATTATTTCTATTGATTGTAAGTTTTGTACACTGCTCCTGCTTCTAACTTTTATCCCTCTCTTTAATTGAACCTGCTGTGTCATGATATATTATTATTATTATTATTAATAATTATAATAATAATAATATATTATTGCCTAAGAAGTCACCTCCAGTAATTTAACCCCTTCCTACACTTATAAAATTTAGGTTGAGGTTTCGGGTTAGCTTTTAGGATCTGGTTAAATGTTAGGATCAGGTTTTAGGTGTTAAAGTCAAGCTTATAGGATTAGGTTCACTATTCATTTTAGGAGATACGATTAGGTTTAAAGTTGGGGTTAGCTATTTAGGTCACAATTTAGGGTCAGGGGTTAAGAGTTTATAGGCAACAAAAACGTAGGGCTTAGTTTAGCTGCGGAATACATATGGGGTTAGTTTAGGGGCCAGGTTAGGGTTAGTTATAAAAATGATATTCACTTAGAATGTAATGATTAAATAGGTTCAGCACTGGGAACTATGTTAGGGGTTAGATTAGCTATGAGGGTCAGGTTAGGAGTTAGGACAGCTATTAGGATTAGGATTTTTGGGGGGTCAGGTTGAAGGGCTAGGTTAGCTATTAAAGTGTACCAAAACCCATCGCGTTTGGCCTGGGAATCTATAAGATCGAAAATCTATAAGATCGATTCCTTCCCCCTGGGGCATCCAAAATCGGGATGCCCCCCTGTGTGTAACCCCCCAAGTCGCCCCGTTCACTTACCTTGCTTCCCAGTCCAAAGGCGCATGTGCAAGCTGCGGCCGCATCCCAGCTATCCCTCCAGCACTTGTAAATGGCCGGTGCTGGCACGCTCCCTTTTAGAGGGAAGCGGGGGATGCAGCAGCCAGCGCTCTCGGAGCCACTGGCCTTAGACCCTGGCTTAGACAGCTATTAGGGTTAGGTTATTTTTGGGGGTCAGGTTGAAGGGCTAGGTTAGCTATTAAGGGTCAGGTTAAAATGTTTATGGCTAGGTTTAGGGTTAGTTATCAAGGTTAGTTAGATTAGGTGTCAGGGTCAGGTTAAAGGGTTTTTTTTGTGCCAAAAGAATGGACTCAAGGTGGACTCCTGTGTTATCAAATTTATGTTTTTTGGTAGCAGTTTTACTACCAAATGGTTGCTATTGGCACAGTTGCTAACATTAGAAAAAAAAACAGAAACATACTAAGATCAGCTCAGCACGTTTGCCAGCCCCGGGGAGAGCGAGTATGCCTGCCCTGGAGTCCACTTTAAGTGTTAAGGTCAGTATTAGGGTTCTGTTCTAGGTGATTCACCTTTATTGTTTCCTGAAGGATGATCCTTTTTGGAAGTTGACGTCTTCTCATTTGTTTGCTTCCAGCTGCTCTCCTGGCCCTGAGCGTCAGCTTCTGGACCCCGCCATGTTGGAGCGCTCCCCTGTCCGAGCTCGAGATCATCACCCAGATCAAGAGCCTGGCCACCCTGCACCTGACCAACGCCACGCTGATGCTGAGCACCTATGTGAGTCACCTGACCCATCGCACCACCCAATCACATTACTGGCCATGGTGAAGGATAGCCACACCCACACCAGTGATATTGTGGGGAGACCCGGGGAGAGCCACACCCACACCAGTAACATTGTGGGGAGAAAAACAGTTCAAGGGTCAGCACTCCTTAAAATTAAAATTTATTGAAGTCCTTTTAAAAAATATAACAGATCAAAAACAGCCATAAAAACATATTACCAGACCCCGACAGCAGTCCTAAATGGTGCAGCTCTAACGCGTTTCGGACGCCACCTGGTTCTTATTCATAGATAGCTTATGAATAGTGAATGAATTCATAGCTATCTATCAATAAGGACCAGGTGGCGTCCGAAACGCGTAAGAGTGCTGACCCTTGAGCCACACCCACACCAGTGACATTGTGGGGAGACCTGGAGAGAGCCTCACCCACACCAGTGACATTGTGGGGAGACCCGGAGAGAGCCACACCTACACCAGTGACATTGTGATAATACCATGGGAAACCTCTAGGGGGGTGTAGAGAGATAACATAGAACATAGAGGAGCTCCACAGATAACTAGAAGGACTTACTGTATAATTGCTGACCAGTTACCCACTGAGCTGTTGGTTGTCTCCTCTGACCTTTCTTTCTTTGTTTCCCCGCACAGCTCCAGTACCAGGGGGCGCCATTCAGCACTCCTGGGTTCAGCTTCCCCTACTGGATGGAGAAAGGACTCCCCACTGCTGCCATGGGTTACCGGAGCTGGCGATGCCTGTGCCCCGGGGAGCGCCTCCTGCTGGCCAGAGACGCCTTCGCGGCCATTTCTGAGTTTTTCCAACTGGTTGTGGACGATCAATATTCCCTAAACCCGTCGGCCTCTGATCTCCACCGTCTCCTAGGGGTGGCCCGAAGAGCCTCGGAGGCGCTGTTGAGCAACTTGAGGCAAGCCATGGTCACTCTGGGCTACCAGCCCACGCCAGTCCAACCTGAGCCACTGAGCTGGGCCTCCACAGACGACAGCGCCTTCAAGAGGAAAGTGAGGGGTTATGTCCTCAGCCGAGAGTACAGAGACTGGCTCACCCGGGTGCCTAAGGACATGCAGCTTCTGGCTCTAAGGCGCGGAGACAGCTCCAGTCAGGAGGCGAGAGACTGCTGTAGATCCTGAGAGACATTAGATGGAAGAAGAATAGACTAAAACTAAAGAAGAGCGAGTGTTTGACCAAGAATGGGGACCATAAGGTCACGTCAAGAAGAAGAAGGAGCTTTGTGTACCAGGGAGTCACCAAGACCTCTGATAGGACTAAAGCTTGAGGAATGAACTTCTAGGGAGTTGCCAAAGTCTTCTGAAGGGACCAAACGCGTGGCCAAACAATTTTAAGGGGGTCAACCTCCGATGGGACCAAAAGCTTAAGGATGTAGCCCTTAGAGGGTGACCAAAACCTTTAGGGCGTGACCAGGACTTCTGATAAGACCAGGAGTTTACATGAGGACATTTTAGGGAGTGACCAAGGCTTCTGATTGGGCTAAACCTTGAGAAATGAACCTTTAGGGAGTGACCAGGATGTTGGCAAGGGTCAATGCGTAAGGAAAGAACTGTTTGGGAGTGACCAAGGCCTCTGATTGGGATAAACCTTGAGAAATGAACCTTTAGGGAATGACCAGGGCTTTGGCAAGGGCCAATGCTCGAGGGAAGAACTGTTAGGGAGTGACCAATGCTCCTGATTGGGATAAACCTTGGGAAAGAACCTTTAGGGAATGACCAGGGCTTTGGCTAGGGTCAGTGCTTGGAGAAAGAACTGTTAGGGAGTGACCAAGGTTTATGCTTGGGCTAAACCTTGAAAAATGAACCTTTAGGAAGTGACCAGGGCTTTGGCAAGGGCCAATGCTTAAGGAAAGAACTGTTAGGGCATGACCAAGACTTCTGATAGGACCAGAAGTTTGCATGAGGAAATTTTAGGGAGTGACCAAGGCCTCTGATTGGGATAAACCTTGAGAAATGAACCTTTAGGGAGTGACCAGGGCTTTGGCAAGGGCCAATGCTTGAGGAAAGAACTGTTATGAAGTGACCAAGGCTCCTGATTGGGCTAAACCTTGAGTAATGAGCCTTTAGGGAGTGACCATGGCTTTGGCTAGGGCCAGTGCTTGGGGAAAGAACTGTTAGGGAGTGACCAATGCTTCTGATTGGACAAAAGCTTGAGGAAGTAACCTTTTGAGAATGACCAAAACAACTGATAGAACCAAACACTCGAAGGAGGAACCTTTAGGGAGCAACCAAAGCATAGGTTAGGGCCAAAAGAGCTTTTAAAGCGTGACGAGACTTCTGATGGGACCAGAAGTTTGATTAAGAAAATTTATGGAGGGACCAAGGCTTCTGATCAAACCAACCTTGAAAAAGGAAGTGACCAAGATGAGATGCCCAAGTAGGAAAAGCAGGTTCCTTTGCCACAGAACACATTGCAAGGCCACCGGGTGCCCTGGTAACACAGTCAGGATAGGTACAGGGTGGAGAAGCAGAGGATACAGAAAACCTTGAAAGGTATAGGGCCCCAAGATATAATGTGTACATGCCATGAATGTTATATGGGGGAGGGCTGCAGTTAGGAAAAGTAACCTACAGATTTGTATTGGCCTGGGTGGGTGGTCACAGTATAGAGTGGTCCATGGATACTAGGATTGTTAGCGGGGCACTTGTGTTTGAGGGTTCCATGGGTAGGAACTCTTAAATGGCACGGAGGCCACAGGGTCCTATGAGGGAACATGCAGGAAAAGGTGATGGGGCTTTGATAATTACCAAATCGTTGAGTCTGGAAATTAAGGTTATGGTAGGGGTGGGGAGACTGAAAATTCAGCAGTATGGTGATGGCCATTAGGGAGGAATGGGTGAAAAGGATGACTGGCTTGGTCAAGTCAAGACAGGAACAAGAAGCACCTCGGGGCAGTGACGTGCTTTGCCACCATGCAACCTATGCATTTGCATGGGACCCCCACCTCTTAGGGGCCCCCCAGAACTCTGCAGAGCTTACACTGGAAGTGGCTGAGTACTTACTGTAATACTGGCTCTGACGTGGGGAGCAGAGCAGAGATGGGGGTGCATTGGGGAGCAGGGCAGAGATGTGGGTGCAGTGGGGAACAGAGCAAAGATGGTGAGCAGGACATAGATGTGGGTGCAGCAGGGAACAGGGCAAAGATGGGGAGCAAAGTGGAGATGTGGGTGCATTGGGGAGCAGGGTGGAGATGTGGGTGCAGCAGGGAACAGGGCAAAGATGGGGAGCAAAGTGGAGATGTGGGTGCATTGGGGAGCAGGGTGGAGATGTGGGTGCAGCAGGGAACAGGGCAAAGATGGGGAGCAAAGTGGAGATGTGGGTGCATTGGGGAGCAGGGCAAATATGGGGAGCAGGGTGGAGATGTGGGTGCAGCAGGGAACAGGGCAAATATGGGGAGCAGGGTGGAGATGTGGGTGCAGCAAGGAACAGGGCAAATATGGGGAGCAGGGTGGAGATGTGTGAGCATTTGGGAGCAGGCCAGAGATGTGGGTGCAGTGGGGAACAGGGCAAAGATGGTGAGCAGGGCAGACATGTGGGTGCAGCAAAGGAACAGGACAAAGATGGGGAGCAGGGTTGAGATGTGGGTGCATTGGGGAGCAGGGCAGAGATGTGGGTGCATTTGGGAGCAGGGTAAAGATGGGGAGCAGGGCAGAGATGTGGGTGCAGCAGGGAACAGGGCAAAGATGGGGAGCAGGGCAGAGATGTGGGTGCAGCAAGGAACAGGGCAAAGATGGGAAACAGGGCAGAGATGGGGAGCAGAGTGGAGTTGTGGGTGCATTGGGGAGCAGGGCAGAGATGTGGGTGCAGCAAGGAACAGGGCAAATATGGGGAGCAGGGTGGAGATGTGGGTGCATTGGGGAGCAGGGCAGAGATGTGGGTGCAGCAAGGAACAGGGCAAAGATTGGGGAGCAGGGCAGAGATGTGGGTGCATTGGGGAGCAGGGCAGAGATGTTGAAAACCTTGGGTTTTGTTCCTCTTTAATATTGTATTTTGTTATATAAAACGCCTTAGATTAGGCACAACTTTGCAGAGGGGCCCAGAAATGATAGGCCCACCCCTACTCGGGAGAAGACCAAGGCTTGGCTGGTGGGATCGAGTGAGGACCCAGTCAGTGTAGGGACACCATCGTAGAATGAAAGTTTATCTGGGTTCAGGTGGGCTCCTGGGAAAAGCTCGGTTGGCGACCTGTTCCTCCAGCCTCCATCTATTACTGAGATACTAGTTACAGGGATTCCAGTAACAGGTTAAGCGGAATCTTTCCCACTAGGGCTTACAGGTAGCAGCAGGGGCTAACCCATCTGACACTGGAAGTGTCTGGAGTTCCCCTTTATGGATGACATCATCTTGGTATCCGCCAGGAATGTTCCCAGAAGTTGGGACTCCCTGCAGCAGTTTCCATGTTCCTGGGGAAGCAGCTCCCGGGTCACTTGTGGTTGTCACAGGAGTTGTTTTTTCCCTTCTTAAGTTTCATGTCAACAAACCAAATGTGTCAACCGACCTGCGCGTCTCGCTTGCGACATCGTCAGGTAACGTGTTCCAGATTCCAGGCCAGCTCCCGGGTGGCAGCCTAACAGCCAATCAGATCCCTCCTCTGGAACCATTCAGTCCTGGCTGCTGTGTGTGTGTGTGTGTGTGTGTGTGTGTGTGTGTGTGTGTATATTTATATATTATATTTTTATTATTATATATTTATTATTATTTTTTTTTAAAGGACAACTCCATTTAAAGTTGTTTTTGGAGCAAGGAATGATTTAGGTACAATTTATTTTTTGCTGCAGGGGGCTTTCCTGTCTGTGATGGCCTCATTGAGGGATAGATAGGAGATAGGATGTAACAGTTATAACAATAGAAACACTTTGAATAGACAAATGAATCATTTATTGCTGCAGATCTGCATGTTACACCTCAAAGAGGGACAAATGAGAACGAGGGACAGGGGGACATGGACTCAAAAGAGGGACAGTCCCTCCAAATCAGGGACACTTGGGAAGTATGCTATTGTTCCAGCTCGAAAGAACCAAAAACACCCAGCTGCATGCATGGCTGATCCTGTTACTTCCCATGAGGTCATCCCCCCATTGTGACATCATCAGGAGATTCCAGGCTCTATTGACTCATCCTCATCTCCCCGCCCACAGGTCTGCCTCTGGCATAGGCTCTCATTGCATACCTCCCAAGTGTCCCTGATTCTTTGGAGTCTATGTCCCCTTGTCCCTCGTTGTTCTCATTTGTCCCTCTTTGAGGTGTAACAAGCAGATCTGCAGCAATAAATGATTCATTTGTCTATTCAAAGTGTTTCTATTGTTGTAACTGTTACAATGTATCTCCTATCCATCCCTCAATGAGGGGGTGTGGCTTCTCCTATACATGCCTCAATGAGGGGGCGTGGCTTCATACATTCCTCAATGAGGGGCGTGGCTTCATTGCTTCATTTACCTATTGTCCCTCTTTGAGGTGTAACATGCAGATCTGCAGCAATAAATGATTCATTTGTCTATTCAAAGTGTTTCTATTGTTGTAACTGTTACAATGTATCTCCTATTCATCAATCAATGAGGTTGGCCTCTATGTATCAGTGTGTGTGTGACCAGATTAGATTGTCAGCTCCTTTGAGTCATATGTCGCTGCTATAGAAATGCCTGAGATGATTTATTTCCCTGCACTGCTGCGCCCCGCCGTCTGATCTGATTCATTCCGTTTGATCTTTATACAGGTCCCGTCTATAGCACTGACATTGTCTGTGGCGCAGCGCACTGCAGCACCTTGTCTATATTTATTTTGCTATCTTCCTTTCTTTTTGTGTATTTATTAATCTCAGGTTATGGCTGTAACCAGCACTGAGCGGCTCAAGCAGCTGCTGTGGGCCCCAGGGGGTAGATAGAGGGGCCCAGACACACACACTAGTGAAAGGCTCCTTCTGTAGCCCAATAGGGGTCTCTGATGGGAATTCTAATTGACTGGAGGAGCCAGAGTCCACAATTGTGTGTAACTATTTATATACATCGAATCACATGTTTCTATGGTGTTTTGTATTATTTATACAATAAAGTTCTATTTTTCGTAATATATTTGTATTGAGATTCATTATTGAGCACGCACACACACACACACACACATACACGCACACACACATACACAACACATACATACACACATATACAAAAGCACACACACACAACACGTACACAAAACACGTACACACACATACATACACACAGATACACAAACACACCCAACACACACACACAACACGTACACACATACATAAACACAGATACACAAACACACAACACATACATACACACACACACAACACGTACACACACACATGCATACACAATGATACACAAACACACACACGCAACACATACACACAACACGTACACACACATACATACACACAGATACACAAACACACAGATACACAAACACACACACAACACGTACACACACACACACACATACATACACACAGATACACAAACACACCCAACACACACACACAACACGTACACACATGCATAAACACAGATACACAAACACACAACACATACATACACACACAACACATACACACACACACACACACAACACGTACACACACACATACATACACACGGATACACAAACACACACACACGCAATGCATACACACAGATACACATGCACACACATACAGATGCAGCTTTCTTTAAAGTGGACCAAAACCCAGGATTTTGACTATCCTGTGTTTTGGTTCTTGCCCCCAGGGCACCCCGATCGGCTGTGTGACACCCCGCAGGTCGCCAAAACCGGGCACGGGCGCTCGTCCAATCAGCACGCTCGAATCCGCTGACGTCACGTCGTCTAAGGCCAGTGGCTCTGAGCGTGGGGTTGGACCGGAAACAAGTTAAGTGTATAGGGCGACCTGGGGGGTTTCACACAGAGCAATCCGATTTTGGATGTCCCGGGGGGGGGGGGAGAAATCGATCGGCCCAGGAATCTTATAGATTACTGTGGGTTTTAGTCCACTTTAAAACTCCACTTGGTACACTGGTGCATCATGTTATCTTGAACCAAAACCCAAGCCCCAACGGCCTCCTCCCGGGGCATCCAGAATCGGGATGCCCCGCTGTGAGAAACCCCCCAGGTCTTACGCGTGAGCCCCAGCCACATCCCTGCCATCCCTATAGCAGGGCACGTGCCAGTGTCAGGCATTTGTGAGTGGCCGGCGCGGGCACGCTCCATGTTAAAGGGAAGCAGGGGGATGCTTCCAGCTCTGGCTCCAGGGGGAGGAACATTGCATCTGGTTCAAACAGGATGAGAGTGGCTCAGGGCCGGACATACAAAGGTGTCACAGGGCCCCTCTAGTCATAGATCCCCCTCCAGCCCTGGGGTGTAAATAGGGCTCCCAATCCAGGTCTCCGCCACAAGGGCAGTCATTCATCTACAGTCAATTTTGGGTTGGAGTTCCACTAGACTTTTTTTGCCCAGGGGTCTTCATCTCACTTAAAGCCAATAAAAAATGGTATATTGCTCTCCTAAAGCCCCCCCCTCTGATGATCAGTGGTGTAAGCTGAGAGGGCTGAACTCCATGCAGATATTGTGGAATAGCTTGGGAAAGCCCCTTAAAGTGGACCAAAACTCATCCCCCTCCGATGGTCAGTGGCAGAACCTGAGAGGGCTGAACTCCAGCAGATGTTGTGGAATAGATTGAGAAAGCAGCGCCCCTTAAAGTGGACCAAAACCCATCTCAGGTAGCAGGGCGGGCATCAGCACCCGGCAAGGTGGGGCAGCTGCCGGGGCCCCTAGACTCCAGGGGGGGCCCACTGACAGCTGGCACAATGTGGTTTAAAGTGGACCAACACCCACCGCTGATCGGCCCGGGAATCTATAAGATTCCCGGGCCGATCAGCTCCCTGCCTGCGGGGCACCCCGATCGGGGGGGGCCCCACTGTGTGAAACCCCCCAGGACGCCCGCAAATCCTACCTGCTCCTTGTTCCAATGGCGCATGCGCGGGCCACCTCTCGCGCATCCCTCTAGCTTGGCGCGCACCCGCGCCGGCTTTTTGTGAATGGGCTCTCACCTTGTCCGTCGATGGACCTCGCTTGTCCGTCGGCGGTGATTGGTGGAGCGAGTCACGTGGGAGCGGGGTCAGGTGAGTTGGGGCTTTCTGGGGGGCTTCCCACACCGATCGGGGTGCCCCGGGGAAGTGGACCAATACCCAGGATAGTGAAAATCCTGGGTGTTGGTCCACTTTAAAAAACAAATGCATTTTTCTTTTAGAGGTTAGAATCTCTTAAATACTGTTCAGCCTCCTATCTGCTGCTGCTATTTAAAGCAGACTAAAATCCTGGATTTCCAGCCCCCGGGACTTTCTCTGTCCTTGTTTGTGGAAGAACCCCCCTGGTTCAGCCTTTAACTCAAATTGGCAATCCCACAATGCATTCGCCAGTTCAAGGAAGTAATGAGTGAACTGGGGGGTCACAGACAGGGCCTCCAAAATTGGTCCAAATAGCATGATCCTTAGGGGGCATTCAGATTTGGGATGCCCCTCGGTGCGACTCTTCACCACAAAGGGGCCCACTGAGACCATGCCGCCCAAGGGCCCACATAAACCTGGAGCCGGCCCTGTCGGGTGGGTCTATAAGAATCCAGTGCCACCCTCTCCCCGGGGCATCCGGATCTGGGAAGCCCCGCTGTGTGAAACCCCCTGAATCCCCAGGAAAACCTACCTGATCCCTAATCCAACGGCACATGCACGGCCACACTACCCTATACCTTTAGCCAGGCGCACATCTGCACCAGCCATTGTGGATGGGTGGCACAGGCAAAACCCCCTTCTAGAGGTTAATGGGGATGTGGTAGGTGGCTTCATTCTGGCTGCATTCGGCTTCATTTGGTCCTTAGCCAATTATTATCCAAAAGGGCCCTCATGAAGCTGAGCGTGCTGATTAGCTGCGCGTCCAAGCATGCGTCATAGGAAGGGTGAAAGGTGAGTTTTAATAGGCGATCTGGGGGGGGGGGGTTCCATTGCGGGATGAGGACCAAAACCCAGGTTAATCAAAATCCCAGGTTTTGGTCAACTTGAAACTATAGCGGAGCAGCTATCTACTCTTTGTGAAAGAGGGAAGCTGTTACAGTGTATTTCTATTTATAGCCACAGAGCATTTAGACAGTGGAAACAATGTATCAAGATGAACTCTGCTGTGAGCAGAGCAATGATGAATCATTACAGCTGAACTCCATGCAGATGTTGTGGACCAGAACCCATCTCGGGTGGGTCTATAAGAATCCAGTGGCACCTGATTCTCTCTCCCCATGACATCTGGATCTGGGAAGCCCCTCTGTGTGAAACCTCCCGAAGCCCCAGAAAAAGCTACCTGATCCCTAATGCAACGGCACATGCGCGGCCACACTACCCTATACCTTTAGCCAGGCGCACATCTGCGACAGCCATTGTGAATAGGTGGCATGGGCAAAGCCCCTGCTAGAGGTTAGTGGGGATGTGGCAGTTGGCTTCATTCGGCTTCAGTTGGTCCTTAGCAAATTATTATCCAAATGGGCCACATGAAGCTGAGCGTGCTGATTAGCTGCGCGTCCAAGCATGCGTCATAGGAAGGGTGAAAGGTAAGTCTTCATGGACGATCTGGGGGGTTTCCCAAAGCGGGATGAGGACTATAAGCCAGAATAGTCGGAACAGGGGACATGGACTCAAAAGAGGGACAGTCCCTCCAAGTCTGAAACAGTTGAGAGGTATGCCCATAGTCCTTTATTACACCTCATTGGCGTCCCATATCTCTTTATTACGCTTCATCAGGGCCCCATAGTAATTTATTACACTTCATCGGGACCCAATAGCCCTTTTACTACCCTTCACCAGGGCCCTATAGTCCTTTATCACACTTCATCAGGGCCTTATAGTCCCTTATTACACTTAACCAGGACCCTACAGTACTTTATTACACCTTATCAGGACCCATAGTCCTTTATTACACTTCATCGGGGCCCTATAGTCCTGTATTACACTTCATCAGGGCCCGATAGTCCTTTATCACACTTCATCAGGGCCCTATAGTCCTGTATTACACTTCATCAGGGCCCTATAGTCCTTTATTACACTTCATCAGGGCCCTATAGTCCTTTATCACACTTAATCGGGGCCCTATAGTCCCTTATTACAATTAATCAGAGCCCTACAGTACATTATTACACCTTATCAGGACCCATAGTCCTTTATTACACTTCATCGGGGCCCTATAGTCCTGTATTACACTTCATCAGGGCCCAATAGTCCTTTATCACACTTCATCAGGGCCCTATAGTCCTGTATTACACTTCATCAGGGCCCTATAGTCCTTTATTACAATTAATCAGAGCCCTACAGTATTTTATTACACCTTATCAGGACCCTATAGTCCTTTATTACACTTCATCGGGGCCCTATAGTCCTGTATTACACTTCATCAGGGCCCGATAGTCCTTTATCACACTTCATCAGGGCCCTATAGTCCTGTATTACACTTCATCAGGGCCCTATAGTCCTTTATTACACTTCATCAGGGCCCTATAGTCCTTTATCACACTTCATCGGGGCCCTATAGTCCCTTATTACAATTAATCAGAGCCCTACAGTACATTATTACACCTTATCAGGACCCATAGTCCTTTATTACACTTCATCGGGGCCCTATAGTCCTGTATTACACTTCATCAGGGCCCGATAGTCCTTTATCACACTTCATCAGGGCCCTATAGTCCTGTATTACACTTCATCAGGGCCCTATAGTCCTTTATTACAATTAATCAGAGCCCTACAGTATTTTATTACACCTTATCAGGACCCTATAGTCCTTTATTACACTTCATCGGGGCCCTATAGTCCTGTATTACACTTCATCAGGGCCCGATAGTCCTTTATCACACTTCATCAGGGCCCTATAGTCCTGTATTACACTTCATCAGGGCCCTATAGTCCTTTATTACACTTCATCAGGGCCCTATAGTCCTTTATCACACTTCATCAGGGCCCTATAGTCCTTTATTACACTTCATCAGGACCCTATAGTCCTTTATTACATTTCATCAGGGCCCTATAGTCCTTTATCACACTTCATCAGGGCCCTATAGTCCTTTATTAAACTTCATCAGGGCCCTATAGTCCTGTATTACACTTCATCAGGGCCCTATAGTCCTTTATTACACTTCATCAGGGCCCTATAGTCCTTTATTACACTTCATCAGGGCCCTATAGTTCTTTATTACACTTCATCAGGGCCCTATAGTCCTTTATAACACTTTATCAGAGCCCCATAGTCCTTTATTACACTTCATCAGGACCCTATAGTCCTTTATTACACTTCATCAGGGTCCCATAGTCCTGTATTACACTTCATCGGAGCCCTATAGTCCTGTATTACACTTCATCAGGGCCCTATAGTCCTTTATTTGGTCCACTTTAAACTATATGGGAGCGGCCATCTTCTCTTTGTGAAAGAGGGAATATGTTACAGTGTATTTCTGTATATAGCCACAGAGCATTTAGACAGTGGAAACAATGTCTCGAGATGAACTCTGCTGTGGGCAGAGCAATGATGAGTGATTACAGCTGATAGCTTTCTACTTCTGGCTAAAAATAAGGGATGATTTTAAATATATTTGAGGCAATTTAGACTGTGAGACTGGGTTTTCCAGAAACAGGGATGTCAGGTGTTATAGCAACATGGCCTCCCCCATGCCGTTCAGGAGCACAGAATCTGCATGGGGGTTAAGCCCTCTCAAATAGCTTACATTACTCATTACCATAGGGGGGCTGCCGGAGAGCCCTGTCATCTCGATACAGTGGAAGCAATGTATCAAGATGATCTCTGCTGTGAGCAGAGCAATGATGAATCATTACAGCTGATGGAAATCTACTTCTAGCTAGAAATAAGGGATGATTGCACAAACATTTGGGGCATTTTGACTGGGAGACTGGGTTTTTCAGAAACAGGGCTGTCAGATGTTATAGCAACATGGCAGCTCCCATGCAGTTCGGGAGCACAGAATCTGCATGAGGTTAAGCCCTCTCAAATACCTTACATCACTAATTGCCAGAGGGGGGCTTCAGGAGAGGAAAGAATCTGCATGGGGTTAACCCCTCTCAAATAGCTTACATCACTGATTGCCAGAAGGGGGCTTCGGGAGGCAATTTTGACTGTGAGATTGGGTTTTGCAGAAACAGGGCTGTCAGGTGTTATAGCAACATGACCGCTCCCATGCCGTTCAGGAGCACAGAATCTGCATGGAGGTTAAGCTTTTGGGCTTACATCACTGATTGCCAGAGGGGGGCTTCAGGAGAGCCGTGTCATCTCGATAGAGTGGAAGCAATGTATCAAGATGATCTCTGCTGTGAGCAGAGCAATGATGAGTCATTACAGCTCATAGAATTTTACTTCTGGCTAGAAATAAGGGATGACTGCACAGACATTTGAGGCATTTTGACTGTGAGACTGGGTTTTTCAGAAACAGGGCTGTCAATTGTTATAGCAACATGGCCTCTCCCATGCAGTTTGGGAGCACAGAATCTGCATGAGGATTAGACCTCTCAAATAACTGACATCACTGATTGCCAGAGGGGGCTTCAGGAGAGCAATTTACTAAGCTTTGATTTTATGACTGTTACATATACTTATGCTAATGCATGCACAGGATTTACAAAGTCACATGTCTGCATCACATTTTTTATTCATTCACAGTTTTATACAGTTCACTCCAGCTGCAGGTTGTGGATACAGCAGGGAAGGGTTAGAACCCATTACTTTTTCTTATCTTGCCTGCGGTGACCTAACATGGAGTTAATTTAACAGGAAAATCATGGGTGTCACTGGGACCACAGGGGTGACATTAGGTACTGACACAGAATAACATTACCAGTCCAAACTTAGATAAAACAGTAAGTGAGGTTAAATCTCCCCTATAGAGTCAGGGTATACTCAGCTCTGATTGGTCACCTAATACAGGGAATCAATTTAATGGGAAAGTCATAGGACCAAAGGGCAATGGTCAGCACCCAAGCATGGGGTCCCCGTGACAGTGACAATACACTGTTCTCTTTGTCACTTGTGGGTTTTTTGTTAGATTAGACCTGTTTGGTCTCTGCTATGAGGATGTGAAGCTAAATCTTTAACCCTTTAACAAAATTTTAACCCTCTCTAAGTCTGTCTAAACTAAAAATGTTAGCTGAAATTATTGTCTAAAGTGGACCAAAACCCAAAACTCTATATGGGTTTTTGGTCCTTTCCCCCCGGAGCATACTGATTTGGGATGCCCCTCTCTGTGAAACCCTCCTTGGTTCTCTTGCATTCTTACCTCAAGCGATCCCACTGCACATGCGCGGCCTTTTTTCAATCACTATTCTTAGCCATGCATATTAATGTGCATGGGGGCTTCTCAATTGCCAGTGCCCCCCGTGCATTAATCCTGTTTCACTGGAAAAATCTTACCCTTATCCTCTGACCCCTGGCAACATTTACCTTTGCATTTGGCCCTGTGGTCACGTGATCCACAGCGCCCAATCGAAGCAATCCATTTCTCCAGGAGGACCGATCAAAAAGCAGAGAGGTAGCTAGGCTTTCTGGCAGCCGGGGCAAAGATTCAAAATAGTGCCCCCCACCTGTTCTCAGGCCCGCCTTTGGCTCCCCCTGACCTGCTGCACCCGGGCAAGTGGCCCCCCCCCCCCGCTTCCCACTAGCTACGCCCCTGCAGAAAGATACGTTTTCTCTTGCTTAACTGGGTTAATGCTCGGGGGGCAAAAGCAATCGGAATGCCCCCCCCTTTATTGACCAAGCTGCTCTCATCTGTACCAGCTTTTCATATATGCCCGGGGTAGGTGCGCACAGCAGCTATAGAAGTACTGGGGATGCCACATGCACTGTGAAATCACTGAAAAGGTAAGCCTGGCCATTTGGGGGGGGGGCAGGCTACACAAATCAGGTTGCCCTACAGGCAGGAAATAGGATGATTTAAAGTTATTACAGTTATTAAGTCATACATTGTACATTCATTGGTCATTTTGTAACGATTCACAGATGTAAAGTGGAACTCCAGCCAAAGATTCTGTTTTGGATGAAGAGGGCAAGAGTGTCCTCATTCAGGTATATATATATATATATATATATATATATATATATATATATATCCAAGATTCTCATCTGAATAAACACCACTCCATAAATTAGCCACCATAGTAGTGGATTGTGTCAACCTTAGTGACACTGGAGCCGTAAAAACCACAGGATAAAGTTCAACATTTTGGGTAATGTGCAGGGCAAGCAAGACGAGTGCAAAAAAACTGAGCCCAGCTAAATTATATCTAAATGATAATGTAGAGCAGCCACCCGGATTGCGAGGCTGGAAGTCTAGGGTGGAGATATATTGAATGGACACTTTGTAGCATTAAAAATTGTTTTCTCCCGCGCGTTCCCGACTTTTTTGCAGCCTTGATATTAGAAAACATTGGAGCTACCAAAATGCAATCAAGAGATTCAAGGCAATCTGCCTGTGGGACTTGACAAAGAACCCAAGACTGCAAGTCATCAATGTATCTCATTCATTATTTTAAATGAACTGAATGATAAATAAGACTCTCTTCCAGCAAACCTACAAAGTGGTTGGCAAAAGTCGGCTAAGCCAAACATTCCAACTTCCCCTTGGTATTAAAAACCCAGAGGAACAGCAATGACATCTCAAACAGACTGTGGCCATATGGCTGTTAAGATACGTTGATGACATCTTTTGTGCTCCGACATGGCCATCTCTATGTGTTTGCATTGTTTTTAGCCTTACCTTTAACATCCGTTTTTTTTACTTTTCTTAAAAAGATCCGATCATCTCCCACCTTGCTTTGGCCTTCCTAGATTGCTGGATTGTAAAGAAAGAGTGCAGTAATTACTGCACAGACAAAACTGTACACAATTGGAGTGCATCCCTGATTAATAGGCTTTCTATATCAAGGATGCAATAGAAAATTAAGAATTAAAGTGATGTATTTTGAGGCTAACAGTATAATTAAGGTAAGCTTTTGAGAAAACTTAGTTCTCTTGGTCAGGCATGGTTTTATCATTGGAGCAATGAAGTGTATACATTTACAGGCGATGTCATCCATGTATCCACCATATATATGATGTATATAGCCAGCAAATTAAACGAGCAAGGTACCTTGTACATATATATGGTGGAGGAGCAACAGTGATGGGGCCTCCTGACCTTCTGGGCCCTGGTGCAGTCACCCCCTCCTTCACTCCCTGCCAAGAAGCCTTGTGGATCATGGTAATTACCACACACAGACAGAATTGTACTTGGTTGCAATGTCCATCTGTGGCATCAATTTGGCTTTCTACATCGTAGGAGCAATAGAATGTGAAGAAATAAAGCATTACCCTTTGGGGCTAACTGGGCATATTCAATGTAAGATTTTGGGAAAACCCAGTAGTCATGAAAGCAATTAAATATATTAAATTGTGGGAAACGTTGGTCATGACACCTAACAAGTGTATACAAGCAAAACTATACTAAATCACAAAGATATAGTCAATGCATCCTACCCACCAATTATATGAGCAAGGTGCATCGAACATGGATGGATGTGACACAATACCAAGAAGCTTACAGACTGGCAAAAGCAGGCAAGCTTATGACTAAGAGAAAAAAAAACCTTTCTAGCTAGATCCAAAACCTATGCGCACCCCTTTGTGTTTATTATCGCATGCTTTCAAATGGGCAGCAATGCTTGGTGTGGCTGCCCCATCACTGTAAAATGCATTAGAAGATTTATTTGAAGAAATACATACTTTAATGTCTTGTCTGATACATTGGTGACATTGGTTTCTAGCTAGATACTAAACCGGTGTGCACTCCTTTGAGTTTTAATATAACTTTCTTTCAAGAAACCCAAAGGGGCAGCAATGGGATGCATGGCTACCCCATCACTGTAAAATGTAGTTGTAGGTTTCTTTGGAGAAAAACATATTTTCAGTGTTCGTGGCCATGTGGTTTGATAAATTGATGACATCTTTGTGCTCAGATATGGTAATTCAGATTCCTGGGAAGCTTCATTTTTCTAAAGCATGGCCATGTGGTCTATTAAGATACGTTGATGACATCATTTTACTCAAGCCATTTGCATAGGATCTTTGCATTTGTTAACACTGTTAAACACTACTAAATGTAAGGGGAGGTTTGCATACTTCTCTCTATCACTGTATGTCTTTCTGTATGTATCACACATACAGAAAGATTATATTGTGCTCAGACATCTGGTTGGTAGACTTCCAGAGTTCCAATTTATGGGGTTGCTCTGCATTATCATTTATAAACAGTTGACAAACATTGCCCTATATATTCTTGATTATTATGCATATATATATGCATATGTATGGAGTGAATGGGTCTACCACACCTTAGTAATAGAAACCTTATACTGGCTCCAGCACATCCATTCATAGAGTTTTTGGCTAAAATCCACTTTTCGAGTTTTCGAGTGCAAAGAAGGGCAAAAGAATGAATAATTGTGAATAAAGAACCTTGATAGTGCAATTCATGCTGTAAGCAGGTGAAGGTTTCTTCAGAATGTATGCTGCACACAAATCTGGTCTCTGAAGATCATTTATCAGCAAAAGTGAAGGAACATTGCAGCCAGGAGAATAATCATTGTTGTCATCAGTTTTGAGCTGGCGGGTTGAGTTGGCCGTGAAGAAGAGGCCGAGTCTGCAACCGTGGTGGTCTGCAACTTTGGTGTGACTGTTGTGTAGTTAATACAGTGGATTCCACTATTACTGCCCAGACAGCCAGTGGCATTGTGAGCACTTCCAGTAGACATATCACCTTCTATGTACTTCGTACTAGTACTTTGAGGACCCAAAGTTGTCTTTATTGTCGGTGTCGTGCTTGTAGTGGAAAAATGTCCAGGCTCCACCGATGTGGTGTTACTCTCCAAGAAACTAAGGTCCTTTTCAGGAATCACCCCTCTGATCCAAGATAATTTGGGCACCACTGAAGAGAAATTACTGGGACAGGCGTTCCTCTTGGGTGGGGAGGTCTGGCTGCCAACACCAAACAAGAACCAAGGACCTGTTGGATTTGCTTGGCATACGAGGGGGGCACTGCTGTCCAACTGAAGAAAAAGTGTAGAAAAGGAGAAGATGAAGGAGGAACGATGGTCTGACCACAAATTTAAATCAACATCAGTGCTTCATCCCATCATGCACCAATTCTCTTTGTTTATACCTCCACCATGGCCTCAGGTATAGATTCTCTTTATTTAACCCGCCACCATGGCCTCAGGTACAGAATCTCTTTACTTAACCCGCCACCATGGCCTCAGGTAAAGATTCTCTTTATTTAACCCGCCACCATGGCCTCAGGTAAAGATTCTCTTTATTTAACCCACCACCATGGCCTCAGGTAAAGATTCTCTTTATTTAACCCACCACCATGGCCTCAGGTACAGATTCTCTTAATTTACCCCGCCACCATGGCCTCAGGTACATACCAGACAGGTAAAGGCTTCGTTTTTGGCTGCTACACAAATCTGCCCCCTTTCTTTTGTAATGTTTCCCAGAGACCCGCAATCCGTTCCATTCAACAAACTGACACGAAGGTTCCTCAGGGGTGGAAAGGAGGAAGCATCGCCTGCCAAAGATAAGGACATGGCTTAGAACTGGAGAGTAGAGAAAGGACATGGCTTAGAACTAGAGAGTAGAGAAAGGACATGGCTTAGAACTGGAGAGTAGAGAAAGGACATGGCTTAGAACTGGAGAGTAGAGAAAGGACATGGCTTAGAACTGGAGAGTAGAGAAAGGACATGGCTTAGAACTGGAGAGTAGAGAAAGGACATGGCTTAGAACTGGAGAGTAGAGAAAGGACATGGCTTAGAACTGGAGAGTAGAGAAAGGACATGGCTTAGAAATGGAGAGTAGAGAAAGGACATGGCTTAGAACTGGAGTGTAGAGAAAGGACATGGCTTAGAACTGGAGAGTAGAGAAAGGACATGGCTTAGAACTGGAGAGTAGAGAAAGGACATGGCTTAGAACTGGAGAGTAGAGAAAGGACATGGCTTAGAACTGGAGAGTAGAGAAAGGACATGGCTTAGAACTGGAGAGTAGAGAAAGGACATGGCTTAGAACTAGAGAGTAGAGAAAGGACATGGCTTAGAACTGGAGAGTAGAGAAAGGACATGGCTTAGAACTGGAGAGTAGAGAAAGGACAAGGCTTAGAACTGGAGAGTAGCGAAAGGACATGGCTTAGAACTGGAGAGTCGAGAAAGGACAAGGCTTAGAACTGAAGAGTAGAGAAAGGACAAGGCTTAGAACCAGAGAGTAGAGAAAGGACAAGGCTTAGAACTGGAGAGTAGAGAAAGGACATGGCTTAGAACTGGAGAGTAGAGAAAGGACATGGCTTAGAACTGGAGAGTAGAGAAAGGACATGGCTTAGAACTGAAGAATAGAGAAAGGGCAAGGCTTAGAACTGGAGAGTCGATAAAGGACAAGGCTTAGAACTGAAGAGTAGAGAAAGGACATGGCTTAGAACTGGAGAGTAGAGAAAGGACATGGCTTAGAACTGAAGAGTAGAGAAAGGACAAGGCTTAGAACTGGAGAGTCGAGAAAGGACAAGGCTTAGAACTGGAGAGTAGAGAAATGACAAGTCATGACCTAAGAGGGTTTGTGCGCAAAGATGGTTGAATGTTGAGGAGCGGGGCGTTGCGTTGGACCATCACCATTAACTCATTTGTTTCACCAGGCAAATGAAAATATAAAAAAAGGGAAGTGCAGGCCCCTAAGCTTACCCGGGAAGGTGGTCACATGACCACCATGTAAGCTGGACACTCCCAATGTGCAGGGGGCACCTAGGGAGGGTTCACCACACATGGTGCTCACGTGACACACCGCTTCTGAGTAGTGGGTGAGGAAAATCCCTCTTCCCTGAGCACCCCCTATGTGGGATATAGGGCCCTGCAGTATCCAGGACTGGGCCCTATCAGTCAGGGGCAGATCAGGGAGATCTTTCTCCTCTTTCTTTCTTTTTATTCTTTCTGACATCCCTTCTCTTCTTTCTTTTTCTGTCTTTCATTCTTTTAATGTTTTCTTTCTTTCAGTCAGTTCTTATAGTCTTTCTGACCTTCTTTGTTTGTGTCGCACCTTCTTTTCATACATACTGTCATTCCTTCCCTTATTACTTCTGCCTTTTCTCTTTATTTCTTTTCTTTTTTTTCTTACTTACTGCTGTTCCTTCTGTTCTTTCTTTCTGCCATTCCTTCTATTTTTTCTTTGTGTCGTACATTCTATTCCTTCATTCTGTTATTCCTTCTATTCTTTCTTTCGTACTTACTGTCATTCTTCTATTCTTTCTTTCTGCCTTTCTTGCATTCCTTCTATTCTTTCTTTCTTACTTACTGTCATTTCTCCTATTCTTTCGCTCTTACTTACTGTCATTCCTTCTATTCTTTCTTTCTGCCTTTCTTGCATTCCTTCTATTCTTTCTTTCTTATTTACTGTCATTCCTCCTATTCTTTCGTTCTTACTTACTGTAATTCCTTCTATTCTTTCGTTCTTACTTACTGTAATTCCTTCTATTCTTTCTTTCTTACTTACTGTCGTTCCTTCTATTCTTTCATTCTTACTTACTGCCATTCCTTCTATTCTTTCATTCTTACTTACTGCCATTCTTTCTATTCTTTCCTTCTTACTTACTGTCATTCCTTCTATTCTTTTGTTCTTACTTACTGTAATTCCTTCTATTCTTTCTTTCTTACTTACTGTCGTTCCTTCTATTCTTTCATTCTTACTTACTGCCATTCCTTCTATTCTTTCATTCTTACTTACTGCCATTCTTTCTATTCTTTCCTTCTTACTTACTGTCATTCCTTCTATTCTTTCTTTCTTGCTATTTTTAATTCCTCCTATTCTTTCTTTCTTTCTTACCGTTTTTCCATCTGTTCTTTCTGAAATTCCTTAAATTTTTTCTTTCTGTCTTTCCTTCTGTTCTCTCTTTCATTACTTCTATTATTTTAGCAATGCCTGCTATTCGTCCTTTCGTACCTTCTATTCTTTCTTTCCAACTCTTTATTTCTGTCTGTCATACATTTTAATCTTGGTTAATTCTTTCTTTCTTTTATTCTTAGTTTATACATATATATATATATATATATATATATATATATATATATATATATAATTTTTTCTTTATAATATATATATATATATATATATATATATATAATTTTTTCTTTAGAATATATATATATATATCTTTATAGATTATATATATATATATATATATATATATATATATATATATTATTCTTTCTTTATATTATATATATGTATTATTTTTTCTTTAGAATATATATACGTCATGTTGAATGCTGCTGATGTATTTAAAGCCAGTTACGTACCTGCAGGGTAGACATTTCCCCAACCAGCTACCCAGCAATTCCCAGCTGGAGAAGTGGTCTGGTTGGGTGGGAGGCAGATGGGCAGGATGTAGTCACTGAAGGTGACGCCATATTTCATCTCCACCAGAGCCAGGTCATTCTCTCCAGTCTTTAGCTTGTAGTCTGGGTGGAGGACCACCCGCTTAATACTACGGCTCACTTCCCAGGGGTCTGTTTCGTCCTGGCTTTGGCGGCCGAGGAGGATGGTGTAGTCCTTGGGGGACGTGTAACTGGGAGAGAAGACACACAGGGACAGGTGAGAGCTCCTGACACTTCCAGGGATATTGCCTCTACTGTAACAAAAATCACTGTGGATCTGATTAGAACTGAGGAGTTCATTGGACCCATCCATTGGGTTCATTTATAGATTTCATTTTAGCTTAATTATCTTTATTTTTTTTTATTATATTTAATATTGTTTTTATTTTATTATATATTTTACAAAAAATAATTACATTTTTAATTCAACATAAAATACACAAATACTTTATTTACTAACTGCAGTTAAGTAAAAGTAATAATAATTATAATTATTTTATTACATACTGTTGTTAATATTATTTTTATTTTATTAGTAGGATTAGTATTTATGCTTACATTTTCTAAATTATTGTATATAACATGAAATGAGATGAATATTCTTTGTTACTGTCAGCAGTTTAGTACAATTACTATTATTTTTCCACTAGATGTGGTAGTTATATTATTTTTATTATAACGGTAATTATTAGTATTATTATTCCATAAGTACATAAAATACACATGTATTTACTAACTGCAGATAAGTAATAAGAATAATTATTATTATTATTTTATAACATAATGTTGTTACTATTATTTTTATTTTATTAGAAGGATTAGTATTTATACTTACATTTTCTAAATTATTGTATATAACATGAAATTAGATGAATATTCTTTGTTATTGTCAGCAGTTTAGTACAATTACTATTATTTTTCCACTAGATGTGGTAGTTACTATTATTTTTATTATAATGGTAATTATTAGTATTATTATTCCATAAGTACATAAAATACACATGTATTTACTAACTGCAGATAAGTAATAAGAATAATTATTATTATTATTTTATTACATAATGTTGTTACTATTATTTTTATTTTATTAGAAGGATTAGTATTTATACTTACATTTTCTAAATTATTGTATATAACATGAAATGAGATGAATATTCTTTGTTACTGTCAGCAGTTTAGTACAATTACTATTATTTTTCCACTAGATGTGGTAGTTACTATTATTTTTATTATAACGGTAATTATTAGTATTATTATTCTTATACTTGCATTTATTTTTGTACGTAATTTAAAACACATAAATACTTGTTGTTAATTAACTGCAGGTAATAATAATAATTCATTATTATTTTTATATTCATTTATATTCCATTACATTTTCTTCTCTGTCTACTTATTATTATAATCAATATTGGTGTAATATTTTTCTTATTATATTTGTTGGTATTAATATAATTCTCATTGTTAAATAATTGCAGGTTAATATTATTAATTATTTGTATTACTTTCCATTTTCTTATTATGATTATTATTATAGTGAATATTGTTGATATTATTTGTATCATATTTGTTAGCATTGTTATTATCTAAACCTTTATTTATTATTAATAATTTAAAATGATTATTATAGTGAATATTGTTGTTAATAGAGGCATCCGCCCTAGTGCTGACCGGAGGGTGGCAGGTTCAAAACCCGGTCCTGGGACATGACTGAAGGGCTCTTGAGCAAGGCACCCAACCCCCCAACCGCTCCCCGGCGCTGGGCATGTGTACACTCACTGCACGGATGGGCAAATGCGGAAGATGAATTCCTATGTGTGTGCAAGCATACAATGGCGATCTATGCATTTATTTCATATTTGTATTATACTTGTTAGTAAATTTTAATTAATAATTTAAAATTATTATTATACTTAATAAAAATACTTGTTAGTACATTTTAATTAATAATTTAAAATTATTATTATAGTGAATATTGTTGTTAATATTTGTATTATACTTGTTAGTAATATTATTCTTATAATGAATGATTAAGAAACTACCAAAACGAAATCAACACTGAGTGGGGAAACATTTTATTTTATTATTATACTTAAACCGGACCTTCACCCTGATTTAATGAAAAGCCCAAACTCTTAAAAAACAATTCCTCAGCATCTAAAATTAATATATTTTACATGTTTAGTCACTAATTTATTATACTTTCCCCCACTGGGCTGCAACTCTGTTCGGGAATTTAGGATACGGGCGCCGCCATCTTGACTCAGAAGCATCACACTTACTGAGGAGAGGAGAGTGGGATAAGGTACAGGGGGGCGGGTTATAGCTGTGCTTTGCTCAGACAGAGCAGAGCTGGGGTCAGGGAAAGGTCAGCAGTCCCAGAATGCAGAGCAGCACAGTCACTTCCTGTTTGCAGGCACTTCCTGTTTGCAGGCTGCCTGCAAAAATGGCAGCTTCCATAAGCCGCCATCTTGGATGTTTAAAGGCTTATAAAATGCAGTAGATGCAGGTAGGATGATTTTTAATGTGAGCAATCTGTATGTACAGGGTGTGGGAAACATATAAGATAGACTCTTATTTAGAGTGAAGGTCCGCTTTAACTGCAGATTATTATTATTATTATTATTATTAATATAATAATAATAATAATAATAATAATAATAAACAACAACAACAATAATAATAATAATATTAATAGTAATAATAATAAATTATTGTATTGGATATTGTTATTATTATGTTTTATTATATATGTTGGCATTATTTATCTGTACCTTAATTTATGTTTAAATATAAAATAACTAACTGCAAAGTCGAGGCAGCACACTCGGAAGTCCTGGTGATGCAGATATTTTGTGACATCACGCACTTTGCAAAAAAATAAAAACAAAAAATAATAATAACTATCAATTACCATTAAAAAGAGCAGAATTGCCCCAATACCATGAAAACACCTAGAGCCGTGGCGGGGAGTGCGCTGTACCTGGGAATGCAGTGGGCCGCCGTCATGATCCAGGTCTCAGTGATCAGGACCCCGGAGCAGACGTGGGAGTCATATCGCTGCAGGCTGACCTGCCACGGCCACGTCCTCTCTGTGGCCTCCCCGATGGGCTCAGGACCGGGAGAATCAACCGAGCGCCCGCAAACTGCCAAACACAGACGGTAAATGTAATTATCTCCAATTCATAATAAACGAAATGATGTCAATGCAACCTCAGTGTGGGCCCTATACTAACCTCACCTACCCCCTCCCACCATCAGTGAGCCCTGCATTACAGAGATACTCACCTTCCTGTCTCCCTTTGGGGCTCCTTAGGAAGCCTCCTCTGTCCTCCATCATTTCCACAAGCCAATGGAGGTGAGATTCTTCGGGCAGGCTGATTCATTACTAGCGCCAGGTAGCGACAGATGAGCGTCTGTAGCAGGCATTTCAGAGCGCCCGCTAGTAGTCGCTGTGCTCGGCCATGGTTCGCTAGTTCCAAACGCCTCAGTCGCTGTGCAGCAATGATGAATACATTGTGGTGAGTCGCTATATGACAAGTGCAGCGCTGTATGGGAGCGAACGTTAGCGACTGGTCAGTGTGAACGACTCACAACATAGTCATCAAAAAAACAGCCTCACAAAACTCCGGCGCTCAAAAATGCTTCGCTGTAGCCCAGAGGCTGTGTGATTAAAGGTTGTTTAACATGTATCCACCAGTAACAAAGCGAAAACATACGGAATTACATCGTAATAACATTGTGACATGAACACATTAATGCCAGACCTGTAATGTCATTTCTGCAGAAATATATAAAACATGAAAACATTTTTCAAAAATGGCTTTTTCTAGACCAGAAGAGGTCACAATATTATTTGAGATTAAAAAAAAAAAAAAAAAAAAATTAATAAAACCTCCCTGTTTAATAAAAGAACGTCCATTGAAATTTATGGGAGAGCGACAGGTAGCGAGAGGTCATACCTGGCGCTGTGCAAGGCTGAACGCCGGCGCTGTACGCTGAGGCTGGGATAATGATGAATCGGATGCTACATGGCGCTATCCCAGTCGCTAAACAGATTCTGCTTGATAAATGTGTAATTGCTGCCGTGTCCGGCGTTCGCCTGTCGCTACCTGTCGCTACCTGTCATTTACAAGGCGCCACCTGACGCTATCCCTTCATGAATAAGGGCCTAAATCCATGGCTCATTGTGACTCTTACGTGTGATGTAATTTATTTATCTTATATTCAATGATTTTTGGCCAGTATTTTTTTGCTATTTATCCATTGCACTGCACTTGTATACGTCTATAACTAGAAATTGTTCATAGCACTCAGTCACTTTAATCTATACATGGATTGGGCAATTAAGGTTTATTATTATGCACAAGCACTTTTTATAATATATATCCTTGCCTGTAATTGGTATTTTTATGGTCTTTGTTCACACAAGTTTATATCATTTCTTTTTTCTGCTGGCCTCAAAATTCAATGTATGCCTATGTGATTTAAAGAAATATGATGTGCTGATATTATCAGAGCCAATCCCTTTCAAGGATCCCCTTGTGGACTGTGTAAATGTTTTTTAAATTTGGTATTGTATGTGTTTTTGTCCCCTCCTTTTATGTGAGTCTCAATAAAATTGATATTTTTATGATCCTTAATAAAGGCACAACCACAAAGTTGTAACAAATGTAATCATCAGAATCAATCAGGTCCCATTCCAGGTCAGTCACACTCCCATCGGCGCGTTGCGTGGGCCCCAACCCACTTCATCAGGGCGGTTGGGGCCCATGCAACGCGTCGATGGGAGTGTGACTGACCTGGAGTGGGACCTTTGCCATATGGTGATATAACTTTATTTTTGTCCATAGCTACTGCCCATAGTAGATTATATGTTTATACCCCCGTTTATATGTAAGCATAGAGCACCTTATACACTTGTCACTTTGTTGTGAGCACACAGCACTTTCATATATTAGTATTTCTTTTGACTTCAATAGTTGATTTTTTAATAGATTGTGACTAGATGGTTATGTTTTTTCTTGTATTTATTGGCACGTGACACTTTATGAATAATTTATTATATATATGGATTTATTCATTTATTGCATAGGAGTAATGCACTGATTATATTCACCTGTTTTGCATATATGGGGTTAGGATACAATACGATTTTGTTATTTATGAAGCGGGCAGTGTGCAATACTATTGATCTTGTGATTGGCATCAATTAGGTCCCACTACCCTTGTCAGGCTCTATATGTTTTTTAATTAGTTTTTTAATTGTTTTTAATATGTTTGTTCCTTGTGTGATGTTCTTTTATTGATCCTATGATTAAAGGAACTTACATTTGTTATAACTTTGTGGTTGTGTCGCCTTTATTAAGGATCAGATTGGGCTGTTTCTCGTTTTACGATTTATGGTTGACACAATAGTGTCCTGATCCTTTATAGGCTGGAACCCGCCTGGATTATAATAGTGAGACCCAATCCTTTCTCTTTGATCTTTTTATGATATTTGGTTGTGGTGAGTGCAGACCTTATTTCTGTGCTTGTGTGGAGAATCCCCAGAGCCCCCCAAAAAACTTGGATTAATTTGGTATTGGGTTGGGGACAAGCAAGAGGGCCTGGGTATAACCCAACCTACCTCTGGGAGTGTCGTAGGAGCACCGGTCCGTGTCGTTCCTGAGCGGCGGCGTGCTGATCACGGGGCGGAAGAAGGGTTCTCGGGTCTGTTGGTCGATCCAGCTCTCATAGGGGACGAGCTGGGTGAACACCCCGGGGAGTTTAGGGTCCACCTCTCCCCCGCAGCTTCCTCCAAAGCCCTGCAGGCCCATCAGGAACCAGGTGCTGTTCGCCTTACAGACCAGCGGCCCCCCTAAATCGCTCTGCAACTGCAAAGGGAGAGAAGAGGGGACACTTGAATAAACTGAAGGGAACGTAGTGAAAGGAAAGAAAGTGTTGGGGAACAAAGGAGAGAAGGGGGAACACTTGAATAAACTGAAGGGAACGTAGTGAAAGGAAAGAACGTGTTGGGGAACAAAGGAGAGAAGGGGGAACACTTGAAAAAACTGAAGGGAACGTAGTGAAAGGAAAGAACGTGTTGGGGAACAAAGGAGAGAAGGGGGAACACTTGAATAAACTGAAGGGAACGTAGTGAAAGGAAAGAACGTGTTGGGGAACAAAGGAGAGAAGGGGGAACACTTGAAAAAACTGAAGGGAACGTAGTGAAAGGAAAGAACGTGTTAGGGAACAAAGGAGAGAAGGGGGAACACTTGAAAAAACTGAAGGGAACGTAGTGAAAGGAAAGAACGTGTTGGGGAACAAAGGAGAGAAGGGGGAACACTTGAAAAAACTGAAGGGAACGTAGTGAAAGGAAAGAACGTGTTGGGGAACAAAGGAGAGAAGGGGGAACACTTGAAAAAACTGAAGGGAACGTAGTGAAAGGAAAGAACGTGTTGGGGAACAAAGGAGAGAAGGGGGGACACTTGAATAAACTGAAGGGAACGTAGTGAAAGGAAAGAACGTGTTGGGGAACAAAGGAGAGAAGAGGGGACACTTGAATAAACTGAAGGGAACGTAGTGAAAGGAAAGAACGTGTTGGGGAACAAAGGA
Source organism: Gastrophryne carolinensis (assembly GCA_027917425.1). Taxonomy (NCBI): domain Eukaryota; kingdom Metazoa; phylum Chordata; class Amphibia; order Anura; family Microhylidae; genus Gastrophryne; species Gastrophryne carolinensis. Next base: position 16,007,083 of record CM051240.1, on the reverse strand, counting down.
GAGAAGGGGAGACACTTGAATAAACTGAAGGGAACGTAGTGAAAGGAAAGAACGTGTTGGGGAACAAAGGAGAGAAGGGGGAACACTTGAAAAAACTGAAGGGAACGTAGTGAAAGGAAAGAACGTGTTGGGGAACAAAGGAGAGAAGGGGGAACACTTGAAAAAACTGAAGGGAACGTAGTGAAAGGAAAGAACGGGTTAGGGAACCAAGGAGAGAAGGGGGAACACTTGAAAAAACTGAAGGGAACGTAGTGAAAGGAAAGAACGTGTTGGGGAACAAAGGAGAGAAGGGGAGACACTTGAATAAACTGAAGGGAACGTAGTGAAAGGAAAGAACGTGTTAGGGAACAAAGGAGAGAAGGGGAGACACTTGAATAAACTGAAGGGAACGTAGTGAAAGGAAAGAACGTGTTGGGGAACAAAGGAGAGAAGGGGGAACACTTGAAAAAACTGAAGGGAACGTAGTGAAAGGAAAGAACGTGTTAGGGAACAAAGGAGAGAAGGGGGAACACTTGAAAAACTGAAGGGAACGTAGTGAAAGGAAAGAACGTGTTAGGGAACAAAGGAGAGAAGGGGGAACACTTGAAAAAACTGAAGGGAACGTAGTGAAAGGAAAGAACGTGTTAGGGAACAAAGGAGAGAAGGGGGAACACTTGAAAAAACTGAAGGGAACGTAGTGAAAGGAAAGAACGTGTTAGGGAACAAAGGAGAGAAGGGGGGACACTTGAATAAACTGAAGGGAACGTAGTGAAAGGAAAGAACGTGTTGGGGAACAAAGGAGAGAAGGGGAGACACTTGAATAAACTGAAGGGAACGTAGTGAAAGGAAAGAAACTATTGGGGAACAAAGGAGAGAAGGGGAGACACTTGAATAAACTGAAGGGAACATAGTGAAAGGAAAGAACGTGTTAGGGAACAAAGGAGAGAAGGGGGGACACTTGAATAAACTGAAGGGAACATAGTGAAAGGAAAGAACGTGTTAGGGAACAAAGGAGAGAAGGAGGGACACTTGAATAAACTGAAGGGAACATAGTGAAAGGAAAGAACGTGTTGGGGAACAAAGGAGAGAAAGAGGAGGAAGGAAAGAGGGGAGGATAGTATATATTAGTGAAGGAGGTAAAGGAGGGAGAAGATGAAGATGAAACCACATAGAAGTGATAGAAAATGAATAAAGGAAAGAAAATGAAGAAAAAGAAGAGTGGAAAGGTACCAGGTGCTGTTCGCCTTACAGACCAGCGGCCCCCCTAAATCACTCTGCAACTGCAAAGGTAGAGAAGAGGGGGGACACTTGAAAAAACTGAAGGTTGCGTCGTGAAAGGAAAGAACGTGTTGGGGAACAAAGGAGAGAGATGTAGAGGGAAAGAGGGGAGGATAGTGTAAATTAGTAAAGGAAGTGAAGGAAGGAGAAGATGAAGCTGTAACCACATAGAAGTAATAGAAAATGAATAAAGGAAACAAAAAAGAAGAAAAAGTAGAGTGGAAAGGTACCAGGTGCTGTTTGCCTTACAGACTAGCGCCCCCCTAAATTGCACGACAACTGCACAGGGAGAGAAGGGGGGACACTTGAAAAAACTGAAGGGAAAGCAGTGAAAGGAAAGAACATGTTGGTGAACAGAGGAGAGAAAGAAGAGGAAGGAAAGAGGGGAGGATAGTATAAATTAGTGAAGAAAGTAAAGGAGGGAGAAGCTGAAGATGGAAACTTGTCAGTGGTGCACATAGTATATAGGAGGATAAGGAGGGAGATTTGGGTAGTGGTAAAGGATAATGGAAAGGTATAGTATATGGAAGAAAAATACAAAGGAACCACATAAAAGTGATAGAAAATGAATAAAGGAAAGAACAAATTAAGAAAAAGAAGAGCGGAAAGGTAGAGCAAGCATGAAAATAAGAGAGAAGGGCTGAAAATAAAATGAAGTAGAGGAGAAGGAAAGGAAAACAGAGAAGGAAGGAGCAGAAGGAACAACACGGAAACAAAAAGTAAGTGGATGAAATGAAAGGAAGATTAAAAGGAGATGAAAGTTTAAGATGAGGGGGCAGAAGAAATGAAAGGAAAATGGAAGAAGGAGAAGGGAACAGAACATCAGGAAAGGAAGAATAAAAGGTAAGGAATCCTAAAAAGAAAAAGAAGGGGGAAGGATAAAGGAGAAGGAGGGTGCAAAAGGACAGGAAGCAAGGAAATAACATCAAAGGGCTGTAAAAAAAATGATGGAGGGGTAAGGACAGGAAGCAGAGAAGAAAGGTAGGAGGATGGGAGGAAGATGAAAGAAAATGAAGAACAAAAGGAAACGGAAGAATAAAAACTATGAGAAAGAAATAGAAATAGAGCCATGAAGGGGAAGAGGACAGAAGGAGAAAAGTGAGGAAAAGAAAGGAAAAAGGGAGGGAGGGAAGAAAGAGAAGCTCTATCCTGCTCTATCCCTCTTGTATCCATTTCTTCTGCTCTGTTCTCTTCTCTTCTAATTGGGAACAGAAGAAAGGAAGTGCAGAGAGAAGAGGGGAAGAGAAGGGAAGGAGGAAATGGAAGAAGAGAACAGAGGAAAGGAAGGGAGGGAGATGTGAGGAAGAATGGAACAGCAGAAAAGGGAAGAAGGGGAAAAAAGGAAGAGAAGAAAGGGAAAGAAGACGACAGGAAAAGGAAGAGACATATTGGGAAGACACATTCATGGTGGGGACATGTGAGCTCCTCACCAGGCAATGGCTGCTGGGCTCTTGGCTGCTGGCGCATATCATTCCTTCCGATATGGAGGCGCTGCGGTTGGCGCTGTTGGGCCGGCTGTAGATGCAGTTGCATTGATTGGGGCCAATCAGCTCCAGCCTCTGCGCAATGGGCGGGCCTTCCTCCTCTGAAACACACAAACATCATTGCGTATTTACCTGCGCAACTTGCACCGATGATGTCATCATGCAGCGTGACCAATGGCTCTCAGCTGCCCTATGGCAAGACTCTATATCAATACCCCGCCAGGCTTGGATTGGCCCACAGGCTTACCAGGAAGTGCCCTAATTGTTGGAATAGCTTTAATGCAACAACTACATCCTGTATGTCACTGTCTGCTTGTTATTGATAAAGTTAGTTTAAAAGAAAAAAAAAAACAGGAAGTCTTAGGCAGGCCATGTGACTGTATGCATAGTGTGTTTAACCTGCTAACAGACAGGAGCTGTTTCATTTGCTCCGTGTTGAGATGTGATGCTGATGTATCCTGTTCATGTTTATGTTCCTGATTGTTGCTGAATAAACAGCCGCTGTTCCTGCGCGCGAGAAGAGCGTCGCGTACAATCTAGTAACATAGTAACATAGTAACATAGTATGTAAGGCTGAATAAAGACTTTAGTCCATCCAGTTCAGCCTGTTTAACTCCTTCCAGTGGTCTAGTAGCCATAGCCGGAAATGTTATTACATGCACGGAGGGCATCCCGGTCACTATAGATCTCCTTCCAGTGCTCTAGTAGCCATAGCTGGAAATGTTATTACATGCCAGGAAGGCATCAAGGCCACTTTTGAACGTTTTTACTGTATCCATCATTACTACCTCCTCTGGCAGCGATTTCCATAGTCTCACTGCTCTTACAGAGAAGAATCCCCTCCTATGTCGGTGGAGAAAGCACCTTTCCTCTAACTTTAGTGGATGCCCACCGGGTTATGGTTACACTCCGGGGTATAAATAGATTGTGGGACAGATCCTTGTATTGACCCCGAATATATTTATACATAGTTATTAGATCACCCCTCAATCGTCTTTTTTCTAGACTAAATAAACCTAACTTGGACAATCTTTCTGGGTACTCTAGTCCCCGCACTCCTTTTATTAACTTTGTTGCCCATCTTTGAACGCGCTCCAGTTCTGATATGTCCTTCTTAAGCACAGGTCCCCAGAACTGTACACAGTATTCCATATGGGGTCTGACCAGTGACTTGTACAGGGGTAAAATGATGCTCTGGTCATGGGCACCTATGCCCCTCCTGATGCACCCCATGATACTATTTGCTTTGGCAGCAGCTGCCTGGCATTGATTACTGCAGTTGAGCTTATTGTCAACTAAAACCCCTAAGTCCTTTCCATTGTTGTTTTACCAAGTTTTATCTGTTTTATCTGCTGTCAGCAACTATATATTAGCCTATCTGTGCACGCACAGGGACAATGCAGTTGGACCTAATGTTTCTGTGCATATAAGTCAGTGATACTGGCATCTAGATGTGGGGTGGGCCCCCAGAGCTAATTCTACAGGTGGGCCCCAGACACCCCAGTCTGACACTGCGTTCCCCAGGTCTGAGCACCCCTCTTGGGGTACAGCCATACCCTAAATATGGTCATTATGGTGATTTCCCATCAGCACCTCCTGTTGCCTAGACGGGCAGGCTGATTCATTAATAACGCATGTAGCGACAGATGAGCGTCTGTAGCAGGCATTTTCAGAGCGCCCGCTAGTAGTCGCTGTGCTCAGCCGTGGGTCGCTACTTCATAGCGACTCAGTCGCTGTGCAGTAATGTTGAATACATTGTGAGGAGTCGCTATTTGACCAGTACAGCGCTGTATGGGAGCGCATGTTAGCGACTGCTCATAGCGACCGACTCACAACATATTCAGCAAAAAAAAACAGCCTCACAAAACTGGAGTAGAAAAATGCTTTTCTGAAGCCCAGAGCGCAGGAGGCGGTGTGATTAAAGTCTGTTTTCCAGCATCTATCCACTAGTAACAAAGCGAAAACATATGGAATTACATTGTAGCAACATTGTGACATGAACACTTTAATGGCAGACCTGTAATGTCATTTCTGAAGAAATATATAAAAAATGAAAAAAATGAGAAAAAAACTGCTTATTCAATGTCAGGAGAGGTCACAGAATTATTTGTGATTTTTGGAAACAAGAAATAAACAAAAACCCTGTTTAAAGAGAAGAAAAGGTTCGTCCATTGAAATGTATGGGAGAGCGACAGGTAGCGAGAGGTCAAACCTGGCGCTGTGCAAGGCTGAACGCCGGCGCTGTTCGCTGAGGCTGTGAAAATGATGAATCAGATGCTACATGGCGCTATACCAGTCGCTAAACAGATTCTGCTTGATAAATGTGTAATTGCTGCCGTGTCCGGCGTTCACCTGTCGCTACCTCTCATTAACCAGCCGCTACCTGACGCTATCCCTTCTTAAATAAGGGCCTTGGTCACATGACCACTGAGTCCTTCATCATCAGATCCTGGAGTGAGCGCCATATCCTTGGTGTGGTATGGCCTCTCACCAGCTGGGACGAGGGCCACATCAGAAATCTGGTCGCCTTCAAAGGCTGGTTAATAACAGACAAAAAAAAAACAAAATGCCAATATGTCCATTCTAGAAGTGAGAGAGGTTTTGTTGCAGTGATGTATGGCTTGCAAACCTCCTCCCGCAAAAATACATAATATATATACATGAATATATATGCATTTTCCTCTACCCCCCCCCCTTTTTATTTCTCTCTTCTCTTATCCCAGCCCCCCCCCTCCTCTACTATCCATCGCCCTCCTTTGCCCAGATCCTTTACCCCCCCCCTTTTTACCTCCTCCCCTGGCACTAGAGGGGTGGCAGTGCAGGGAGCTTGAAACAGGAGGAGATAATCCTCCTGTCTGTCAAATTGAGTAAGGATGTACAAAAGAGGCCGATTCATTAATAGCGCCAGGTAGCGACAGATGAGCGCCAGTAGCGTGATTTTCACAGCGCCAGCTAGTATTCGCTGTGCTTGGTCGGGATTTGCTTGTTGACAGCGACTCAGTCGGTGTGCGGTAATGTTGAATACGGGGTTAGGGGTCGCTGTTTCACAGGTTCAGCGTTGTATGGGTGCGCCTGACAGCGAATGGCCAGAGCGAACGGCTTGCTGCAGATTCATTAACAAATCACGCTCCGAATTTTTTCGCGCTGTGAATTCCTTGTTTAAACCCCAGAGCGCTGGCGGCGATGGATTTAAAATAGTTTTTAACCCCCAAACAACCATATTTTTTGATTGTAAAATTATACAAGTTTTTATAAACATTTTGTAATATGAATACATTAATATCAGACCTGTAATATCAATTCTGCACAAAATCCATTTTTTTTTTTTTACCTTAAAAAAAAATCCTAACATTGCAGAAGTGGTCACAGAATTTTTGACATTAAAAAAAAAAAAAAAAAACATTAATAGCAATTAATTATGATTATTTAAAGATTGCTCCATTGAAATGCATTGGACATCGCCAGGGAGCGACAGGTCATACCTGGCGCTGTGATGGGATTAGCAGCGGCGCTGTTCGTTGCAGTCGGCTACATGATGAATCCCGCGCTAGCTGACGCTCTCGCCGGCGCTAGCCTCATTTAGCGTGATAAATGCGTCATTGTGACCGCCGCCGGGCGTACTTGAGTCGGTAGCCGCCGTTAGCTGGCGGGACCTGGCGCTCGTCAGACACTACCTGGCGCTATCGCTTGATGAATAAGGGCATACGTTTTCTAGGCGTTAATTTTAAGGTGCTCATGTTCATGCGCCATTACTCCCTAGAAGTCTCACAATACCCTATATGTGCCTTAACGGTTCACTAGTGATGACTTATATACCTGTGAAGGTGTATTAAGAATGACAACTTGTATTCTGTGTTCTCTTTTTTTGTATAAGAACAATATGTCATACTGTTTAACTTTTATACCCAAAAAATTACAATAAAAAGATTGAAACAGAAACACTCCAGATTGTCATAAATAGAGCCAGAGCATTACACGCATGGCAAATGCCTCTGATTGGATGAGAGCCCGCACATGCGCCGTAGGACCGGAGAAGGCTTTTTGTATTGCGCAATCTATGAGGTTTCCCAAATAATTTTGAATGCCCTTGGGGCAGGGAACAAAACCTGGGATTTGTTCTGCTTTAATGAAAAGGCTATAAGGTTGCCCTATAAGATAACCCTTTATATTAATAAGATATATTACATTATAGATAAGATAAACCTTTATATTAATAAGATATATTACATTATAGATAAGATAACCCCTTATATTAATAAGATATATTACATTATAGATAAGATAACCCTTTATATTAATAAGATATATTACATTATAGATAAGATAACCCTTTATATTAATAAGATATATTACATTATAGATAAGATAAACCTTTATATTAATAAGATATATTACATTATAGATAAGATAACCCTTTATATTAATAAGATATATTACATTATAGATAAGATAACCCTTTATATTAATAAGATATATTACATTATAGATAAGATAACCCTTTATATTAATAAGATATATTACATTATAGATAAGATAACCCTTTATATTAATAAGATATATTACATTATAGATAAGATAACCCTTTATATTAATAAGGCCCTAATTTAACAAGGGATAGCGCCAGGTAGCGAATGGTGAGCGAACGGTAATGACGGTCACCGCCACGAGTACGCCGGCTCCCCTCCGCAATCACACATTTATCAAGCCGATCCAGCTTAGCGACTGACAGAGCGCCAGATAGCGACTCATTCATCATTATTCCAGCCTCACCCCACAGCGCCAGCGAGCGACCTTGAACAGCGACAGGTATGACCTCTCGCTACCTGGCGCTCTCCAATGCATTTCAATGGAGCAATCTTTAAATATTAATAATTAATTGCTATTAATGTTTTTTTGTTGTTTTTTAAATGTCAAAAATTCTGTGACCTCTTCTGCAATGTTAGATATTTTTTTTAAGGTAAAAAAAAAAAAAGAAATTTGTGCAGAATTGATATTACAGGTCTGATATTAATGTATTCATATTACTAAATGTTTTGAAAAACATGTTTTTTTTTTTTCAAAAAATATGGTTGGGGGTTAAAAAACTACTTTTAACCCATCGCCGCCAGCGCTCTGGGGTTTAAACAAGCATTTCACAGCGCGAGAATTTTTGGAGCGGGATTTGTTAATGAATATGCTGGGAGCCGTTCGCTATGGCCATTCGCTGTCATGCGCTCCCATACAGCGCGGAACCTGTCAAACAGCGACTCCTAACCCCGCATTCAACATTACCGCACACCGACGGGGTCGCTGTCAACAGCCAAGCACAGCGAATACTAGCGTGCGCTGTGAAAATAACGCTACTGTCGATCATCTGTCGCTACCTGGCGCTATTAATGAATCGGCCTCTAAGATATATTGCATTATAGATAAGATAACCCTTTATATTAATAAGATATATTACATTATAGATAAGATAACCCTTTATATTAATAAGATATATTACATTATAGATAAGATAACCCTTTATATTAATAAGATATATTACATTATAGATAAGATAACCCTTTATATTAATAAGATATATTACATTATAGATAAGATAACCCTTTATATTAATAAGATATATTACATTATAGATAAGATAACCCTTTATATTAATAGGATATATTACATTATAGATAAGATAACCCTTTATATTAATAGGATATATTACATTATAGATAAGATAACCCTTTATATTAATAGGATATATTACATTATAGATAAGATAACCCTTTATATTAATAGGATATATTACATTATAGATAAGATAACCCTTTATATTAATACGATATATTACATTATAGATAAGATAACCCTTTATATTATTAAGATATATTACATTATAGATAAGATAACCCTTTATATTAATAGGATATATTACATTATAGATAAGATAACCCTTTATATTAATACGATATATTACATTATAGATAAGATAACCCTTTATATTAATAAGATATATTACATTATAGATAAGATAACCCTTTATATTAATAAGATATATTACATTATAGATAAGATAACCCTTTATATTAATAAGATATATTAAATTATAGATAAGATAACCCTTTATATTATTAAGATATATTACATTATAGATAAGATAACCCTTTCTATTAATAAGATATATTACATTATAGATAAGATAACCCTTTATATTAATAGGATATATTACATTATAGATAAGATAACCCTTTATATTAATAGGATATATTACATTATAGATAAGATAACCCTTTATATTAATAGGATATATTACATTATAGATAAGATAACCCTTTATATTAATAAAATATATTACATTATAGATAAGATAACCCTTTATATTAATACGATATATTACATTATAGATAAGATAACCCTTTATATTAATAAGATATATTACATTATAGATAAGATAACCCTTTATATTAATAAGATATATTACATTATAGATAAGATAACCCTTTATATTAATACGATATATTACATTGTAGATAAGATAACCCTTTATATTAATAAGATATATTACATTATAGATAAGATAACCCTTTATATTAATAAGATATATTACATTATAGATAAGATAACCCTTTATATTAATAAGATATATTACATTATAGATAAGATAACCCTTTATATTAATAAGATATATTACATTATAGATAAGATAACCCATTATATTAATAAGATATATTACATTATAGATAAGATAACCCATTATATTAATAAGATATATTACATTATAGATAAGATAACCCTTTATATTAATAAGATATATTACATTATAGATAAGATAACCCATTATATTAATAAGATATATTACATTATAGATAAGATAACCCATTATATTAATAAGATATATTACATTATAGATAAGATAACCCTTTATATTAATAAGATATATGACATTATAGATAAGATAACCCACTCGCCACCAAACTCAGCACTTACCACTTGTGATTCTTTTCTTTTGTCTCCACCCCTTAGACTGTAAGCTCCTAAGGGCAGTGCTATCTAAAGAATACCAAAACCCCCATTTTTAAATAGCATCGCTTGAATTGCCCCCCCATGATAAGTTCCTTTTGGCAATTTTCTCTGCTCCTGCTTCACTCTAGTCCCAGATAATGGCGCCTGTTTGAGCTGTAAAGCTCCGCCTCCTCCATTCATTGCCACTGTCATGTGTGGCAATTATGTCATGGCCACACCTATGCATACCTCCCAACTGTCCCTGATTTAGAGGGACTGTCCCTCTTTTGAGTCCATGTCCCCCTGTCCCTCGTTGGTCTCATTTGTCCCTCTTTGAGGTGTAATAGGCAGATCTGCAGCAATAAATGATTCATTTTCCTAATTAAAGTGTTTGTATTGTAACTGTTATATCTCCTATCCATCAATCAACTAGGGGGTGTGGCCTAATTTAACAATTGTCCCTCTTTCCCAACACAAAAAGTTGAGAGATATGCCTATGCAATGACTGATCACCTGCCATCTTACAGAGAGGGACAGCAAACAAATCCGTGTTCCAGGACAATTCGAAAAGCAAATATATCCATTTCTAGTTCTACACCCTAAGAAGGAAATATCGACAGGGGCTTTGGCCAGATGTATTTTACAAGTTCAGTAGGTTTTGGTCCGCTTTAACCCTTGTAGCATCTTGTTTGTAAGTGCCGATGTTCAGTATGTTTTACCCAGTCTGTAATTACTATCAGGCTGATTCATTAATAGCGCCAGGTAGCGACAGATGAGCGACAGTAGCGTTATTTTCACAGCGCCCGCTAGTATTCGCTGTGCCTGGGCGTTGTTCGGCTGTTGACAGCGACTCAGTCGGTGTGCGGTAATGTTGAATACGGGCTTAGGAGTCGCTGTTTGACAGGTTCCACGCTGTATGGGAGCGCATGACAGCGAACGGCCATAGCGAACAGCTCCCAGTATATTCATTAACAAATCACGCTCCAAAAATTCTCGCGCTGTGAAATGCTTGTTTAAACCCCAGAGCGCTGGAGGCGATGGGTTAAAAGTCGTTTTTTAACCCCCAAACAACCATATTTTTAGAAAAAAAAAACATGTTTTTCAAAACATTTTGTAATATGAATACATTAATATCAGACCTGTAATATCAATTCTGCACAAATATTTTTTTTTTTTTAGCTTAAAAAAAAAATCTAACATTGCAGAAGTGGTCACAGAATTTTTGACATTAAAAAAAAAAAAAATTAATAGCAATTAATTATGAATATTTAAAGATTGCTCCATTGAAATGCATTGGAGAGCGCCAGGTAGCGAGAGGTCATACCTGTCGCTGTTCAAGGTCGCTCGCTGGCGCTTTGAGGTGAGGCTGGAATAATGATGAATGATTCGCTATCTGCCGCTCTGTCTGTCGCTAAGCAGGATCGGCTTCATAAATGTGTGATTGCGGAGGGGAGCCGGCGTTCTCGTGGCGGTGAGCGTCATTACCGTTCGCTCACCATTCGCTACCTGGCGCTATCCCTTGTTAAATAAGGGCCTATGTTGTATATTGCTAGGGATGAAGGTGCTATAAATATATAATAATAATAATAATAATAATAATGATGATGATAATAATATGATACAATAATAATAATAATAATAATAATAATAATCACCATCATCATAATAATAAATATAAAAATAATCATCATCATCAAATAATAATAATAAAAAAATAACAATAATAATAATAATAATCAAATAATAATAATAATAATAGGGGTGCATAGAGTCTGTTAAAGTCCAAACTCAATTCTGCACTTACCAGAAACAGAATTATTTCCAGTGACCAGCCAGCAGGAGGAGCCATAAGGCATCTGCTGCTCGGAGCCCGGTAAGCAGATGGGTTGGGTGAACGGCCCCAGGGGCACAGAGTGCGCGAGCAGGACAAGGGCCACGTTGTCCCCTTTTTCGGGGCTGATGTATGACCCATGAATGCTGATCTTCTGCACCGCCACCTGCTTCATCACGGGGGTCCCCGCCGACACCGTCACCGACCAATCTTCCGGGGAGTCGGAGGTGTCGGGCCTGGAAACAAAAAGAACACACAGGGGTAAGTGTATGGCGTGGCCCCGTGTAATGGGTTCCCCTGAAATATACCCTGTTTCCCCGAAAATAAGACCTACTCCGAAAATAAGACCTACTGTGATTTTAGCATGAAGGCTGAATATAAGACCTCCCCCGAAAATAAGACCTCCCCCCGAAAATAAGACCTCCCCCGAAAATAAGACCTCCCCCCGCAGCAAGAGTCCTCAGTCAGCTGCGGCCATCTCTCTCTGATGACGAGTGACGCCCCTGACGTTGCACATAGGGGGACGTCACTGGGGGACGTCACTCGTCATCAAAGCGGCCGCCACCAAAGTGAAAGCTGCTGTCTGCTGCTCGCTCTCTGACAGTAAGTTAGTGAGTAGTGGCAGCAGATTGTGAAGAAGAAAAAAAAAAAGAATTTCTATGGGGGAAATGCCAGGTGAGGTGAGGGGAGGGGGGATGTAAACTAGAGAATTCCCTGGATTCTCTAGACTCTACCCCCACCTCCCCCACCTTCACCCACTGATGATGAGGAGGGGGGGTTGTATGTTTTGGATTCCCCACATATGCCACTACCGGTAGTACAGGAGAAGGGGGGTAAATTGGGACAGGAGGATCGGGGGGGGGGGGGGGAGGTAACATGAAATTTTGACAGGAGTCACATTTTGTCTGGTTATGCTGGTTTGTGATGGCAACTACTAATGTTTAACAGTTAATAAATTTCCTTTTTTTGTGAATGCATGTGAATTCTTCTTCATGGAAAAATGTAAGACATCCCCTGAAAATAAGACCTAGCGCATCTTTGGGAGCAAAAATTAATATAAGACACTGTCTTATTTTCGGGGAAACACGGTACAAGACCGATAAAAGGATCCCGATCCCGACTGGACTACTGCAATATCCTTCTTTGTGGTTTACCAACTAACAGACTGGCTCACCACCAATCTAACAGGCTGATTCATCACTAACGCCAGGTAGCGACAGATTAGCGTCTGTAGCGGCATTTTCAGAGCGCCCGCTAGTAGTCGCTGTGCTCGGCCGTGGGTCGCTAGTTTATAGCGACTCAGTCGGTGTTCAGTAATGGTGAATACATTGTGAGGAGTCGCTATTTGACCAGTATAGCGCTGTATGGGAGTGCATGTTAGCGACTGCTCATAGCGACCGACTCACAAATCTATGGCGCTGAAAAATGCTTCTCTGAAGCCCAGAGCGCAGGAGGCTGTGTGATTAAAGTCTGTTTTTCAGCATCTATCCACTAGTAACAAAGCGAAAACATATGGAATTACATTGTAATAACATTGTAACATGAACACATTAATGGCAGAGCTGTGATGTCATTTCTGAAGAAATATATAAAACATGAAAAAATTTTAAAAAACTGCTTTTCAATGCCAGAAGAGGTCACAGAATTATTTGTGATTTTTGGAAAAAAAATAAACAAAAACCCTGTTTAAAGAGAAGAAAAGGATCGTCCATTGAAATGTATGGGAGAGCAACAGGTAGCGAGAGGTCATACCTGGCGCTGTTCGCTGAGGCTGGGATAATGCTGAATCAGACGCTACATGGCGTTATCCCAGTTGCTAAACAGATTCTGCTTGATAAATGTGTAATTGCTGCCGTGTCCGGCGTTCACCAGTCGCTACCTCTCATTAACCAGCCACTACCTGACGCTATCCCTTCTTAAATAAGGGCCTACGTTTTTTGTGGCGGATTCCCACGTTTTGGTTACCCGCCCTGTTTTTGAGAGACCCTCCCCTTTGTGTAATCGAATAATTTTTCCAAGAGTGGGTATGGACTAACTGGTCCTCCTAAAATATACCAAGAAATACCGGGATTAGGCCCCTCCCGGTTAATGTGTACTGGACCCAGTGATCCCACCACATCTCTCGCTATTGTCTAAAATCTATTCCTTATTGTTGAAAAACATTGATTTCAAAGTTTGTATCCAAAGCTGTATTTACAAGTATTTTTCAGGGCACCGAAGAAGCCTTAACAGGCGAAACGTGTTTGCCCTTATTGAACACAGCACCAGCAAGAAATAATGCAGACCTGAATTAATTTAAGAAAAAAATGTTTTAAATCTTCTTTGTAAAACAAATCATGATATATTTGAATCGTTTTTCTTGAATTGCGTGTGATACATGTATATGTGACATTCATACCATGGTTTATAAAATGTATAGCATGGCACGTGGATACAAACTTTTAACTCAATGTTTTTCAATAATAAAGAATAGATTTTGATAATAGCAAGAGATGTGGTGGGATCACTGGGTCCAGTACACATTAACTGGGAGGGGCCTAATCCCGGTATTCCTTGGTATATTATTATTATTATTATTGTTTATTTATATAGCGCCATCATCTTCCGTAGCGCTTTACAAAGTAGTAGTTACAGACAGGGTAGAAACATACGGTACATATAATATATCAAATGCAGTTTTACAGATTTGACAATGGATATTCTGAGTACAAGATACAATAGGGGAGAGAGCCCCGCCCCTGAGGAGCTTACAGTCTAAAGGATGAGGGGTGAAGACGAGGGGGAAGGATCACAAACAGTCAGAATTGAGCTTTGTGCCCTTTAGAAGATTGGTTAGGCCAGATTATATGATTGTCTGAATAAGTGAGTTTTGAGGGCTCCTTTGAAGGTTTTGAGGGTTGTGGAGTGGCGGATTGGGTGCGGGAGGGCATTCCAGAAGATTGAAGTTGCACGTGAGAAGTCCTGGAGGTGGGCGTGAGAGGAGGTGACCAGGGAGGAGGACAGGAGAAGGTCAGCGGAAGAGCGGAGGCTGCGTCTAGGTTGATATTGTTGGATTAGAGATGAGATGTAGGGAGGGGCCTGGCTGGAGAGAGCTTTGTAGGCGAGAGTTAGAGTTTTGAACAGGATTCGCTGTGGGACTGGCAGCCAGTGTAGGGATTGGCAGAGAGGCGCAGAACTGGAGGAGCGAGAGGAGAGACGGATGAGGCGAGCAGTAGAGTCCCCTCCAATCTATCCTGTTCTCTGCTGCTCGCCTCATCCATCTCTCCTCTCACTCCTCCAGTTCTGCGCCTCTCTGCCAATCCCTACACTGGCTGCCAGTCCCACAGCGAATCCTGTTCAAATGCTAACTTTCACCTACAAAGCTCTCTCCACCCAGGCCCCTCGCTACCTCTCATCTCTAATCCAACAATATCAACCTAGACGCAGCCTCCGCTCTTCTGCCGACCTTCTCCTGTCCTCCAGCCTGGTCGCCTCCTCTCACGCCCGCCTCCAAGACTTCTCACGGGCTACTCCAATCTTCTGGAATGCCCTCCCCCACCTAATCTGCCACTCCCCAACCCTCAAGGCTGAAGGTCTGGTTTAATTCAAGTTAAGGTGCAGTAACAATGTGGACAGTAGATGTCAGTGTCTAACAAATAAGGGAGAGAGGAGGTTGCAGAATTGATATAGGCCTCAGTCTATAGGAGGTCAGTCTATAGAAGGTGCAGAGACCTGATGACAGAGCCTCCTTTAGAAGAATAATAGGCGCTTTGGATGTCCATCTTTCTTTGTTGGATTGTCTAAAGGGCAGAAGAGATAAGGAAGGAGGAAAAGAAAGAGATAGAAGATAAAGTACAGGAAAAAGAGGTAGGAGAAATAAGAAAAAAAAGCAGGAAAGGGAAGGAGCCGCGATTATAAAGAAAGAGGAGGAGGAGAAAGGAAGAGGAGGAAGAAAAAGACAAAAGAGAGTGAAGGAAGGGAAACAAGAAAGTGAGATAAGAAAGGAAGACAGATACTAGAGATAATAGAAAGTAGAGAGGAGGAAAAGGAAAACAAGAAAGATACAGAATAGAGAAAGGGAAAAGAGACAGTAAAAAGAAGAAAGATACTAAAGGAATCATTACAAAAAGGGATAGAAGACGGATAAGGAGGAAGACAAAATAAAGAAGGAAAAGAGAAAAGATAGGAAGATATTAGAGTGTAAGCTCCTTAGGTCAGTGGCGCAATCTTACCCCGAGAAGCACTCTGCGGCTGTGATCACCCAGTTGGGCGAGATGAGGGCCCCGCTGCACACCGGCTCCCCATCCATCCAGAGCTCCACTTGCCATGGCCAGGCTCCGGGCTCCCCGGAAGCAGGATCATTCACCTGCGACACGCCGCAACCTTGGGAGAAAAGAATTGTGAGTGTGGTTCTCTCGCTTGAGATGGAACAATGACATAGATGACAATATGATCATGGCTAGAATCAGGGCCGGCTCCAGGTTTATGTGGGACCTTGGGCAACATGGTCTTATTGGTCCCCTTTGTAGTGAAGAGTCGGGTCACATCACCGAGGGACGTCCCAAATCTGGATGCCCCCTAAGGATCATGCTACTTGGACCAAAACTTTTTTGGTTGTGGTCTACTTTGAAGCCTGAAGCCTGTATCACAAGCGGGTATCACTCAGTAGGGTATCACAAGGGGGTTTCACTCAGTAGGGTATCACAAGGGGGTTTCACTCAGTAGGGTATCACGAGGGGGTGTCACACAGTAGGGTATCACAAGGGGGTTTCACTCAGTAGGGTATCACAAGGGGGTTTCACTCAGTAGGGTATCACAAGGGGGTGTCACACAGTAGGGTATCACAAGGGGGTGTCACACAGTGGGATATCACAAGGGGGTTTCACACAGTAGGGTATCACAAGGGGGTTTCACACATTAGGGTATCACAAGGGGGTGTCACTCAGTAGGGTATCACAAGGGGGTTTCACACAGTAGGGTATCACAAGGGGGTTTCATTCAGTAGAGTATCACAAGGGGGTTTCACACAGTAGGGTATCACAAGGGGGTTCACACAGTAGGGTATCACAAGGGAGTTTCACACAGTAGGGTATCACAAGGGAGTTTCACACAGTACGGTATACCAAGGGAGTTTCACTCAGTAGGGTATCACAAGGGGGTTTCACTCAGTAGGGTATCACAAGGGGGTTTCACTCAGTAGGGTATCACAAGGGAGTTTCACTCAGTAGGGTATCACAAGGGAGTTTCACGCAGTAGGGTATCACAAGGGGGTTTCACACAGTAGGTTATCACAAGGGGGTTTTGTAGCGATAACCTTTATCGCCGGAGGGCTTCACCGCCCGAGACGTCCTTTTCCCAATCGTAAGAGGTGCTGCTGGAATTCCAGAGTCGTCCGTGAGGAACCAGGAACAGCCCTTACAAGGGCTAGTGAACTGTAATATAGCGTTTCCCCCAATAAGAGACAGAACTCAGTATTGAGGGTGAAGGTGAAGTAGACTTTATTAGTGCCACACTGGGCCTTATATGCAATGCTCCATGCAATGACAACCACACTGACCAATAGCAGCAGGGCACACAATCCCTCAACTCTGCCGGTAACACAATCAGTAGAACAATAGCAGGCTGTAATACAATCAATCAGGACAATGCCATTGACTGTGACGTAATCAACAATACACAATGGCAGTCTGTAATACAATCCAAAATACAATGACATTGCCTGTAACAGTATCAAAATACAATTACATTGTCTGGAACCTAATTAAGAAAAGGCCAGTGAATGACCCGGTGGGCAATCGAATAGTGATGACATCCAAAAGGCAGAGCGTCTGTCACAGGTTTCACACAGTAGGTTATCACAAGGGGGTTTCACTCAGTAGGGTATCACAAGGGGGTTTCACGCAGTAGGGTATCACAAGGGGGTTTCACACAGTATGGTATCACAAGGGGGTTTCACTCAGTAGGGTGGGCAACTTAAAAGCAGAACAAAACCCAGCACTCCCTCCCCTGGAACCTAAATTGGGATGCCCCATTGTGTGGAATCCGGCCATTGGAGGAGATGAGGGCACCAGCTGTAGCGCTGTTGCACAACCCAAGCCCGGCCCTGTCAGTGGGCCCCCTGGAGGGTGGGGGCACCCCGGCAGCTGCCCCACCTTGCCGGATGCTGACGCCGGCCCTGGCTAGAAGTTACCTGTAGTCTGGTTACTGAGGATGTCGCTACAGGTGTCGTTGTCGGTGTCGTCGGTCACCGCGATGGTCTGCGGGGCGAAGGAAGTCTTGTTCTCCGTGTTCTTTTGGATCCAGTCCTGGTAGAAGGAGACGGAGGAGATGATGGTGGGACTGTTGAGCAGGTGGCAGCCTTGGGAGAAGCTGATGGCGCCGGCAAGGAACCAGACGCCATCCTCGTTACACACCACCGGACCACCCGAGTCCCCCTAACATCAAAGGACGAGAGAGAGAAAGGGTGGTGATGAGACAAGACCTCATGTATCTAATGGACATACAAGACCATGAGGAGCCACAAGCCTACCAGACAGGGGCCCGCCTTGCCATCACTCTCTGTAATGCACAGCATGCCGGGCTTCGCTGGGTTTTCCAGATCGGGCCTCATGTGGGTGTTGTAGATGCAGTTGCAGGTCTTCCAGCCAATCAGGGTCTGCTGGACTTTCTCCAGGGACCTCTCACTGTTCAGAGGCACTAGGGGAGGAGAAAATGAAGGGTATTAGAGGACATACCTACCAACCTTTCAGGGAAATTTGTTAAATTAGGCACGCCTCCTTGTTGAGAGATGGGTGAAGCCACGCCACTCATTGATTGATGGATAAGAGAAGCCACGTCTCCTCATTGATTGATGGATAGGAGAAGCCACGTCTCCTCATTGATTGATGGATAGGAGATAGGGTGTAACAGTTACAACAATAGAAACAATTTGAATAGGCAAATGAATCATTTATTGATGCAGATCTGCATGTTACACCTCAAAGAGGAACAATATGTATATGAAGCCACACCCCCTCGTTGAGGGATCAATGAAGCCACACCCCCTCATTGAGGAATGGGTGAGCCACGGCCTCCACCGACCACCTGCAAAGGGTGCATGAACTTTAACCTAGAGTCTCAACCTAAGCTTGACCTAACACCTAACCCTGGCCCACCAGGGAATAGGTAAATCCTCTGGTGGGTCCCTGAACATAGGGCCCCCACAGGTGACCACGGGCCAGTTGTAAGGAGGGTATGACTTGTCCTCTGTTTCTTATGCTTATATTGCTCACTATATCAGACCTTGTTACCTAACCTAGGCTCTCAACCTGACCAGATACCTAACTTCAGGCTCAGAATGGAAACGAAGAATCCCCTGGTGGGCCCCGGGAACTTACTGTACATCATACGGCTTCCACTGGCCAGTTGCAAAGGCGCATGGCCTCAACCCTGTTTCTTATATGGCCACAAATTTTACTCCTTATATCTGACATGGACACCTAACATAAACACCTAACATGGCCCAGTGGGAAACAGGTAACCCCCCTGGTGGGCCCCTGAACTTAGATCATAGGGCCCCACTGTTGACCACCAGCCAAAGGCATAACCTTTACTTACATTGCCACCATTATTGCTCTCTATATCTGAAACTGACACCTAACCTAGGTTCTCTTGACCTGAAACCTAACACACATACAGCTAACCGAGCCACTGTGCCTCATAGGACCACCTCACCTTCTAGTCCAATCTAATCTAGTCCTTGAAATAGACCCTAACCTTACCTTACCTAAATCTGGTTGAATCGTCCATTCTGATCACAAGACCTCAGCGTCTAAGAGTCTGGTGTTGGAGATATCTTCTGTGCAGAAGGTAAGTTGTACTCACCTCCGTCTGCCACGTCCTGCAGGCCGGTGGCATAGCAGGGGCTGCGCAGATGGAAGCGATGGCTGCTTTCTGGGAGGCAGATGGGAGAGATGAAGCGGGTGAAGTTCACGGGCTGAGAGAACTCCACCAGGGCAATGTCGAATCCATCCGTGTACGTGTGGTATCTCTCATGCACCATGATCCTGGATGGCACTACGGTCACGGCGCTGCTCTCCTGCTGACTCTGACCCATCTTGGTGAAGCCCAGGTGCACCCGCCATAACTTATGGTCCCGTTTGTCTTCAGTTGCTGTGCTACAAATGAATAAGAGGGATGACTAGAAAGAGAAAAAGTCAACTCTAACTTATATCTTCAAAGCCTTGATAAATGAGTGGTCTCGTCCCCTGTGCTCGGCTGCAGGTGCTCCACTCCCAATCCGCAATTGCCCCCAGCCAGGGGATAATATATAAAATCTTCAAATTTTATTGTAGAAATCGTTAATAATCATCATCCATAAAATAAAATTTCATATACAAAACGTTCATGAATTGTCTACGCATTTCGGACCAGCCGGTCCTTATTCACGACTGCATTCAAATCTTTCTAATAACCATTAAATATGTGCACGAATGACCCTCCACTCACCTTAGATAATCTCATAGAGCAATAAACAGAGTGGGTGAGATTAACTTAGGTGGGTGGAGGGTTATCCTTACACATATTTAATGGTTATTTGAAAGATTTGAATGCAGTCATTAATAAGGACCGGAAAGAAAAACAAGGGATAACAGAAAGAACAGATAAAAGAAACAAAGAATAGAAGGACTGACAGTCCTTAGTCCTGGTTTCTGCACGGCCCTGCATCCTGCATAGCCGTTTCCCAGGTTAGAGGGATTGACGTGAGTCCCCCCAAGGTGCAGGGGCCCTGGCAGCTGCCAGGGAATGCCAAGTGCGGACGCCTGTTCTGACCCGGATAAACGCGCCCTCAATGCCTCAATGGCATTGGCGCCCAGGGTCGTCATGCTCGCCCTCCCCTAGAACCAGCCCTGCATCCAACCAACCCATCGCTGTTGGAGAACCATGCAGAGCAGCTTATACCCACTTTGGAGAGAGTCGTCCTAGGCCCCTGCCCATCAGCCCATCACACCTACCGATCAAAGCAGTGTGCGGCGGTGACTATCCATCTGTCTGAGATCAGGCTCCCACCACAGAACGGCTTCCCATTGAAGGTCATGGTCACGTGCCATGGGAATTCCCCCGGAGCTACTTTGTTTCCTCCAAAGATCCGGACCTGGAGACCCTGCGTGCCGCACACTGCCAGGAGATAAGAAGGTGGACATCAGATCTCCACCTATCACACCCAACCATCACATACCTTTCATCCGTCTGTTCATCATCTTTCCATCTATTTCCACATTCATCTATTTTCTTTCTCCATCCATCCCTCATCTATCCATCCATCTCCTCATCCCTCCATCCATCTCCACCCATCTCTCCAGCCATCCTAATGTTTCCACATTCATCCATGTGTCCATCACTACATTCATCTCTCTAGCTATCCCTCTTCATCCCTCTGTTTCCCATTCATCCATCTCTACTTGCTTCTATCTATCATCCATCAATCCATCCATCCATCCACCCCCCATGTCCATCCATATCTACATTCATCTTTCTTTCCAACTATTTCTTCATTCATTCATCCATCTAAGCTTCTATCTCTCCATTTATCTCCACATCAATCCATCTGACCATATCTACATCTATCCCCCCATCTGTCCATCTCTCCAGCTATCTTCCTGTCTCTTTATCCATCCATTTCTCTTTTTCCACATTCATTTTCTTTCTCCATCCATCCCTCAGCTATCCATCTCCTCATCCCTCCATCCATCTCCACCCATCTCTCCATCCATCCTTATGTCTCCTCATTCATCCATGTGTCCATCACTACAAGTATCCATTCATCTCTCCAACTATACCTCTTCATCCCTCTGTTTCACATTCATCCCCCTCTACATGCTTCTATCTCTCATCCATCAATCAAATCATCCCCATCTCCATTCATATCTACATCCATCTTTCTTTCCAGCTAATTCTCCATTCATTCATCCATCCAAGCTTCTATCTCTCCATTCATCTCCACATCCATGTGTCCATCTCTACATGTATCCATTGATCTCTTCAGCTATCCCTCTTCTGTTTCCCATTCATCCATCTCTACTTGCTTCTATCTCTCATCCATCAATCCATCCCCATCTCCATTCATATCTACATCCATCTTTTTATTCCAGCTAATTCTCCATTCATTTATTCATCCATGCTTCTATCTCTCCATTCATCTCCACATCAATCCATCTGACCATATCTACATCTATCCCTCCATCTGTCCATCTCTCCAGCTATCCCTCTATCCCTCCATCCGTCCATCTCTTCAGCTAACCCCCTAGATATCCTCCTGTCTCTTTATCCATCCATCTCTCTATTTCCACATTCATCTATTTTTTTCTCCATCCATCCATCTCCTTATCCCTCCATCCATCCCCACTCATCTCTCCAGCCATTCTTATGTTGTGGAAACAATTCATCCATGTGTCCATCTCTACATGTATTCATTCATCTCTCCAGCTATCCCTCTTCATCCCTCTGTTTCCCATTCATCCATCTCTACTTGCTTCTATCTATCATCCATCAATCCATTCACCCCTCCCCCATCTCCATTCATATCTACAAGCACCTATCTTTCTAGCTATCCCTCTTATCCACCCATGCTTCTATCCCTTCATCCATCTCGACATCAGTCTCTACATCCATCCATTTGTCTATCTCTGCATCTCCCATCCACCATCCATCACTTCAGATGTCCCTCTATTTATCCCCTGTCTCTCTGTGATATCATATCCCTAGTCATGGTTCTGTCTCTCCAATACTCAATTTGTCCATCTCTTCATATCCATTCATCTACTTTTCCAGCTATTCCTCCATCCATCCATTTATCCATCCATTTATCCATCCATCTTAATGCTTCTTTCTCTCTCTCCACCCATCCATTCATCCACATATCCTTCCAGCTATCCATCCACATCCCTCCATCCATTTGTTTATTCATCTATCTATCCATGCTCCTATTTTTCCATCCATCTCTCCATCCAGTCTCTACATTCACCCATATGTCTATCTCTACATCTCCCATCTCCCATCACTCCAGATGTCCCTCTATTTATCCCCTGTCTCTCCATCCATCCATCTCTCTGTGCTACTATCTCTCTATCCATGTTTCTGTCTCTCTAATACTCCATTTGTCCATCTCTTTCTATATATATATATATATATATGTCAATGATTCTATTTTTCCAGCTATTCCTCCACCCATCTCTTTCTATTTCTATCTCCCCATCCATCCATTTATCCATCCCTCTTAATGCTTCCCCCTCTCTCTCTACTCATCCAGTCATCCACATATCCTTCCAGCTATCCATCCATTCATCTGCCTCTCAATCCATCCATTTGTTTATTCATCCATCTATCCATGCGTCTATCTCTTCATCCATCTCTCAATCCAGTCTCTACATCCACCCATTTGTTCATCTCTACATCTCCCATCCATCCATTTATCCACCCATCACTCCAGATGCTCCTTTATTTATCCCCTGTCTCTCCATCTATCCATCTCTCTGTGCTACCATCTCTCATTTCTGTCTCTCCAATACTCCATTTGTCCATCTCTTCTATATATATATATCCATTCATCTATTTTTCCAACTATTCCTCCATCCATCCATCCAAACATCCATCTCTCTATACTTCTATCTCCCCATCCATCCATTTATCCATCCCTCCTAATGCTTCTCTCTCTCCACCCATGTCATCCACATATCCTTCCAGCTATCCATCCAGTCATCCCTCTGCCTCTACATCCTTCCATTTGTTTATTCATCCATCTATCCATGCTTTTATCTCTCCATCCATCTCTCCATCCAGTCTCTACATCCACCCATTTGTCTATCTCTATTGTTATCTTCCATCTATCCATCACTCCAAATGTCTCTCTATAAATCCCGTCTCTTCATCCATCTCTCTGTGCAACTATCTCTCTATCCATGTTTCTGTCTCTCCAATACTCAATTTGTCCATCTCTTCTATATAACCATATCCATTCATCTATTTTTCCAGCTATTCCTCATCCATCCATCTCTCTATACTTCTATCTCCGCATCCATCCATTTAGCCATCCCACTTAATGCTTCTCTCTCTCTCCACCCATTCATCCATCCATCCATCCATCCATCCATCCATCCATCCATTGCTCTTAATGCTTCTCTCTCTCTCCATCCATCCATCCATCCATCCATCCATCCATCCATTTCTCTTAATGCTTTTCTCTCTCTCCACCCATCCAGTCACCCATCCATCCATTGCTCTTAATGCTTCTCTCTCTCTCCATCCATCCTTCCATCCATCCATCCATTGCTCTTAATGCTTCTCTCTCTCTCCATCCATCCATCCTTCCATCCATCCATCCATTGCTCTTAATGCTTCTTTCTCTCTCCACCCATCCAGTCACCCATCCATCCATCCACCAATTGCTCTTAATGCTTCTCTTTCTCTCCATCCATCCAGCTATCCATCCATCCATTGCTCTTAATGCTTCTATCTCTCCACCCATCCAGTCATCCATCCTTCCATCCATCCATTGCTCTAAATGCTTCTCTCTCTCTCCACCCATCCAGTCATCCATCCATTCATCCATCCATCCATCCATCCATCCATCCATTGCTCTTAATGCTTCTATCTCTCCACCCATCCAGTCATCCATCCTTCCATCCATCCATTGCTCTTAATTCTTCTCTCTCCATCCACCCATCCATTCATCCATCCATTCATCCATCCATCCATCCATCCATCGCTCTTAATGCTTCTCTCTCCATCCATCCACCCATCCAGTCATCCATCCATCCATCGCTCTTAATGCTTCTCTCTCTCTCCACCCATCCAGTCATCCATCCATCCATCGCTCTTAATGCTTCTCTCTCTCTCCACCCATCCAGTCATCCATCCATCCATTGCTCTTAATTCTTCTCTCTCTCTCTCCACCCATCCAGTCATCCATCCATCCATCGCTCCTAATGCTTCTCTTTCTCTCTCCACCCATCCAGTCATCCATCCATCCATTGCTCTTAATGCTTCTATCTCTCTCCACCCATCCAGTCATCCATCCATCCATTGCTCTTAATGCTTCTCTCTCCATCCACCCATCCAGTCATCCATCCATCCATCCATCCATCCATCCATCCATCCATTGCTCTTAATGCTTCTCTCTCTCTCCACCCATCCAGTCATCCATCCATCCATCCATCCATCCATCCATTGCTCTTAATGCTTCTCTCTCTCTCTCCACCCACCCAGTCATCCATCCATCCATCCATTGCTCCTAATGCTTCTCTCTCTCTCTCCACCCACCCAGTCATCCATCCATCCACCCATTGCTCCTAATGCTTCTCTTTCTCTCTCCACCCATCCAGTCATCCATCCATCCATTGCTCCTAATGCTTCTCTTTCTCTCTCCACCCACCCAGTCATCCATCCATCCATCCATCGCTCTTAATGCTTCTCTCTCTCTCCACCCATCCAGTCATCCATCCATCCATTGCTCCTAATGCTTCTCTTTCTCTCTCCACCCATCCAGTCATCCATCCATCCATCCATTGCTCTTAATGCTTCTCTCTCTCTCCACCCATCCATCCATCCATCCACCCATTGCTCCTAATGCTTCTCTTTCTCTCTCCACCCACCCATCCAGTCATCCATCCATCCATTGCTCCTAATGCTTCTCTTTCTCTCTCCACCCATCCAGTCATCCATCCATCCATCCATTGCTCTTAATGCTTCTCTCTCTCTCCACCCATCCAGTCATCCATCCATCCATTGCTCCTAATGCTTCTCTTTCTCTCTCCACCCATCCAGTCATCCATCCATCCATCCACCCATTGCTCCTAATGCTTCTCTTTCTCTCTCCACCCACCCATCCAGTCATCCATCCATCCATTGCTCCTAATGCTTCTCTTTCTCTCTCCACCCACCCAGTCATCCATCCATCCATCCACCCATTGCTCCTAATGCTTCTCTCTCTCTCTCCACCCACCCATCCAGTCATCCATCCATCCACCCATTGCTCCTAATGCTTCTCTCTCTCTCTCCACCCATCCAGTCATCCATCCACCCATTGCTCCTAATGCTTCTCTCTCTCTCTCTCCACCCATCCAGTCATCCATCCACCCATTGCTCCTAATGCTTCTCTCTCTCTCTCTCCACCCATCCATGCATCCACATATCCTTCCAGCTATCCATCCAATTATCCCTCTGCCTCTCCATCCATCCATTTGTTTATTCATCCATCTACCTGTGCTTCTATTTCTCCATCCATCTCTCTATCCATTTTTCCATTCCTCCACCTCTTACTCATCCATCCACCTTTCCCTGCAGTCATTACTCCATCCTTCCCTCTGTTGTGTGCGGGTGACGTCACTTATCTTACCTGTTCCAGTCGCCGGGTTGGGAATCGCTGCAAAGAGATGACATCATCAGTCAGCATTGTTCATGACATCACACCTCATCACATTCCTGTAGGAGATTCCAGACTGTCTGCACCCGCGTCTCTGCAGATCCCAACTGCCCCCCCCCCGGGGGAAATTCCCGCCCCCCTCCCCCCGTCTGTACGCTTTACCATGACATCATCACCTAGCTCCTGTGAGCCGAGCTTACCCTCCACAATATGACATATTGGTATGAGACAGGAAATGACATAACAAATAGCGTATCTCACGTTCAAGTCCTGCAACATGATGGCGGATCTCCCCACCACTGCCTGCTCATAGATCTATGGGGGAAAATACCCCACAAGCAGCAATGACCAGTGGCATGATTTAAGGGCTCAGAAGGTCAGGGGGCCCCATCATTGTTGTTCTTTCACTTTATTTATCATATTTGTGCTCACTTGGCATCATTTAGAGAAAGGAAGCTCCATTACACTCCGCTGCTTCAGTCTCACGTTGTCTGGCTGCACCCAAATGAGTTAAAAAGGCAAAAAAATTACTGTATGAGTCGCCCAAAGGCCGGAGTTGGACTTTAATGCAGAAGAGAAAAATGGTTGGGAGTCAGCAGCTGTCTGGCCCATTTAGCACTGACATGTTCCGTAGCGCTGTACAGAAGCATAAGAGTCATTACTTCATCTCTTCCATATAAAAAGGGTGTATGTGCTTTTTCTGTATAGACATGTGGCCAGTCCATTGCATCATCATCCATTGTCATAAATCAAGGCTGGGTAACAATCAGTGACAGATCAGGTTAATCAGGACATTGAGGTAATGACAGGTGGAGCTGGGAAGGTTTAGAGGAGGACACAGTGGATCATGGAGAGCTTCTCCACCTCCTGATCATCAGTCAGTGACTGGCCGGGAAGATTAAAGGTTCACATCCATAGACATGCAGGGGATTAGGTGTTTCTGCAGCTTCTGGAGGAGCGTGTGTCTCCCCTGTAATATCAGCAAACCTGTCCCCTGACCATTCAAGTGTTAGCTATAATGAGGTACAGAAGGAGAAGAAGAGCTTACAATCTATTAGGGTATAAGGGAGGATACAGAGGGAGAAGATCTTACAATCTATTAAGGTATAAGGGAGGATACAGAAGGAGAAGAGCTTACACTCTATTAGGGTATAAGGGAGGATACAGAAGGGAGAAGAGCTTACAATCTATTAGGGTATAAGAGAGGATACAGGAGGAGAAGAACTTACAATCTATTAGGGTATAAGGGAGGATACAGGAGGAGAAGAACTTACAATCTATTAGGGTATAAGAGAGGATACAGGAGGAGAAGAACTTACAATCTATTAGGGTATAAGGGAGGATACAGGAGGAGAAGAGCTTACAATCTATTAGGGTATAAGGGAGGATACAGAAGGAGAAGAGCTTACAATCTATTAGGGTATAAGAGAGGATACAGGAGGAGAAGAACTTACAATCTATTAGGGTATAAGGGAGGATACAGAGGGAGAAGATCTTACAATCTATTAAGGTATAAGGGAGGATACAGAAGGAGAAGAGCTTACACTCTATTAGGGTATAAGGGAGGATACAGAAGGGAGAAGAGCTTACAATCTATTAGGGTATAAGAGAGGATACAGGAGGAGAAGAACTTACAATCTATTAGGGTATAAGGGAGGATACAGAGGGAGAAGATCTTACAATCTATTAAGGTATAAGGGAGGATACAGAAGGAGAAGAGCTTACACTCTATTAGGGTATAAGGGAGGATACAGAAGGGAGAAGAGCTTACAATCTATTAGGGTATAAGAGAGGATACAGGAGGAGAAGAACTTACAATCTATTAGGGTATAAGGGAGGATACAGAAGGAGAAGAGCTTAAACTCTATTAGGGTATAAGGGAGGATACAGAAGGAGAAGAGCTTACAATCTATTAGGGTATAAGGGAGGATACAGGAGGAGAAGAGCTTACAATCTATTAGGGTATAAGGGAGGATACAGGAGGAGAAGAGCTTACACTCTATTAGGGTATAAGGGAGGATCCAGAAGGAGAAGAGCTTACACTCTATTAGGGTATAAGGGAGGATACAGGAGGAGAAGAGCTTACACTCTATTAGGGTATAAGGGAGGATACAGAGAGAGAAGATCTTACAATCTATTAGGGTATAAGAGAGGATACAGGAGGAGAAGAGCTTACAATCTATTATGGTATAAGGGAGGATACAGAAGGAGAAGATCTTATACTCTATTAGGGTATAAGGGAGGATACAGAAGGAGAAGAGCTTACAATCTATTAGGGTATAAGGGAGGATACAGAAGGAGAAGAGCTTACACTCTATTAGGGTATAAGGGAGGTTACAGAAGGAGAAGAGCTTACAATCTATTAGGGTATAAGGGAGGATACAGGAGGAGAAGAGCTTACACTCTATTAGGGTATAAGGGAGGATACAGAAGGAGAAGAGCTTACACTCTATTAGGGTATAAGGGAGGATACAGAAGGAGAAGAGCTTACAATCTATTGGGGGTGGATACAGGTAGAGGAACAGCTGACAACCTATGAAGGTTCCTTTAGACCCTCTAGTGTTCCTTTGGTCAGTAGGGATGTTATGTAGGGACCTACCTGCAGCATAGAGGGTGAGTATGATGAAGGGGATCATGGCGCTGTCAGTCTATGTGTAGGGAGCTGTGTGTGCTGACATGTATTTATAGGAGAGAGCGCACACCTATGGAGGCACACCCGGCTCTCCCTGCACCCGGGCATGTGGCTTCCTGTTCCCTAGCGGGTGACTTTCCCCGTCTGGCACCATCTACACGTGAAATGCCACCTGGGCGCCATCTTGCTGTGTCACCCGCTTTATCGCTGATAATTATTTTTTTACAAGCTCAAGAGACGCTGTTCTTCATGTTGGGAACTTGGGATAACGGTTTATATTACAGGCTTATCCTATAGGAATGCTGCTAATTGTTCACAGGGCATGGAGCCGCCATAACGCCACCGGCGGGGGAGCCGAGAGATTCTCCAACAATGCAGCCTGGCAAATTGATTCACCTCCCTAGAAATTATAAAGAGGACCTGTAACAATACAGAAGGAGAGGATCTTACAACATATTAGGGTTGTAAGAGAGGATACAGAAGGAGAAGAGCTTACACTCTATTAGGGTATAAGGGAGGATACAGAAGGAGAGGAGCTTACAATCTATTAGGATATAAGGGAGGATACAGAAGGAGAAGAGCTTACAATCTATTAGGATATAAGGGAGGATACAGAAGGAGAAGAGCTTACAATCTATTAGGGTATAAAGGAGGATACAGAAGCAGAAGAGCTTACAATCTATTAGGGGATAAGGGAGGATACAGAAGGAGAAGAGCTTACAATCTATTAGGGGATAAGGGAGGATACAGAAGGAGAAGAGCTTACAATCTATTAGGGGATAAGGGAGGATACAGAAGGAGAAGAGCTTACAATCTATTAGGGGATAAGGGAGGATACAGAAGGAGAAGAGCTTACAATCTATTAGGGGATAAGGGAGGATACAGAAGGAGAAGAGCTTACAATCTATTAGGATATAAGGGAGGATACAGAAGGAGAAGAGCTTACAATCTATTAGGATATAAGGGAGGATACAGAAGGAGAAGAGCTTACAATATATTAGGGTATAAGGGAGGATACAGAAGGAGAAGAGCTTACAATCTATTAGGGTATAAGGGAGGATATAGAAGGAGAAGAGCTTACAATCTATTAGGGTATAAGAGAGGATACAGAAGGAGAAGAGCTTACAATCTATTAGGATATAAGGGAGGATACAGAAGGAGAAGAGCTTACACTCTATTAGGGTATAAGAGAGGATACAGAAGGAGAAGAGCTTACAATCTATTAGGGTATAAGGGAATTTTTATTGGTAAACAAACAAACAAAACTCAGCTAATCAGCATTAATACATAATATAAAGAAAGCGTATACTTGTATACAATAAACATAACACAGCAGAATACTACATACTATACATTATCTATCGTGTCTATACTCTTAATGGTTAATCAGTGAAGATACATCAGGTTACAGATCGGGGGTTAGGTGCCATCATTATGTAGAGCAGTAACACATTAAACACCATCATAGATCTGAATCATCAGAGTCGTCCTGCCTGCCAGTCACTTCCATATCAGAGTCTATAGGGTCTATAGCTGCTGGTGACTTTTTCTTAGTCGGTGGGTCCTGCTCTGACCCCGAGTCACATTCTCTGGCTATACGCTTTAACTCTTGCTCCAGCTCCATAGTATCGTGCCCAGAAATATCTGCACCTGACTCAGACAGTACATTGCTATCTGCAGAAGAGGCTGGAGCAGGGCAATGGGCCATAGCAGGGGAAGGGGCTACAGGGGAAGATGGGCTATCAGTTTGCTCCGGTGCTGGCCGTGGGATGGCGGCCACAGGTTGTGGGGTTACATCTGTCTGATCTCTTATTTCAGTTGTCTCAGACCCTGGCCTTGTTACTATCTGCCCAGACATCAGAGCCTCCTCCTCTCTAACCTCACCTGATGCCTCCAGCTCCTTCGCAGCCTGGCTATAGAGGTTATGGAAGGCCTCCGAGCAGTCCTTATGGTAATGACCCATCTGACCACACAAGTTACACCGGACATTTGTGCACATGGCGCTGGTGTGACCAATCTCCCCGCACAGGTTACACTTCACTACAGTACACACTCCGGCCACATGACCGGCCTTCCCACACTTAAAGCACAAGCGGGGCTGACCGGCATAGAAGCACACCCCCCTCTCACGGCCAATAAAGAAGGAGTTGGGCAAATGTAAAGTAACATTACTGTGCTGCCTGAGCTTCACCAGCACCCTCCAGCCTCCCGTCCAGATCCCATCATCATCAAGACACTTTGTCAGGTCAGACACCATATCACAATGTCTCCTCAGCCATATCACGATATCCTGCGGGGGGACGGACTCATTCCAGAACAAGATATTAACGCTCACAGTACCCGGCTTTGATACCGGGATAAGGATAAACTGGTCCCATCCCTCAGCTCCCCTAAACTTTGTCACACTTGCCCAGAACCTGTCCAAGCTGGCCATGAGCTTGAAGCTTATATCGTAGCCCTGCCTGTCCGGGGGGTTTATGACGGCCAAGATATCTGCGGGTGTGAACCCCATCTGGTTACACAGGAGCTCCTGGATCACATGTCTCCTGTCTGGCAGATCTTCCTTTGCCCCCTTATTCTTAAATCTTACCACGTTCCTCCTCTTAAATGCCTGACCGGTGTAATGTAAGCCGGGGCTAAAAGATGGGGCACCGCGGCTCCAGGTATTCTGAGGAGGAGCATGGCCAGATGCATTGCCAGTATTATCACTGCGGGGTCTGGATTGAGGGGGACCCGCTACCTGTGGCTGAACACCTATGGGAGGAAAAACATTATTAGTACATGCAGACGATTCAGTCCCATTACTATCAGGGACCGCAGGCTGTTCATTGTCCCAAACAGATTGCAATGCATTGAGACTTGCTTGCTTGTTTCCTCGATCGATGTCCAACAATGTGGGGGACAGTCCAGAGGTATCACTATGTCCCGGCTGTGACCCCGGGATTGCAATTTGGGGGGTCTCTCCAACTTCCATAGTGTCATTGGCTGCATCACATCCATTCTCAGGCTGGGGGAGGGCGCCTTGGGAAACACAGAGTCCATTGCTGGAGCCATTCAGGGATTGCTCACTGCTGCCCCCTGGGGGTGGTTGGCTTACTTGGCTGGCATCATGAAAAGAAGGGGCAGAATCTTGCAGCACTGGGGTCCTGTACAGCAGCTCCTGTGAGGATGTCTCCTGCTCTGATGGTGAGGGGGGGACTGAGCTGGGTCCAGGTATCTGTCTGTGTTTTAGGAGCTTCTGAGACTCCTCAAACCGATTCAGGTTCTTGTATCTCTCTGCCATGGGCCCCATTTGTTTCTCAAGTGTCTCAATGTCTCTAACAATAGTAGCAAGCTGTGTGCGGAAGGTCTGTAACAGCACATCATAAGCGGCTGCGCTATGGGGGTTTTCTGCCTTTATTTTATTTACTTCATCTATTTGCCCTTGCAGCTCTGTCCTGGATGCTCTTAAGCTGTTAATGTTGTTCACTAAATCTGGAATCTTGTCTGCCAGCCGCAGTTCTGGTGCGCGCTCTGTCTCTTTAAGACTTGCCTTGCGCCTTGGCTTTTCTGCTGTGTCTTTGAATGTCTCTGCTGCCTCAGTCCTGGGAGACTTGTGGCCATTTGCCCCCAGCTCAGCATTTGCATTGTCTGATAACTTCCCAGATTTATGTCCAGTGGCAGATTTAGCAGATTTCCCCCCAGTTATGGGGTCACCGGTGGCCGGCTGGGTCTTGGATCGCAGGGCTCGGGACTCTCGGCTCACACACACATTCTGCTGCAGGTTTTCCTGCATTGTCAGTCTTTCCAAAGATGTCCTCCTCAGCTTGTGCTGCTTCCCACTGCCGGCCTGAGCTGGCTGCTGAGTGTCCATCACAACAGGTTGTTGGATCTCCCTGCCTGGATCAGCACAGTCACTTTGCTGGGGCTGCCGCCCTCCCTCCATTACATGCTGCACACAGACACTGCTACACGGCCCATCATTATTATCCACCACTTCCATTCCAGCTTCACTTACTTTACTGTAACTTTCTTCCATAAAGACTCTTCCACCTTCATTGTAATCCACCGCGGTCAGCCGGTCAGCAGCATATTCAGTAGCCAGAGGGTCTCTAACATGGACTCCAGATTCAGACCCAGAAGCCTGGAGCTCACCTGGGGAGCAACCCCACCCAAGGCAGCCAGGCCCTGGGCTAGAGCCAGACATTCAGAGCACCTGCAGAGAGCTCACTCACACACCTCCTCCCACCTTAACGATCTATTAGGGTATAAGGGAGGATACAGGAGGAGAAGAGCTTACAATCTATTAGGGTATAAGGGAGGATACAGAAGGAGAAGAGCTTACAATCTATTAGGGTATAAGGGAGGATACAGGAGGAGAAGAGCTTACAATCTATTAGGGTATAAGGAAGGATACAGAAGGAGAAGAGCTTACACTCCATTAGGATATAAGGGATGATACAGAAGGAGAAGAGCTTACACTCCATTAGGGTATAAGGGAGAATACAGAAGGAGAAGAGTTTACACTCCATTAGGGTATAAGAGAGGATACAGAAGGAGAAGAGCTTACAGTCCATTAGGGTATAAGGGAGGATACAGGAGGAGAAGAGTTTACACTCCATTAGGATATAAGGGAGGATACAGGAGGAGAGGAGCTTACAATCCATTAGGGTATAAGAGATTGTGAGAAGGAGGAGAGATTCTATCCATTAGGGAATAGGCTGATAGTAGGCTAGTGGATAAGGTCGATAAGATGATAATAGGCTACTAACTGGTTTGTATCAACAGCATAACAGTGGTTCGTATTAATAGCATAATATAAAGATAACAACATGACAAAAATGGATGTAGAAATAATTATGATATATTTGGGGGCATAATAACCAGGTAACAGAGGTCATTAGGCACATAATAAGCAAATGAGATGAGAAGAGTAGGATTATATGACGATGATAGGAAAAGTAATAGTAGGCTGCTAAGGTATAAGTATTAGGACAGTAAAAATACAGTATAGTAAGGGGCTAATAATGTATATAGTAGGATAGAAGGAAGGCTAATAACACACTAATAATAGGATAGTAGCAGGAGAATACTGTGGGCCTTATTTAAGAAGGGATAGCGTCAGGTAGTGGCTGGTTAATGAGAGGTAGCGACAGGTAGCAACAGGTAAACGCCGGACACGGCAGCAATTACACATTTATCAAGCAGAATCTGTTTTGCGACTGGGATAACGCCATGTAGCGTCCGATTCATCATTTTCACAGCCTCAGCGAACAGCGCCGTCGTTCAGCCTTACACAGCGCCAGGTATGGCCTCTCGCTACCTGTCGCTCTCCCATACATTTTAATGGACGATCCTTTTCTTCTCTTTAAACGGGGTTTTTGTTTTTTTGTTTTTTTTTTCAAAAAATCTCAAATAATGCTGTGACCTCTTCTGGCATTGAAAAAGCATTTTTTTCCCATTTTTTTAAATTTTTTATATATTTCTTCAGAAATGACATTACAGGTCTGGCATTAAAGTGTTCATGTTACAATGTTGTTATAATGTAATTCAAGATGTTTTTGCTTTGTTACTAGTGGATAGACGCTCATCTGTCGCTACCTGCCGCTAATGATGAATCAGCCTGCCCGACCTGTGTATGGATAATAGTAGGAAAGCCAGAAAGAGAATAATAGGTATCTACTACATGTATACAGGGTAATATAATCATAGTAGTTGGGCAGTAAAGGAATACCTGTTGGGATAGCTATGATATATTAGGAGAAATAATAATAAGATAACAGTAGAACATTAAGGAAATAATATGCTAATGAGATAATAGCTGTAGTAAAGTAATACAATAGTAGAAAGCATAGTAACAGGTTGGTATGAGGATATGTGTATTAGGACAGTAATAATATAGTGGCAGCCTTATAAAAATATATTAGTAGGATAGAATGAAGGCTAATAATATGCTAATAATAGGATTGTAGCAGGATATCATTAGGACAGGATGTGATAGTGGAGATATTGGATAGAATATGTTTAACAGCATGGTAATATAAGAATAATATTATCAGATTAAAAGAATAATAATAGGGATCGATTATATATTGGGGGAGGGAGGATCACAGTATAATAGAAACACATTGCGCTAGTGGCAGGTGAATGGGATGATTGCAGTAGGATAGTAATAGGATTGTAAAATGTGAACATATCAGGTTGTTATGGAGCTAATGATGATTATTAGATAGCTAGTGAGCTAATAATATAGTAGTAATAAAGCAATAAGCCATAAGGAAGTATAAACATGAGTTATTTGTAACATAGGTAAGTCATTATTAGTATAGACATAGGCTAGTCAGATAGTGGGAAGGTCCCTAGTGGACTAACCACAGGATAGTAAGACCATTATGATCAGCACCATGGATTATGGTGGTTTATAAATAAACAATAATAATTATAATAATAGGATTGCAGCTAATATCAGACTGTGAAGGATAGTAATGGGCAGCAGAGGGTTATTAGCGCTATAGTAATAGTATATGAGGAAGGGAGACAGAAATGTAATATTACTCTAGTAGTAAAGATAAGAGCATGCTAGCAATGCAGTAGTAATATGGTAATATGAAGGATAATTGTAATTAGGAAATTTGATAGTAGGATAGTAGCAGGATAGTATTAGGTAGGATACTATGGCCCTTATTTAACAAGGGATAGCGCCAGGTAGCGACTGGTGAGCGGCCGGTAGTGACGGGCACCGCCACGAGAACGCCGGCTCCCCTCCGCAATCACACATTTATCAAGCCGATCCTGCTTAGCGACTGAGATAGCGCCATATAGCGACTCATTCATCATTATTCCAGCCTCACCCCACAGCGCCAGCGTCCAACCTTGAACAGCGACAGGTATGACCTCTCGCTACCTGGCGCTCTCCAATGCATTTCAATGGAACAATCTTTAAATATTCATAATTAATTGTTATTAATGTGAAAAATTCTGTGACCACTTCTGCCATTTAAGATCATTTTTTCAAGGTAAAAAAAATAAAAAAAATAAATTGTACAGAATTGATATTACAGGTCTGATATTAATGTATTCATATTACTAAATTATTTAAAAAAACTTGTTTTTTTTGGTTTCCAAAAATATTTTGGTTTGGGGGTTAAAAAACTACTTTTAACACATCGCCGCCAGCGCTCTGGGGTTTAAACAAGCATTTCACAGCGCGAGAATTTTTTGAGCGTGATTTGTTAATGAATATGGTGGGAGCCGGTCGCTAGGGCCAGTCGCTATCATGCGCTCCCATACAGTGCGGAACCTGTCAAATAGCGACTCCTCACCCAATATTCAACATTATGGCAAACCGACTGAGTCGCTATCAACTACCGAACAACGGCCAAGCACAGCGACTACTAGCGGCCGCTCTGAAAATGCCGCTACAGTCGCTCAACTGTCGCTACCTGCTGCTGTTAATGAATCGGCCTCATAGTAGAAAGAGTAACATCAGGCTAGTAATAAGATTAAAGTATTAGGACAGCAATAATATGCTGATTGAAGTAGAATAAAATGCTAATAATAATAGTAGGATCATAAAATTATATTTTTATTGATGAAACCAGACTACTTACTGGATAGTATTAGTTTAGTAACAGAGCAATAGTATAATAGAAAGACAGTGGAGAAATATTTGTAAGGATAGCTAAGATTTATTAGGAAGTATAACAGCTACATAATAGTAGGATATTAGGCTAATAAAGGCATAGGCCCTTATTTAAGAAGGGATAGCGTCAGGTAGTGGCTGGTTAATGAGAGGTAGCGACAGGTAGCGACTGGTGAACGCCAGACATGGCAGCAATTACACATTTATCAAGCAGAATCTGTTTAGCGACTGGGATAGCGCCATGTAGCGTCCGAATCATCACTTTCACAGCCTCAGCGAACAGCGCCGGCGTTCAGCCTTGCACAGTGCCAGGTATGACCTCTCGCTACCTGTCGCTCTCCCATACATTTTAATGGACGAACTTTTTAAACGGGGTTTAAGTTTTTTGTTTTTTTCCCAAAAATTACGAATAATTCTGTGACCTCTTCTGGCCTAGAAAAAGCATTTTTTTCACAATTTTTTCATATTTTATATATTACTTCAGAAATGACATTACAGGTCTGCCATTAAAGTGTCATGTTACAATGTTGTTACAATGTAATTCCATATGTTTTCGCTTTGTTACTAGTGGATAGATGCTGAAAAACAGACTTTAATCACACAGCCTCCGGCGCTCTGGGCTTCAGAGAAGCATTTTTCAGCGCCAGAGATTTGTGAGGCTGTTTTTTTTGCTGAATATGGTGTGAGTCGGTCGCTATGACCAGTCACTAACATGCACTCCCATACAGCGCTGTACTGGTCAAATAGCGACACCTCACAATGTATTCATCATTACTGAACAGCGACTGAGTCACTATGAAGTAGCGACCCACGGCCGAGCACAGCGACTACTAGCGGGCGCTCTGAAATGCCTGCTACAGACGCTCATCTGTCGCTACCTGGCGTTAGTGATGAATCAGCCTGTAAGAAGAAAATAGCAATAGGATGCCCATAGGACATTAGCAAGAATAATAGAAGGTTGTTAAAAAGATACAAGTATTATGATAATATTAATATAAAAGCAGATTAATAATATGATTGTAGTAGGATAGAATACTAATAACGGGATACTAACAGAATAATAATATATTTGTATGTTTAATAGTATGATACTGAGCAGGATAATAGTAAGCTACTAATTGGATAGTATTAGAATAATAGAAAGAAGGTAAATAAATACTTGTAGGGATAGGTGTGACTTTGTAGGAGAAATAATAACCAGATAATAGTAGAGCATTAGGATAATAATAGGCTACTTAGATTTTACCAGTAGGATAATACTAGCATTTCAGGAAGAGTAATAGCAGGTTGCTATTAAGATACAAATATCATATTAGGACAGTAATAATATAATAGCAGACTAATAATATGATTTTAGTAGGACAGAACACTACTTATGTGATAGTAGCAGGACAATAATACAGTATTTGTATGGATAATAGTAAGCTGCTAATTGGATAGTATAGTAACAGGGTAATATAATCATATGAAAAGATGAGATGATCCGCACTACTCCAAGTAAAACTTCACTTTTAATCCACAAGTTAAAAACATCTCCATAATATTGATCCACCAACTTTAAAAACAATAGTGAAAAAGGTCCTGGTATACATGAGTGAGTGATAAAGCCAGTAACGCGTTTCGGACACCCAGTCCTTAATCATAGTCAATATAATATAGTAATATAATCATAATAGTAGGGCAGTAAAGCAATACGGAAGTAGGGATCATGATGATACATTCGGAGGGCTTATAGCAGTAGATAGTAGGTTAGATAGCAGCGGATATGATAGCAGTGGTATAGTAACTGGATAGTAGAGACAGTACTAGCAGGCAGTAATATAATAGCAGAATAACAATATACCGGTAATAGAATAGCATTAAGCCATGAGGAAGAATAATAACAGTAATATTAGTGGCATTGTATCAGGATTGGAAAGTTGAATCATATAACACAGTAGAAGTCACCTACAGCACTGTCCATGTATTCAGTTCCGGTTAATCCCTTAGAGAAAGTAAAGAATAGGGAATATTAAACCTGACCTTCACCCTAAATAAGATCATATCTTATATGTTTCCCCCACCCCGTACATACAATTTGCCCACATTAAAAATCATCCTACCTGCATCTACTGCATTTTCTGAGCCTTAACACATTCAAGATGGCGACCCATTGGAGTCTAAGGCTGCCTGCCACCGTGTCTTCTGACTGTGCCACTCTGCATTCTGGGAGTGCTGTCCTTTTCCTGACCCCAGCTCTGCTCTGTCTTTGCAAAGCACAGCTATAACCCCGCCCCCCTGCACGTTTCACCCGTCTCCTCTCCTCAGTATGTGATGCTTCTGAGGCAAGATGGCGGCGCCCGTATCCGAGAGTCCTGAACAGATTTGCAGCCCAGTGGGGGAAAGAATAGTAAGTAAGTGACTAAAAACATAAAAATATATTAATTTTAAATGCTGGGGAAAAGTTTTTTGAGGGTTTGGGCTTTTTATTAGTAATAATAATAATAATAATAATAATAGTGATAATAGTATAATTATTATTATTAGTGATGATAATATTAAATTATGCTGAAGGTCCATTTTAAGCTGTTGAAAAAAAGGGCAACATTTTTCTTTTAAAGCTGATATAATATGTAATGTATAAAAAACCCATATCAAGACTTCACATTACTTTGACTAACCAGACGGGCAGGCTGATTCATTACTAGCGCCAGGTAATGGCAGATGAGCGTCTGTACAGCGGCGCTAGGAGCGACCGCTAGCAGTCGTTCTGATCGGCCTTGAGTCGCTATTATAGAGCGCCTCAGTCGCTGTAGTAACATGGCCGGCATTGATGAATTTGATGTGTGAGTCGCTATATAACACCAGTACAGCGCTATATGGGAGTGAACGGTAGCGACTGGTCAGTGTGAGCGACTCAAACCATATTCATCAAAAAAACAGCCTCACACAGCGCCGGCGCTCAAAATTGTGTCGCTGT
Source organism: Gastrophryne carolinensis (assembly GCA_027917425.1). Classification (NCBI taxonomy): domain Eukaryota; kingdom Metazoa; phylum Chordata; class Amphibia; order Anura; family Microhylidae; genus Gastrophryne; species Gastrophryne carolinensis. The sequence goes on along the minus strand of CM051240.1, from coordinate 15,967,950 downwards.
AGCATAGAGCGCCAGAGGCTGTGTGATTAAAGTCTGTTTTTAACCCATATCCACCAGTAACAAAGCGAAAACACATGGAATGACATTGTTGTAACACTGTGACAATAACACTTTAATACCAGACCTGTAATGACAATTCTGCATAAAAATATAAAAAAATATAAAAAGTTTTCAAAAATGACTCTTTCTAGGCCCGGAGAGGTCACACAATGATTTGATCCAAAAAAAAAATTAAAGAAAACCCTGTTTAAACAGAAGAAAAGTAACGTTGATTGAAATGTATGGGAGAGCGACAGGTAGCGACAGGTAAAACCAGGCCCACTGGAAGCCAGAGCGCCGGTGGTATACGCTAAGCCGTCTGTGATGATTAATCGGATGCTACATGGCGCTGCACGAGTCGCTCACCAGAATCGCTTTGATAAATGTGGTTTTGCGTACAGCGCCCGGCGTTCACCAGACGCTGCCTGCCGCTATGAGGCGCTACCTGGCGCTATCCCTTGATGAATAAACCCCATAGACACCACTGCCTGTGATTCAGCACTTTGACTATAGAGCATTGGGAAACAAGCTGCTGGCACCTGGGGCTCTTGTCAAACCGACATATAAAGTAATATCTTAATATATTTTAATATTGATTCATTTTATTATATATCTTATAACAAAGATATGTTCTCTTTTTGGGTGGCACCTCTATGAATTTTGCTACGGGGCCCTGTGAAAGCCTCAGCTGTGATCTGTTCCTGCAATGCTTTAGCCTTAGTTGATAGATTCATTGGCAGAGAAGCTCCTCGGGGGCGGGGCTAAAGAGCTCATGGGCTGGTGGCCTGCATTTCCTGATACTCAGCTAGAGACATTATGCCCATGGCACACACCAGGTCACTACACAGAAGGGCATGCTGGTCCTGGCACGTTTGCATCTTTATTATGTCTTCTCCTCCTATGGGGGTGCTACATGCTTTTTGTATTGCGCCTGCGCAAAGTAGCTTTTGCGTTGCCGTGCGCAAAATGCCATTTGGGGTGCGCTAAAATCCTACTCTAATAACCTGGGTTAACCATTATGCCTAGAGTCTAATAGGTGTGCAACTACTGAGCATGTGCGAATAAATCAACCTACACATGAGATGATGGGTGCACACCTATTAAGCATGCTCAGGGGGGAACTGGCCATAGGGAGACCTTGGCAAATGCCTGGTAGGCCGCACTGCGTTGGGGCAATCTGGGCTGCTACCTTTACTAACACTCATATCTAATCCCATCTCCCCATCCCCTTCCCCACTCTATCCCCTCACCCAAGCAACCCCCAGCCCATGTCCTCCCCCTAATAATATAGCCTCAGTCTTGGAGCCAAGCAACCCCAGCCCATGTCCTCCCCCTAATGATATAGCCTCAGCCTTGGAGCCAAGCAACCCCAGCCCATGTCCTCCCCCTAATGATATAGCCTCAGTCTTGGAGCCAAGCAACCCCCAGCCCATGTCCTCCCCCTAATGATATAGCATCAGTCTTGGAGCCAACCAACCCCCAGCCCATGTCCTCCCCCTAATGATATAGCCTCAGTCTTGGAGCCAAGCAACCCCCAGCCCATGTCCTCACCCTAATGATATAGCCTCAGTCTTGGAGACAAGCAACCCCCAGCCCATGTCCTTCCCTAATGATATAGCCTCAGTCTTGGAGCCAAGCAACCCCAGCCCATGTCCTCACCCTAATGATATAGCCTCAGTCTTGGAGCCAAGCAACCCCCAGCCCATGTCCTCCCCCTAATGATATAGCCTCAGTCTTGGAGACAAGCAACCCCCAGCCCATGTCCTTCCCTAATGATATAGCCTCAGTCTTGGAGCCAAGCAACCCCAGCCCATGTCCTCACCCTAATGATATAGCCTCAGTCTTGGAGCCAAGCAACCCCCAGCCCATGTCCTCACCCTAATGATATAGCCTCAGTCTTGGAGCCAAGCAACCCCAGCCCATGTCCTCACCCTGATGATATAGCCTCAACCTTGGAGCCAAGCAACCCCAGCCCATGTCCTCACCCTAATGATATAGCCTCAGTCTTGGAGCCAAGCAACCCCAGCCCATGGCCTCACCCTAATGATATAGCCTCAGTCTTGGAGCCAAGCAACCCCCATCCCATGTCCTCCCCCAAATGATATAGCCTCAGTCTTGGAGCCAAGTAACCCCAGCCCATGTCCTCACCCTAATGATATAGCCTCAGTCTTGAAGCCAAGCAACTCCCAGCCTATATCCTCACCCTAATTATATAGCCTCAGTCTTGGAGCAAAGCATCCCCCAGCCCACGTCCTCCCCCTAATGATATAGCCTCAGTCTTGGAGCCAAGCAACCCCCAGCCCATGTCCTCCCCCTAATGATATAGCCTCAGTCTTGGAGCCAAGCAACCCCCAGCCCATGTCCTCCCCCTAATGATTTAGCCTCAGTCTTGGAGCCAAGCAACCCCAGCCCATGTCCTCCCCCTAATGATATAGCCTCAGCCTTGGAGCCAAGCAACCCCCAGCCCATGTCCTCGCCCTAATGATATAGCCTCATGATTGGAGCACACCGGTTGACTGACCAGGAAGCAGCAGAGATGCCATTGGCTGGTCATGGGCAGGCTGGGTGCTGGTAAAATCCCAGGCTGATTTTTGGCACCAGTCCACCGCTGCTCAGGGTTCTTTATAGGGAACTTCCTGTTGCCAAAGTGGCACCGATGATCTTCCTGTGCCCCCGTTCCTTCCTTCCCCAGATCATTAGAAACCTTTGCCTTTAAATTACTCGTTGTTGACCCTTGCTTGCTTTTTGGACTTTACATGGCTGCCACCTGCCTCTAGGACCTTGGATTATAATCTATAATTTGACCACCCTTTGCCAGCTCCCAACCCCCAGCCCTCTGGAAAGGCTTCCTGGATTACTATTGTTTGCTGCCGGGAATGATATTTGGCTTTGTACTTGACCACTCTATCTTCTCCATGCCTCGACCTTGGCTACGTCTGACCGTTCCTCTTCTCCTGTGTGCCAATGTACCATATTGTCCCGGGCCTACCCAGTCCCCTGACTCCCCAGGCACAACCTAGGACCTGTCAGTCACAATCAATTCGAGATGATCAGACCTTTCGATTGATTGTTTGATTGAATCAGCCAATCGCACCCCATACTCATACCACTTACAACGCTATGCATTGTCTAGTCCGCTCCCCATGTGAAATGCTACTTCCTTCTACATCTTTCTTTTCTTTTTCAATCATTTTTATATATAATCACTTTTGGTATATCTGATATAACAGATCATAGACATCCTTATATAAACCAATTTGTGCACATAAACACATCATTTCAATTCTATATTCTAATTATAAAGTATAAAGGCTTATGTCACAAAAAACTAGACACAGTACATCTTAACGAGTTCATTAAATCTAACCCCTACTTACACATTAACTAAAGTTAAAAAAAAACCCCAAGCATAAATTATAACAAAGAAATCAGCATACACAACCTTATAATAATAAAAGGTTAGTAATAAAATCGGAAGGTAAGAAATTTTCTATCGATGAAGCCCAAACCTCTCGAAATCCCTCGAGGTTCCCAATATTAACTGCTGATAGTTTGTCCATGGCCATAATATTATTAACTCTGTTGATAAACTCACTAAAACTTAAATCTTGATCGTGATTTCCAGGCACTAGCAATGACCATTTCTGCTCCCGTTAAAATATGAAAGACCAGTTGTCTTTGTCTCACAGAGCTATTTGTAATGGAATCGTTGAAGAGCGCTATCCAAGGACTCAATTTAAATTTGTTTTTAACATAGTTTTTAATCTTTTTGTGCGTATTCTATAACATTGTGAGTGTACCCATATATGAAATAAAGGGTTATCATTGTAATTTACCTCTGGTGGTTGTGCGGTTATATGCATACAGACATTGGTGGGGGTGGTCTGGTTTACCCCACTTTTTCTTGTGAGGACTCAATTTAACTTCTGCTCCCAAAATCACTCCAAGAACATCACAAACTTTACACCAAAATTCTTTAACTTTGGTACATTCCCAGCAGATGTGACTATGGGATCCTATGGATTGACAGCCTCGGAAGCAAAATCCCTGGGATGCCCCATCGTACTGAGCCATCTGTTCCAGCGTTATATACCATCTTAATGCAAGCGAAGCTGAAGTACCAAAAAATGCTTTCCACATCTTCTGCCAGGATTCATGGTCTCTCTCCTTCTTTAGCTCTCGCTGCCATCTCTTTCTATGCATCAGCTTCCCTTTATCTGTCCCAGAACTCAAGAGACCATAAATCCTTCTACATCTTTCATTTGGCATTTGAGATCAATTTAGTTGAGCAGCCAATATTTTGCTGCACTTCTCTACAGGTTTTTCCCTCTCCAATCAACTTTTCAAAATTTAATCAAAGTGAGTTCTTCATCAGAACAATTTTTTTTTTTCCCACCCTCTTACCTTAAAAAACTGAACACCTTATTCCACAGTATGAATGACTTTACCAATGAAACTCCTCACTGTTATTATTTCAGAAAAGCCCCTTTCAATGAATGACTCAAAATGAGTGGCATGTATGTCCTAATTGTTGGGTCTGTTTTTTTTAAATGAATAAAGGGGGGTGGGAGCAGCTCAATCACTATTATTTATACAAAATTATTATTATTATTCAGGGCCTGGGAACTAATTTACCACCCAGTTTAACCCTCTCATCAACTAAATATCAAGCAACAAACATGTCTAGCTATGTGGAAAGACAGAGATTTGGTTGCATATATCTGCAGATACATGTGGAAGCCACACTGCCCCGGCAAGGCACTCTGTGTTTAGTGTGGTCCCTACTCTTAATTCTGATTCCCCAAAGTTGGGACATGCAATGCAGACAAATATCTGAGAGCTACTCACCTGGGAAGCTGCCAGCCTCCCTTTAGAACACTTCACAGGGAGAAATCCATATTGACTGAATTCCTCCCTGCTTGTGCTCATGGCAATTCAAATGAATAAAGGGGGGTGGGAGCAGCTCATTTATACAAGATTATTATTATTTTTATTATTCAGTGCCTATTATTATGCATGACCCAACTTTGGGGACTCAAAAATAAGAGTAGGGACCACACTAAACACAGAGTGCCTTGCCGGGGCAGTGTGGCTTCCACATGTATCTGCAGATATGTGCAACCAAATCTCTGTCTTTCCACACAGCTAGACATGTTTGGTGCTTAATACTTAGATGATGAGAGGGTTAAACTGGGCGGTAAATTGGTTCCCAGGCCCTGAATAATAATGATGATAATTTTGTATAAATAATAGTGATGGAGCTACTCCCACCCCCTTTGCTCTGTTTTTTTTTTATATAACTCTACGGCACTTACAAGAAATTAATTAGCGATGTAGAAATACCTCTCCTACTAAACAGTGATTCATCAGGTTAGCGTAGTATTAGGATAGTAAGACCAGTAAATTGTTATAGGGCTGTAGTAAAAGAGAAAGCAGGATAACAGAGTAATAATGGTTAGTGTTAGTGTTAGCAGTATAGTAATTGGATATGAGAAGAGGTAATAATAGAATAGGAATACTATATTAGTAAAGATAATAGCAGGCTAATAATAGCATAGTAATCGGGTATTAGGGAAGATAATACCAGCTTGTAATAAGATATCAGGCACTGCAACATGATAATAATACAACACAATGCCTTCTGTATTGTGGGAGGTGCATTTTTGGACCACAGATATCCTGGACAACAAGAGGAGATTCTGAACAACAAGGACTTTTCTTGGAGCCAAAGGGGGACCAACTGACCCCAATTTACATGTTGAGCTAGAACTAAACCCATAAGCTATCCATTTTAGTAACCTTCCATCTCACTCTTCAACTTCAGGAGTAATGTAACAGAGAATGTTTTGTTGAATCCTTATATCTCCATTGACGGCCGTAATGGTGGAAGACAAGGAGGATTGCCTAGTGAATTTTAACCTTTGCACTCCTGAGTATTGAACTGTAAGTGCATATATGTTTTTAATGACAGAGTTGCACTAGATTTGTTTGCGCTCTCTTGTTTTTAATGTGCTCACCAAAGGCAATGGACGTCTGGTCATCCATCTCCTATGAGTTGTAATGAGGCTCTTGGAATGATGTATATGCGCTTACAACTGAGAATCTGGTAAGCAGATATCTTAGAGTTGGAGATTTTGAGGGGGGCTTCTGGAAACCCCTCACAGGCCCTCAGATGGTCCGCACTCAACCCACAAAAACATTCTAGCAACATCTATCGCCTGGGGTCCCCCATATGCTCAGCCTGCCGACGCGTTCCGTGGATACACCACTTCACCAGGGCGGAATGGCCGACTTGTTTTGTCAATTTGTGTGTAATCCCTCTTATGAGTCATTTTCATATAAATAAAATAAGATTTTATTTTAGTATACAGTTTTTTGGAATGTTTTTTGTGGGTTGAGTGCGGACCATCTGAGGGCCTGTGAGGGGTTTCCAGAAGCCCCCCTCAAAATCTTGTTTGCTTGGTGCTTAGACGGGCACAGACGGGTCCAGCACCCCCATTTCTTATGTTATTGGGCTGTGCGTTTCTATCCTTAGGTTTTTGCAATCTTAGAGTTGGAGGGCACGTGTGATCAGTTTGGATGTGCGTGCACTTTGAGATATAATTCAAGTGTGCCATTTGAAAAAAAAAACCTTTTGCTCTGTGCTGTTATTGGTTCATATCGATCTGGGACTTGTTTGGGATGAGAAGTCTGGAACGTTAAAGCTGATTGGAAGAATTTATTTGCAAAACTGGACCTTTAAAATTGTTTTATGCACGGTGTAACCCATCCTATTCTGCACAGAGAATGCTTTCAGCTCTTGCTTTGTTTCTCTGTTTGGGGTCAGAGACATTTTAAAATTTACTCCTTGACTCTACAAATCGACTGATCACTTCACTGAGCAGGAAGGAAAGGAGCACAAGCTGGACCTGGCAGGTCATCTTGAAGCAAAGCCTAGGCTGAAAATACCCATACCAGCCCTCACAATTAATTTTAGCCAGACTTTATTAAATGATCCCCAGGAAATGTACCCCAATAAGCTTTTACCTATTGTAACCCCCTCTCCACTCACCAAGATTAATGTAACACAAAGTCACTCCTCTCATCAGGTTCAGGGCTCTGTGCAGTACATAACCATGTACGTTGTAAGCTCCTGAGCTTCCTGCAGGTAGTGCTTTGCTTTCTCCTCTGCTGCCATACTTCCAACATATTACTCCACTGAGCAGGAGGGAAGGAGCACAGACTGGGCCTCACAGAACATTATTTTGAAACAAGCTGTGTGGAATAGGGCAAATATTATATTTTATTTTCTGGCACCCGGCCCCCTCTTTAAAACTCCATGTTCATAGTAAACATCCTCTTAAAACCCATAGACCCCTTTTGACAATAGACCCTTGTAAAGCCCTTCCAGAAAGCCCAGAGCTGCCCAGGCTTTTTGGTTCCAACACAGAACTGGGAATAACAGGGGTCACTATTTGCCCTATCCCCAAGCCAGATACATAATCAGAACAAAAACATAGGCTTTTCATTTCGGTACAGAGCTCAGAACCTGAGAAAATGGAGATCCCCAGTTCTGATTCTTCTTTAAAACCCATTCTTGAAATCCCTAGATGCGCTGTATGGAGCCCAAAATTTTAACACCAGAACCAGGGTCCTGCAAACCTTCCAACAAATCTTACGACCCAAAAATGGTTCTGTCAGTTTTCAGGAGGTGAGCTTCAAGGGAGGGGGTAGAAACTCCTTCCAGGGGGGTGTTGGGAGTGGCCAGCTAGGGGTTAAATGCCAGACACCAATCTGGGGACTTTGTCCATCTTTTTGGGGGTTGTCTATTCCCAGTAGCTGCTCTGTCCAACAACTCTGTTTGTAAATTACTAACCTGTATTCCGCTCTCAGACCTGTATATGTGAAATTTTCCCGTACTCCTATACCTGCTTAAGTGTGCGCCTATCGCATTAGAATATATATTTACCTTGAGCTGTCTTTTTGCCTTAACCGAAAATGGTCCATCCATGTCCCTTGTCTAAATTATAAGCCACTGGGCAGGTTAAAGGACTGGAATTTAGGAAAGTGTGTTGCATGAAACGGGGGTCTATGACATCAGCAGGTTCACGTGATACCCTGTTCCTCACACAAGCCTAAATTGAAACAAGCCCGCTAGATTTGGTGTTGCCAGACTATAGTTATCCCCAAAATGCTATCTGTTGCCATAACCCTGAACTCCCCTCCTCATCCTCTAGAGCATTGTTTCCCAACCTGCGGTACGTGTGCCCACAGGGTGTCTGACTGGTCTGGTTTATTATTTTACCTTCTTGCTTTAAGTGCTACGAGATCTGTGGACTTCTTATTTTGGTACTATTCATAATGCAGGTTCAATGTACATCATGACCTTCCTGCATGCAGTGCATTTTTTCCCCTGGCATTTAGGACCTGGCCATGGCCATCTTGGATACACTGCACAGAGCGGCATCCCCTGCTCTGTGTGCAGCCCCATCTGCTCATTCAAAGGATGTCTCAGCTGCTGAAAAGCAACAACTAGCCCATTGCTTTGTACAAGGTACGAAAACAAGAGATATTTTTTGAAAACATAAGCGTGATCATTGTACTGGGAATAGACTTGTCGGTGCAGATAAAGCCATAATGAGGACGGTTTCTGCCAGACTCTGCCAGAATTTGATTCAGAGAACAGCTGCTAAAATTACAATTACAAAGCAGGAAATTGGGGTTTGAAGCCTCTGTTGCCTCTGGAGTCCCATGAACCTCAAGGTGTAGCTCCTCCAAAGGCTGGCAGTTGTGCATAAACCTTCTGCTTGGCTATTACTAACCAGTGCTCACCACAAAAAATGGCATACATGAAGAAATTTTCAGTCTTGTGTTACTGATGAGTGCCATGCAATCTAGGATGGTCCAGATGGGTGAAGTAATGGATGGATGGTCCCAACATCAAGGGGAGATTGACATAAAGAAGATTCCACCTAGACATCTCCTGTATACAAGTAAGACTGTTCTTATATATAAGGAGGGAGAATGGCCTGCAGCTCAAAGCATAAACACTGAACAATGACAATGGCTAATGGTAACTCTGTCTGTTTTAGGGTTTAGGATTCTGTAGTCCTTAACATTGTCACTGTATCCAACAAAGATTCCTTCAAATGCTCTGTTTTGGAGTTTGGCACATTTTTTCCTCTGGAATGTATCACTCTGAAGTATCAGAGGTTTTCTTTGAAACGTGTAACTTGTCTTTACTGCATAGTCCTGTAATTTGTCTAATTTGTCAAGAACTTCACTCTTCTGTTGCATTAGGTAAGTGACTGTATCTTGAATAGTTGTCTATGAAAGTCACTATGTACCTGTTTGCCTCCAGGTGTAGGTAGGTTTAGGGGACCACATACATCAGTGTGAACTAGGTCAAGTGGTCTTGATGCTCTGTTCTCACTGACTTTAGGAAGTGTTGCTCTTGTAGCTTTGGATTTGATGCAACATTCACACTTAACAGTAACTGGACAAGGGGAAACTGTTAGATCTTTTGTCACATTTCTCCTTTGTAGTTCTTGCATGCATTCTGGGTGTCTGTGATCTAAACACTTGTGCCATATGTGTATACAGTCATTGTGTTTATGGGTGCATAGTCTCACCTTTTCCTTCACTGTGTTGAAGTGATAGAGATGGTCATCCAGCCTGGCATCTACTTGCCGTAGAACACTTGTCACCTTGTAATTTTATAGTGAGTCCTTTGGCTGTCAGACGCTTCACAGATAAGAGTCCTCCTTCTAGATCAGGAACATAAAGCACATCTTTCTCTGGTATGGCTAAATTGTGCCTCACATCATTGGGGCATACAAGGGTTACATGCCCATATTCCTCTGCATGTATTTTACTTCCATCTGCAAGGTAAATAGTCTCTTTGTTTTTCAGATAAAGTTTTGTGAAAAAGCTTCTATCACTCGTCTAGAGATTAAGTCAATGCATGAACCTTGAAATGTATGGTTGCCTGTTCCCTTCCAGTTCCCTTCAAATGGATCAGAGATTGTGGCTTTGACTTTCTGTTTAGTATAAGAGGGACACAGTCTAATCAGCTCTGCTTTCCGTATTGTACAGTCTCTCTTTAAAGTGGACCAACACCCAGGGGGGATCAGCCCGGGAATCTATAAGATTCCCAGGCCGATCAGATCCCTCCCCTCGGGCATCCGAAATCGGGATGCCCCGCTGTGTGAAACCCCGCAGGACGCCCAGAAACCTTACCTTATCCCCGTTTCAACGGCGCATGCGCGAGCCACGGCCGCATCTCGCGCTTCTATTAAGGCGCGCACCTGCGCCGGCCGTTTGTGAATGGCTGGCGCGGGCGCGCTCCCTGTTAGAGGGAAGCGCAAGATGCGGCCTCCAGCGTGCTCAGAGCTGCTGTGGTTGTCCGTTGCTTGTCCGTACATACCACAGCAGCTCTGAGCGCTTTGATTGGACGAGCGCTCGCGTAGGAGCGGGGTGAGGTGAGTTTTTTAGTGAAAATCCTGAGTGTTGGTCCACTTTAAGTGTCCCTGTTTGTGGCACCTAAAACACACCCTGGTTTACATCTTGTGTATCTTTGTGTCTATAGATTTAAGAGTGGTTCTGGTGACAGTTTCTGTGGAGTCATGCGCAAGCTCCTTTCTTCGCTGATACTCATCTATGAGCCTGGTCTTTACAGATGCTAGTGTCAGATCTGCTCAGGCTATACTAAATAAATGCCGAGCTGCATTACAACTGTCTGCTATATTCTCACTTTTATTTATGTGGTCCTGTATGTCCTGCTCTCTGCTAAGCCTCATTTTGTAAAGTTTCCTTAGCAAAAATAAGCTGTTTAAGTGGGATCTTTGATGCAGTTGTAAGAGTCTTACCTGTCCTGGGTGGCCCACAGCGAGTGTCCTTGGGTCCCTTCCCAATCCCTGGGAAGGCTGACGCAGGGCACTCAGCTTCCCTGCATGCACCACTGACAGCCGATGAGGAGATGTTTCTCAGGAGATGTTGCGCTGCCAGTGTGCGGTGCAGCCTCCAGAGCAGGTGAAAGCAATTAGGGGCTGGTCAGCCTTACTGGCCAGAGCTGACCAGCCCCTGGGAATAGTGTGGCCAAGCCATCCAACAAATCCCAGGCAGCTCCCCATTGGCCAGTGACCCCTTAAATAGAAACCAAGTCCAGGTCACAATGCCCGTTATAGCTTTCTGTGCTAAGGGTGTGCTGTTACTTCTGTTGACTACTACCTGTTGCTGACTCTGACCCTCCAGATACCACAATATCTTTGACTTCCTGGCTTGACCTCTCGGCTATCCTAGACCATCAATCTGCTTCATCTCTGAGTCTTGACACTCTTAGAACTGATTGCCCTTGGTTCATCTGCCTTCACAATAAGCTGACATCTTTTGCGCTACATAAGACCTGGGGGCAACCGTGTCCGGTGAGGCAAATCCTGCCTCCTGGCAATCGAGGGCTTTGCTATAGGCTGAAGAAGCGGCAGAGATAGGGGGTTGCCAGCTCACTTGAAGGCAGGTGTCCTGCGGGGCATCTCAGCAGTTTTTTCAGTACATTCCCGTCGCTGTATTCCAATAAAATGTGAGCTTTACTCTAATTGCTGATGATTGGATATTATCCCGTCACCTCATCCGGCATTTAGGAAAATCAGAGAAAAATATTGTTTGAATAATAATTTTGGAACGCGCTGTTGAAAAATATGTTCAGAACCCTATTCTAAAAGTTTTGGTCGGAGTTTGCCTTTAACTTCGCTGTAACTTTCTGAAATGATGATTGCCAGCAGATCTGTTAGAACCCCCGATCTGCCTGGTGATTAATCCGGAGCGCCGTCATGAGTCACGTGACCCTGGGGCATGCTGGGCTATGGTGAGTTGGGGCGGGTGCCGATTGATTTCCAATCATTTATTTTGTAATCCGTCACTTATAATAGGTGGGGACCCGGGAACAGGATCTATTTTGGGTTTGCTGCTCTCCAGGTGCCCCACGCCCTCGCAAATTACTCAGCGTCTGCTCATTTGGTACCTGTCAGCCACATCCATCGCCAATTATTAATCGTTACCATAAAGGCTTTTGTAACCTGCTCTGCATGCTACAGATGCAGCAAAGCTTAAAGTGGACTAAAAACCCACTCTGGAGTCTATGAGGCTCCAGGGCAGGCATACTCGCTCCCCCTGGGGCATCCAGATTTGGGATGCCCCACTGTGTAAAACCCCAAAGGTCACCTGGTCCAATTCTGCATGTGTGAACAGTAGCTGCATCCCTGCTATGCCTTTAGCAAGACGTGTGCCCGCACCAGGCATTTGTCAATGGCCAGTGGGCACGTTCCCTATTAAAGGGTAGGATCCGCTCCCACCGCCCCAACTCGCCATAGGCCAGCATGCCCCGGGGTCACGTGACTCATGACGGCGCTCTGGATAAATCACCTGATATCTTATCAGGGGGTTCTGACAGACATGCTGCCAATCATCATTTTCAGAAAGTTACAGCGAAGTTAAAGTGGACCAAAACCCGTTCGGATCCGCTCGGCCTAGACGAGCTCTTGGGTGTAGTGGCGGAAGCCGAGCGTGCCGACTGGACAGGAGGCTGCACATGTGCCCTAGGACCGGGGAAGGGTGAGTGAGATCGGGCGATCTGGGGGGTTTCACACAGCAGGGCATCCCCCATCGGGGTCCGAGATCCAAAATTCAGGATAGTCAAAATCCTGGGTTTTGGTCCACTTTAACTTGGTGCAGATAACCTGCTGCATGAACATGGCCCAGAAGCCTTTAAAAAGCATTGAGGGCCTCTTTGTGTGTTGCAAATGTACCGTATAGGTTAAACTGGGCTAAAGCAATATCCAAGTGAAAATCCATATAAATATGCTGGATGGCAGGAGGAGAGGTCACCTATACACCCAACATCAAGAAATATCCAGCCAGGGATATCGCATAAGGGCGGCCGGTCGGGGTCCGGGCACGGGGGCAGCGGTCGGCCCCCGAAGGTCATCTCTTGAGCCATTTGCTCTTTGATAGACAAAGGAATGTTTGTCAGGCATTACTTTTATTATGTTTTAACAGGATTTCTTTTGCTGTTCATAAATTTTGTAGAATGCTTCAGTGTATGTAATATCTCTTGTATTTGAAATAAATAAAGAATATAAAAAAATAAAAAAAAGAAATATCTAGCCAGGCTTTTCTTTTTTTATTTTAATGGAAGGAAGAGGACATCAGGGAGGACAGGTTCTGTTACCCCGATACACTAAACCTGTCACCCCTGGATTTTATTCCTAACAGGAGAAGAAACCACAAGCTTGGCAGGAGTTTTACTTGATGGACATATGTCTTTTTTCAACTGTATTAACTATGTAAGGAGTTTGATTCAGTTTGGGTGTATAAGTGACCCCTGGACAAGTGCACGCAGATCATCGATGGGTTTGAATATTTTTGAGCCATTGACTTCCGCCTCTGGCTGGGTGGGTGATGTCATGGATGACGGCCAGCCAGGGGGCATGCCGAGAGTTGGCGGGCAGCCACTGCGTGCGAGCTCTGTTACTCCATGGTGTTATGTAACTGGGTCGCAAAACTTCAGCGGCTATAAAAAGAATCTAATATTGCTTGATCTCTCTTTCCTGATTGGCTCTGATCCATTCCAAACACAAACCGCAGCTAAAAATAGACACTAGAGCCGAGGCATGTAACACCACATTCACCGCAGGAGTGCACCGAGGACTGATACACACCCAAAAGCCTGGCATCCGATCCCGGCCGGTGACGTCACGCCGACTGGTGAAACCAGAGAGGGTAAGAGCCTATGTACACTGCCACCCCGGGGGGTAGATACCACCAGCCAGCCACCCGCCAGACTCTGTACAGGCATGCCGAGGAACATGAGCCGTCATCATTTTGATTGGCCAACTTATCCAGATGGGTTGGGAAAGGGGGGGCAGGCATCGGACAGGCCCACAGGGTTTACAGGTAATATCCAGGTGGGCACCTTCATCACCAAAACCTGAACCATGTATAGCTTATTTGTGACATCTCAAGTGCACACACAGGCAGGCAGTACAGTTTGTCATAATGTTTCCGTGTATGGGTCTTGAATATAAGCATCTTAAATGTGGGGTGAGCCCCAGGAATCCCTGTCTGCCACTGGGGGAGCCTGCAGATCTGTAAGGTGGACCCAGGAGCAGAGCAGCGGCTGATATCGGAAGAGCAGGAGCTGGAGGGGCAGAGCAGTGCTGGAGGGGCAGAGCAGCGGCTGAAGGAGCAGAGCAGGGGCTGGAGGGGCAGAGCAGGGGTTGGAGGAGCAGAGCAGGGGCTGGAGGAGCAGAGCAGGCTTGCAGGGGCTGGAGGAGCAGAGTAGGGGCTGGAAGGGCAGAGCAGGGGCTGGAGGGGCAGAGCAGGCTTGCAGGGGCTGGAGGAGCAGAGTAGGGGCTGGAGGAGCAGAGCAGGGGCTGGAGGAGCAGAGTAGGGGCTGGAGGAGCAGAGCAGGGGCTGGAGGAGCAGAGCAGGGGCTGGAGGAGCAGAGCAGGGGCTGGAGGAGCAGAGCAGGGGCTGGAGGGGCAGAGCAGGGGCTGGAGGAGCAGAGCAGGCTTGCAGGGGCTGGAGGAGCAGAGTAGGGGCTGGAAGGGCAGAGCAGGGGCTGGAGGGGTAGAGCAGGGGCTGGAGGAACAGAGCAGGGGCTGGAGGAGCAGAGCAGGGGCTGGAGGAGCAGAGCAGGGGCTGGAGGAGCAGAGCAGGGGCTGGAGAAGCAGAGCAGGGGCTGGAGGAGCAGAGCATGGGCTGGAGGAGCAGAGCAGGGGCTGGAGGAACAGAGCAGGGTCTGAAGGAACAGAGTAGGGTCTGAAGGAGCAGAGCAACGTCTGGAGGGGCAGAGCAACGTCTGGAGGGGCAGAGCAGCGTCTGGAGGGGCAGAGCAGGGGCTGGAGGAACAGAGCAGGGGTTGGAGGAGCAGAGCAGGGGCTGGAGGAGCAGAGCAGGCTTGCAGGGGCTGGAGGGGCAGAGCAGCGTCTGGAGGGGCAGAGCAGGGGCTGGAGGATCAGAGCAGGGGCTGGAGGAGCAGAGCAGGGGCTGGAGGAGCAGAGCAGGGGCTGGAGAAGCAGAGCAGGGGCTGGAGAAGCAGAGCAGGGGCTGGAGGAGCAGAGCAGGGGCTGGAGGAGCAGAGCATGGGCTGGAGGAGCAGAGCAGGGGCTGGAGGAACAGAGCAGGGTCTGAAGGAGCAGAGCAACGTCTGGAGGGGCAGAGCAACGTCTGGAGGGGCAGAGCAGCGTCTGGAGGGGCAGAGCAGGGGCTGGAGGAACAGAGCAGGGGTTGGAGGAGCAGAGCAGGGGCTGGAGGAGCAGAGCAGGGGCTGGAGGAGCAGAGCAGGCTTGCAGGGGCTGGAGGAGCAGAGTAGGGGCTGGAAGGGCAGAGCAGGGGCTGGAAGGGCCTAGCAGGGGCTGGAGAAGCAGAGCAGTGCTGGAGGGGTAGAGCAGGGGCTGGAGGAACAGAGCAGGGGCTGGAGGAGCAGAGCAGGGGCTGGAGGAGCAGAGCAGGGGCTGGAGAAGCAGAGCAGGGGCTGGAGGAGCAGAGCAGGGGCTGGAGGAGCAGAGCAGGGGCTGGAGGAACAGAGCAGGGTCTGAAGGAGCAGAGCAACGTCTGGAGGGGCAGAGCAGCGTCTGGAGGGGCAGAGCAGGGGCTGGAGGAACAGAGCAGGGACTGAAGGAGCAGAGCAGGGGCTGGAGGAGCAGAGCAGGGGCTGGAGGAGCAGAGAGGGGGTTGGAGAAGCAGAGCATGGGCTGGAGGAACAGAGCAGGGTCTGGAGGAACAGAGCAGGGACTGAAGGAGCAGAGCAGGGGCTGGAGGAGCAGAGCAGGGGCTGGAGGAGCAGAGAGGGGGTTGGAGAAGCAGAGCATGGGCTGGAGGAACAGAGCAGGGTCTGGAGGAACAGAGCAGGGGCTGGAGAATCAGAAGAGGGGCTGGATGAGCAGAGCAGGGGCTGGAGGGGCAGAGCAAGGGCTAAAGGAGCAGAGCAGGAGCTGGAGGAGCAGAGCAGGAGCTGCAGGAGCAGAGCAGGGGCTGGAGGAACAGAGCAGTGCTGGAGGAGTAGAGCGGGGCTGAAGGAACAGAGCAGGGCCTGAAGGAACAAAGCAGGGGCTGAAGGAAGAGAGCAGGGGCTGAAGGAGCAGAGCAGGGGCTGGAGGAGCAGAGCAGGGGCTGGAGGAACAAAGCAGTGCTGGAGGAGCAGAGCAGGGGCTGAAGGAGCAGAGCAGTGCTGGAGAAGCAGAGCAGGGGCTGGAGGAACAGAACAGTACTGGTGGAGCAGAGAAGGGGCTGAAGGAGCAGAGCAGTGCTGGGGGAGCAGAGCAGAGCAGGGGCTAAAGGAGCAGAGCAGGAGCTGGAGGAGCAGAGCATGGGCTGGAGGAGCGGAGCAGAGCAGGGGCTAAAGGAGCAGAGCAGGGGCTGGAGGAGCAGAGCGGGGCTGAAAAAACAGAGCAGGGGCTGAAGGAACAGAGCAGGAGCTGGAGGAGCAGAGCATGGGCTGGAGGAGCAGAGCAGGGTCTGGAGGAGCAGAGCAGGGGCTGAAGGAGCAGAGCAGTGCTGGAGGAGCAAAGCAGGGGCTGGAGGAGCAGAGCAGGGGCTGGAGGAACAGAGAAGTGCTAGAGGAGCAGAGCAGGGGCTGGAGGAACAGAACAGTACTGGTGGAGCAGGGAAGGGGCTGAAGGAGCAGAGCAGTGCTGGGGGAGCAGAGCAGTACTGGAGGAGCAGAGCAGGGGCTGGAGGGGCAGAGCAGGGGCTGGGGGAGCAAAGGGGGGTCTGAAAAAGCAGAGCAGGGGCTGGAGGAGCAGAGCAGGGGCTGAAGGAGCAGAGCAGGGGCCGAAGGAGCAGAGCAGGGGCTAAAGGAGTAGAGCAGTGCTAAAGTAGCAGAGCAGGGGCTGAAAGAGCAGAGGTGGGGCTGGAGGAGCAGAGCAGTGCTGGAGGAGCAGGGGCTGAAGGTGCAGAGCACTGCTGGAGGAGCAGGGCAGGGACTGGAGGAACAGAGAAGTACTGGAGGAGCAGAGCAGAGCAGGGGCAGAGCAGTGGCTGGAGGATCAGAACATGGGCTGGAGTAGCAGAGCAGGGGCCGGAGGAACAGTGCAGTGCTGGAGGAGCAGAGCGGGGCTGAAGGAACAGAGCAGGGGCTGAAGGAACAAAGCAGGGGCTGAAGGAGCAGAGCAGGTGCTGGAGGAGCAGAGCAGGGGCTGGAGGAGCAAAGCAGGGGCTGAAGGAGCAGAGCAGGGACTGGAGGAACAGAGAAGTGCTGGAGGAGCAGAGCAGTACTGGAGGAGCAGAGCAGGGGCTGGAGGAACAGAGCAGGGGCTGAAGGAGCAGAGCAGGGGCTGAAGGAGCAGAGCAGTGCTGGAGGAGCAGAGTAGTACTGGAGGAGCAGAGCAGGGGCTGAAGGAGCAGAGCAGTGCTGGAGGAGCAGAGCAGGGGCTGAGGGAGCAGAGAAGTACTGGAGGAGCAGAGCAGCTGCTGGAGGGGCAGAGCAGGGGCTGGAGGAGCAGAGCAGGGGCTGGAGGAGCAGAGAAGGGGCTGGAGGAACAGAGCATGGGCTGGAGGAACAGAGCAGGGGCTGAAGGAGCAGAGCAGGGGCTGAAGGGGCAGAGCAGGGGCTGGAGGAGCAGAGCAGGGGCTCAAGGAACAGAGCAGGGGCTGGAGGGGCAGAGCAGCTGCTGGAGGGGCAGAGCATGGGCTGGAGAAGCAGAGCAGGGGCTGGAGGGGCAGAGCAGCGGCTGGAGGGGCAGAGCAGGGGCTGAAGGAGCAGAGCAGGGGCTGGAGGAGCAGAGCAGGGGCTGGAAGAGCAGAGCATGGGCTGAAGGAGCAGAGCAGGGGCTGGAGGAGCAGAGCTGCGGCTGGAGGAGCAGAGCAGGGGCTGGAGGAACAGAGCAGCGGCTGGAAGAGCAGAGCAGGGGCTGGAGGAGCAAAGCAGCGGCTGGAGGAGCAGAGCAGGGACTGGAGGAGCAGAGCAGCGGCTGGAGGAGCAGAGCAGGGACTGGAGGAGCAGAGCAGGGACTGGAGGAGCAGAGCAGGGGCTGGAGGAGCAGGGGCTGGAAGAGCAGAGCAGCGGCTGGAGGAGCAGAGCAGGGGCTGGATGAGCAGAGCTGTGGCTGGAGGAGCAGAGCAGGGGCTGGAGGGGCAGAGCAGCTGCTGGAGGGGCAGAGCATGGGCTGGAGGAGCAGAGCAGGGGCTGGAGGGGCAGAGCAGCGGCTGGAGGAGCAGAGCAGCGGCTGGAGGAGCAGAGCAGGGGCTGGAGGAGGAGAGCAGCGGCTGGAGGAGCAGAGCAGCGGCTGGAAGAGCAGAGCAGGGGCTGGAGGAGCAGAGCAGGGGCTGGAGGAGCAAAGCTGCGGCTGGAGGAGCAGAGCAGGGGCTGGAGGAACAGAGCAGCGGCTGGAAGAGCAGAGCAGGGGCTGGAGGAGCAGAGCAGGGGCTGGAAGAGCAGAGCAGGGGCTGGAGGAGCAGAGCAGCGGCTGGAGGAGCAGAGCAGCGGCTGGAAGAGCAGAGCAGCGGCTGGAGGAGCAGAGCAGCGGCTGCAGGAGCAGAGCAGGGGCTGGAGGAGCAGAGCTGCGGCTGGAGGAGCAGAGCAGGGGCTGGAGGAGCAGAGCAGGGGCTGGAGGAGCAAAGCTGCGGCTGGAGGAGCAGAGCAGGGGCTGGAGGAGCAAAGCTGCGGCTGGAGGAGCAGAGCAGGGGCTGGAGGAACAGAGCAGCGGCTGGAAGAGCAGAGCAGGGGCTGGAGGAGCAGAGCAGGGGCTGGAGGAGCAGAGCAGGGGCTGGAGGAACAGAGCAGCGGCTGGAAGAGCAGAGCAGGGGCTGGAGGAGCAGACTAGCGGCTGGAGGAGCAGAGCAGGGGCTGGAGGAGCCGAGCAGCGGGTGGAGGAGCAGAGCAGGGGCTGGAGGAGCAGAGCAGCGGCTGGAAGAGCAGAGCAGGGGCTGGAGGAGCAGAGCAGGGGCTGGAGGAGCAGAGCAGGGGCTGGAGGAACAGAGCAGTGGCTGGAAGAGCAGAGCAGGGGCTGGAGGAGCAGAGCAGCGGCTGGAGGAGCAGAGCAGGGGCTGGAGGAGCAGAGCAGCGGCTGGAGGAGCAGAGCAGCGGCTGGAGGAGCAGAGCAGGGGCTGGAGGAGCAGAGCAGCGGCTGGAAGAGCAGAGCAGGGGCTGGAGGAGCAGAGCAGCGGCTGGAGGAGCAGAGCAGGGGCTGGAGGAGCAGAGCAGCGGCTGGAGGAGCAGAGCAGCGGCTGGAGGAGCAGAGCAGGGGCTGGAGGAGCAGAGCTGCGGCTAGAGGAGCAGAGCAGGGGCTGGAGGAACAGAGCAGCGGCTGGAGGAGCAGAGCAGGGGCTGGAGGAGCAGAGCAGCGGCTGGAGGAGCAGAGCAGGGGCTGGAGGAGCAGAGCAGCGGCTGGAAGAGCAGAGCAGGGGCTGGAGGAGCAGAGCAGCGGCTGGAGGAGCAGAGCAGTGGCTAGAGGAGCAGAGCAGGGGCTGAAGAAGCAGAGCCGCAACTGGAGGAGCAGAGCATTGCGCTGCTCCTCAGGATAGGCTGAGAAACAGGGAGCCCGCAGATCTGTATAGTAAACCCTGGAGCAGAGCTGTGGCTTCAGTAAGGTGCGGTTGCCCGGTTGGAGACCCTTAATCCCCAGGGAAGTGTTTAGCCCGGCTGGGAGTGCTGTCCCTGGACATTTAACGGATTCTGAGCTGATAACCAGTGGAAGTCTTGAACCCAAGTACTGGCAATTCTTGAAGCACTCATTACCCTGCCTAAGCTGTTGTTAGTGCTCATGTCAAAGTGTGGTGGACAGACTACCAAAGCACTGGAATTAACTGGGAGATAAGTTGATACTGTGACTTTGCTTGATGGAAGTTACAGCCCTAACCTGTGTTTGTGCCACCTGTGTTGCTATACTGCCAAGTCAATAAGTCGAGTCTTATTTAAGCTGCGTGTGGATTGATCCTCCCACCGCGGCATAGATGATGGATTACAATTAAAGCTGACCGTGACCGCTGCTGTTTAACTCCTATTATTCGGATTACATTGGTAGTACATAACTCACTTTATGAGAAAAACGCCTGAGAATGTTACTGAATCACCAGCTAGGAAAGTCAATGGTGCTTTTATTTTTTGCTTCTTAGAACAGTAGAGAACTTTTTACTGCTTTTTACACTGTGCCATTGCCTTTCTGGATTGTCTTCTTATCTGGTGATCCAGCAACAGCGATATTCTCAGGCTTTTTTTTTCTCATGAAGTTAATGTTTTTTTTTATTGCCATGAGACTTTTCTTTCAACTCTTACTGAATTGAGTCCCAAGAATTAAAATAACGGTCACATACAGAGGGTCCAATGTGACATTGGGTGTACGGCCACATTCATCTCCTTTGCCCTTAGGATCTAGCCCTCAGGACCGGAAAACGCTTACTAAGGTATAGAACTTTTCAGACTTTTTTATCCCATTTTATATTAGATTTTTATTTCTGCACATTGTATGTATATTGCCTTTTTACTGCTCTTATCCGTCTGAGCGCGGCCCAGTCTTTATTAGTGATTAGAAATACCTAGGAAGTGCTGGTGCTCTTGAAGCTCTGAAGAGGTTCAGTATAACGCTCTGTATCATCCTGTCACAATGGCACCAGTGACCCGGAACGGGTTATAGCTTAATGAAATATCGGTTAATTTCAGATGGTGGCACCACACAGGTCCCTGGTCGTGACATCCAATGGCGGCAGAACGGATCGCAGACTCATGTGCAGTGAAACGTGTCTGTCTGATCGATCGTAATCTATTGCATCCAATTCCCAACAGGCCTGACAGGGCCAGCTCCAGGTTTGTGGGGGGCCTTGGGCAAAAGAGTCTTAGTGAGCCACATGATGTCACCACAAATGTGTCATGTCCTGCTGTTGATCGCCCTCCAGTCCTTTGTCAGTTGTCACCTGATCCTTGTCACCTTTTGAGCTTCCATCAATTGCCCGCTATTCCAGGCCACCTTCTCCATTGTTGCTGATCATCCCCTGTTGCCAGGGCAGGCAAGAGCAGGCACACAGCACCTGGCATTCCGTGGTTCAGGGCCACTGTAAAAATATAATTCTGTGATTAATCACCTGTAGAATTGGTTTTACTGGTATCCTGCTCGAGTCGCTTCATTCTTGACAATCGGGTTATCCGCCACAAGGTGGCACAGCATTACTGCAAGACAAAAAAAGCAATGACTCCTCCCGGCCCCCTACATAAGGCAGGGGTCTCATTAGAATCCCCAGTGTTAAACAGCAGTAGAAGTGAGACAGGCCGGGAGGCCAAGAAAACCATGATACATCACATAGCTTCAGCATGTACTCTCTCAACAAAAAACTCCAAAAACAAAGTTCAAAACAGAATGGTAAACACCATAAAGGCAAAATGAGAACAAAAGGCAAGGGTGGGATGAAGCGACCCCAGCAGGATACCAATAAAACCAATTCTACAGGTGAGTAATAACAGAATTATATTTTTCTTGGTATCCTGCTCGGGTCGCTTCATTCTTGACAATTGGGACATCCAAAAGCAGTGTCCAAAAGAAGGGTGAGATTCCCAGTGAGCAACAGCACATAGTAATGACACTACCGCCTGAAGCACATTACGGCCAAAAACAGCATCAGCTGAGGCCCTAACAGCAACCTTGTAAAAATTAGAAAAAGTATGAACTTAGCACCAAGTAGCGGCCTTAAAACCTCTTCAACCGAAGCCTGGTGCTGAAAGACCCAAGAAGCACCAATAGTTCTAGTGGAGTGAGCTATAACACGAAAAGGGGGCTCCTTCCCCTTGGCAGAATACGCTTGAACCACCACCTGACTGATCCACTTGCTGATAGTGGATTTGGCTGGAGGCAAGCCCTTCCTAGGCCCGTCAGGAAGGACAAAAAGAGAATCCGACTTCCTAAAAAATTCCGTAGCAACCAGGTAGTACTTAAGAGCCCTGACCACATCCAGGGAATGGAGGGTCCACTCCTTAGAATTAGAAGGCGCAGGACACAAAGAAGGCAAAACAATGTCCCATTGAGATGAAAGGCAGAAAACAACCTTGGGTAAGAAGTCTGGTTAAAGACGAAAACCACCTTATCCGATGCCGCTCAAGTAAGGAGGCTTAATACAGAGTGCCGCCAGCTCAGAGACACAACGCGTCTGTGATGTGATAGCTACCAAAAAGACCACCTTCAGAGTCAAAGTGGAAAAGCAGCATAGCACAAGGGCTCAACACCAAAAGCAAATCCCACACCGGTAGCATAGGATTACACGGTGGCTGTACATGAGTAACTCCTTGGAAAAAGGCCTTGATAAGTCTATGATTGACGAAAGATGTTTGGAAAAAAATAGCCAAGGCCGAAACCTGTCCCTTGAGGGTGCTGAAGGCCCGAATCCAAACCATGCTGTAGAGACTCCAAAATCCTAAAAAAAAAAAACTAAAAAGAAAATGTGCGACAAGAGAAACCCCCAGACTCACACCAGGTAAGCATGCCAGGTCCAATAATAAATCATGGAGGAGGATAGCTTCCGAGCCTGAAACATGGTACGCACGACCGAGGCAGCTTTCTCCATCAAGATGGAGGTTTCAGCAGCCAAGCCGTCAAGCCAGCTTTAGCAAATTGGGGTGGCACAGCAGCCCCAGAGTGAGAAGTCCTGGATTGTCGAACATGAAGTAGCAATCCCTGAGCTCTGAACTATGTCCATGAACCAAAAACCCAGCCTAGGCCAATGAGGAGCCACCAGGATGGTTAGCACCCCCTGCTGTGCTAGCTAGCGTAGCCCTAGACCCAGGCGCGGAATGGAGGAGAGGCGTAAAAGAGTAGGAACTCCGTCCAAAGTCTAGCCAGAGCGTCCGTGACCAGAGGATCTCATGACAGACAGGCGAACCCTGGAAGCTTGAAATTGTGTAGGAACGCAAACAGGTCCAAGTCCGGCCGACCCCGGCGGCGACACAGAGCGTGAAGGCCTTGTTACCGAGAGACCATTCCCCAGGCGTGAAGCGCTCCCGCTCAGGGAGGCTGCCTCCTGGATTTCACCCCGGGGATGTAGACCGCCGAAAAGCAGGGAACATTCTCCTCTGCCCAAGTCAGAATCTGGGTCACCTCCTTGAGGGCTCTCTTGCTTCGAGACCCGCCCTGGTGATTGATGTAGACGACAGCCGACTGATTGTCCGAGCGAACCTGGGTCGCACAACCCCGTAAATGGGGAGTCAATTAAGAAACACCAACCGAATCGCTCTCAGTTCCAGATTGATAGATAAGAGGGCCTCCTGTGGCCCCCACTGACCCTGGAACTTCAGGGGGGCAGAGAAAAATTCCTAATCCAGGGACTCCTGCATCCCATCCCAAAAATCAATTGAAGAGGCCTCAGGTGGAACTGGGCAAAGGGCACTGCATTGAAGTAGGACACGATGAGGCCCACCAGCTTCATCCCCAGACGGATCGAGGACCGCTGACAAGCCAGAAGGACCTGCACCAGCGACTGGAGGCCCTCCACCTTCTGCTGGGGCAGGGATACCTTGACCTAAGAGGTGTCCAACGTAATGTCCAGGAAGGAACTCACCAATACGGGGGTGATCGAAGACTAGGGGAAATTGATTACCCATCCGAAAACCTAGAGAGTGGATAACACCGACCGGGTGTCGCTCTCGGCCAGCTGAAGGGACAGAGCCGCAATCAGCAAATAGTCCAGACAAGGAAGAACACGAATGCCCTAGTTCCTCAGGATAGCCATGATGTCCGCCAGCACCTTGGTGAACACACGGGGGGCTGAGGCTACCCCGAATGGCAGAACCACAAACTGGTAAAGCTGATCCTCCAGCACAAACCTCAGGAACTTCTGATGCCCCTTAAAAATCGGGATGAGTAGATAAGCATCCTTGATATCCACCGTGGTCATGACGTAGCCGGCCCGAAGCGAGCTCACCGCGGACCGCAATGTCTCCATGCGGACATGTTTGACTCTGTCAACACGTTGAGACCCTACAGCTCCCGGAAAGGTCAAGGCGATCAGTCCTTCTAGGGCACCGAGAACAGATTGGAGTAAAAACCCTCGACCCTGTTCCTGGCGAGGCACAGGACAAACACACCTGATAGCAGAAGGCGTTGAACGATCGTTCTTAGGCCCTGCCCGTTCAAAGTGTTCTGGAAATCCGCGACCGAAGAAAAATTGAGGGCGGCCAAACTGCCAGCTCTATATGTACCAGGAGGAACCACCTCCTGAAACCACTGATCCGAGACGTACTGTCTCCAGATGTGAGCAAAAGACAAAAGCCGTCCCCCCCCACCCAGGTGGGTGAGGGCCCAGGAATATCTACGGCCACCAGAAATGAAAAGCCTCTTTCGCCTCAAAAGGAGCGATAGGCCGATGAACCCCGAAAGGGCAGCGCAGGCTCCCGTCGCTGAGGGAGTCTGCCATCCATGGCCAGAGGTCCAGGAAGAGGATACTAGTGAGCGACAAAGTGCAACAAGCAGGGCCGAAGCCCTGGCACCAAGCCGGACACTATCGCCCATGGCCGAGGCTACAAAAGCGATAAAATACACACAGGCTTTTAGGTCTTCATACTCCTCCACCCACCTGCGAGACCTGGCAAATCAAAAACAGGCGTCTCACCCTCTACCGGATGACAAAGAGACAATGGCTGCGGCGCACACAGGGTGAAGCAGGCCCGACAAGGTGAATCAGACACGCCAGCGATCCATGCGCCAGTCAGCAGGGTTGAGCAAGGAAAACAGTACAGGGTGACGGCATAACTGCGGCGTTGAGAAAGAGACCCCGACACAGTAGAAAACAAGTCGGGCGGCAGGAACAGAGACCAACCGACTCCACCAAAGGAGATACCGCCTGTCCTGTCCCTTGATGGTAAAAATTAGACCTTTCCCCATCCATAGACCATGGAAAAAAAGGTGCGCTCAGGGAAGCAACCTCACGCTTAAGAGGGACAATAGGCAACGACTCCCACCGAAGGGTAATGCTAGTAATGTCAGTGCCCATCCCCCCCCAAGAGGAGCCATGCTCGCTGCCATAGCAGGCCGATGATCCCAATGGAAAGGAATCCTGAGATAATAGTCGTATTCCATGGAGCCCAGACCTCCAGCAGAAACATCACCACCAACGACAACCCGAGTACCCGGCTCTTAGTCGTGGCCTTCGCAGGGCCGTGCAGGATATCGACAAGCCCAGGGAGGACTCTCAAGGCCAGCCACCCGGCATGTCAAAACGGTGCGGGACCCCAGCTGGCTTCCCCTTTGCAGAGGGCAGAAGCAAGGATGGGGGTGCTGGCGAGGAAGGGGCCAGGGGCAGAAGCGTCCGCCCTATCATACTCCAAAAAAACGCACAGAGCGCAAGTGAAATCAAGTATATAGACGGGAGGAGCCTTTCAGTGCAAGTGAAATCAATAATGCCAAGTCCGCCCAGGGGGCCGGAACCGCACATGGGGCAGAGCCTCACCCGCCAGATAGGGCCCCTAGCTCACTATCCCCAGAAGCCTCCATCATGGTGATCAACAGACTGTTCAGCGGGTTACAGAGCACCAACGGCCCAAACCGCTGACCCCTCCAGAATATTCCCTCTTTCAGTGATCCCTCTTACTAAAATGGAAGGGGAGGGGGAGAGGGAGGAGGAGAGGGTGGGGGAGAATACGGGAGGAACCACAACCAC
Source organism: Gastrophryne carolinensis (assembly GCA_027917425.1). Taxonomy (NCBI): domain Eukaryota; kingdom Metazoa; phylum Chordata; class Amphibia; order Anura; family Microhylidae; genus Gastrophryne; species Gastrophryne carolinensis. The sequence continues at coordinate 15,942,300 of CM051240.1, read as the reverse complement.
CGCAACAAGGACCATGAACATACAAGGAGGCATCCCACAGCACATGCACCAGAATACAGGAGGGACAATCAAGAGACTCACAATGTCATGGAGGATTCCCAGCAGCACAGGAAGGAGGAAGAGGCCGGCCGGTTCATTCATCCCGGACGAAGCCCGTGGAGACCAGGAAGTATAGAGGCGGGAGGAGCCTTGCAGCCCAGGAAGGGCCTCCCCCGCAGCGCGCAGCCAGATGGCGCCATTCCCCCAGACGAGAGCCACCGCCACTAGAACGGCCTGTCCGCGCTGCCGGAGGGGCGGGCCGCACCAGCGGTGATGTGAAAAGCGTCACCGCACGGCTCCGCCCCCCAAAATGCCGCAAAAGCACACCATCTTCCAACGCACAGAGAGCCAAGATGGCGGGGACCCCGCGCCCTGAAGGAATCGGCGGTCGCAGGAGCCCAGCTCCCTGTCAGCCCGCCGGCAGCCCCCCCCCCCCCCCGCTCAGCGGAATGCACAACTGCGGCCACCAAGAGAGGTGAGCCCCAGCAGGAAGAAGCATCGGAGGGAACGAGGGAGGTAAGTAGCAGCAGGACAACAGTGTAACAGAAAACACACACACCAAATAAAGCTTGTGGGATAACAAAAGGGGTCCCTAAGGTGGTTCCTCCCCCCCCCAATAGGCTCACCATTAGCCCAGGGCCACCTACCCTTTAAGGGAGGATCTGCGGCCCAGGGCCTAGCTCTGTGAACGCCTGACCCTCGGTGTTCTCCCTACCTTCACCTGTCCCGTACAGCCGAGGCTGGGAGGCAACGTGGGTCCACAGAGACAGTGGGAATAGGGCTGCAGCGGGCGTCAGGCTTGGGATGCCCCGCTCAGCTGCGATATTCCAGAGAGAGTATCCAGACGTCTTCGTAGTAATACTGCAAGCGAACACTGGGGATTCTAATGAGACACCTGCCTTATGTAGGGGGCCGGGGGGAGTCGCTGCTTTTTTGTCTTGCAGTAACGCTGCGCCACCTTGTGGCAGATAACCAAATTGTCGAGAATGAAGCGACCTGAGCAGGACACCAAGAAAATAATACCATGGCCAAGTGTGAGCCTGAGCGGGCCCCTGAGGATGCCAGGGGCCCTGGCAATTGCCCAGGTATGCCCTGAGCTGGCGCCAGGCCTGATCTTCATTTTTCATCAGATAGGGCAATCCAAAAAGGGCCTGCTAAAAAAAAAAAAAGTACCTCCATGCAAGTCAGGCTGAGGTTTGATTAGATCGTACAACCAGATGCAAAGCATACGATCAGAATTAGAACGACTTTGTGTGAGGTCTCTGGACTGTCGTCTGATTGGTTCCTTGACAATTTACTTGCCAGTCTGGAGGGTCAAAAAGGACCCAATCAAAGATCTGGGGAGGATCAGCGGACCAATCCGACTAGACCTTTATATAATGTGTATGGCTGCCCCAACTGAATTCTCCACAAGGTGGCAGTGAAGAGTCTGTAGAATATGGTTCTCGCCTGCCCCCGACAGGTGAATTCAAGCTAGTGCAACCATTCTTATTAAAGTAGACCAAAACCTGAGATTAGGACTATTCCAGGGGTTTAGTCCTTGTCCCCAGGGTACCCCGATCCAGTGTGAACCCCCCCAGATCACCCAGTCTAACCTTTCCCTGTTCCTACGCATGCGCGGCCTCTCGTCCAATCAGCACGATTGGATCCACTAACATCGACCCGTCTAAGACTCGAGTCTAGCCGGCCCGCGTCCTGTTGAAGGTATAGCAGGCGCTGGCCGTTCACATATACCTGGCGCGGGCCCGCGTCCTGTTGAAGGTATAGCAGGTGCTGGCCGTTCACATATACCTGGCGCGGGCCCGCGTCCTGTTGAAGGTATAGCAGGTGCTGGCCGTTCACATATACCTGGCGCGGGCCCGCGTCCTGTTGAAGGTATAGCAGGCGCTGGCCGTTCACTTATGCCTGGCGCGGGCCCGCGTCCTGTTGAAGGTATAGCAGGCGCTGGCCGTTCACATATACCTGGCGCGGGCCCGCGTCCTGTTGAAGGTATAGCAGGCGCTGGCCGTTCACATATACCTGGCGCGGGCCCGCGTCCTGTTGAAGGTATAGCAGGCGCTGGCCGTTCACATATGCCTGGCACGGGCCCGCGTCCTGTTGAAGGTATAGCAGGCGCTGGCCGTTCACATATACCTGGCGCGGGCCCGCGTCCTGTTGAAGGTATAGCAGGCGCTGGCCGTTCACATATGCCTGGCACGGGCCCGCGTCCTGTTGAAGGTATAGCAGGCGCTGGCCGTTCACATATACCTGGCGCGGGCCCGCGTCCTGTTGAAGGTATAGCAGGCGCTGGCCGTTCACATATACCTGGTGCGGGCCCGCGTCCTGTTGAAGGTATAGCAGGCGCTGGCCGCTACTCGTGCATCGCTCACCTACCTGAGGAAACACCCAGCGGGGTCTTAAAGTGGACCAACACCCTCTAAAGCAAAAGCCTTCTGTCCCTCGCAGCGCCTGTATTCTTCAAAAATCTCGTCCGGAAGTCCCGCCCTCCAGCTCTTGTCCGTTCATTAGCATGCTGTCCGTCTTCCTTGTCCGTGGATACGCTTTCCTCCTCTCTCGTACCTAGGTAGGGAAAAAAAAAAAAAAGCACATGCGCAGTAGCGCTGGTTTAGGTCGGGTGAAGCGCCGCTCGCTACCGATGCAAGCGCCGCTTCACCTGACCCACTGCGCATGCGCGAGATTTGCTTTAGGAAGAGGTTAAACGATCTCTTCCTTTTACAAGCAAATCGAAGATGGCGGCGAGAGATTCAAAAGGAAGCGAAGCAGCGCTGGAGCATTAGAGGGAAGTGATTTTTCCTTTATTATTGATAACGGGCCCGGCAGCAGTATTGGCATATATTTTAAAAGGCAAAAAAAAAAACGGCAGGGTGTTGGTCCACTTTAAACGTTGGAGTTCATTGCCTGCTCATGCTGTATCCTTGATCTTTAATTCACTTGTTGTCATTGGTTTACTTTGCAATTGTATTAGTCTATATTATACGTTCATAGCATTCATTTTGTGGCAGCCATGTTTGAACTGAATACCAGCGCCACCAGGTGGCCACTAGTTATATTGCAGCTATATTTCATTTCTGTATTGAAACAATAATGAATGTCGCTTACATTTAAACTGAGCATTAGCGCCACCAGGGTGGCCATTAGTCATAGAAAGAGGTCCTGCACTCTGAATAAGAGTCTATCTTATATGTTTCCCCCCCTGTACATACAGATTGCCCACATTAATCCGGACCTTCACCCTGAATAAGAGCCTATCTTATATGTTTCCCGCACCCTGTACATACAGATTGCCCACATTAATCCGGACCCTCACCCTGAATAAGAGCCTATCTTATATGTTTCCCGCACCCTGTACATACAGATTGCCCACATTAATCCGGACCTTCACCCTGAATAAGAGCCTATCTTATATGTTTCCAGCACCCTGTACATACAGATTGCCCACATTAATCCAGACCTTCACCCTGAATAAGAGCCTATCTTATATGTTTCCCGCACCCTGTACATACAGATTGCCCACATTAATCCAGACCTTCACCCTGAATAAGAGCCTATCTTATATGTTTCCCGCACACTGTACATACAGATTGCCCACATTAATCTGGACCTTCACCCTGAATAAGAGCCTATCTTATATGTTTCCAGCACCCTGTACATACAGATTGCCCACATTAATCCAGACCTTCACCCTGAATAAGAGCCTATCTTATATGTTTCCCGCACCCTGTACATACAGATTGCCCACATTAATCCAGACCTTCACCCTGAATAAGAGCCTATCTTATATGTTTCCCGCACCCTGTACATACAGATTGCCCACATTAATCCGGACTTCACCATGAATAAGAGCCTATCTTATATGTTTCCCCCACCCTGTACATACAGATTGCCCACATTAATCCAGACCTTCACCCTGAATAAGAGCCTATCTTATATGTTTCCCGCACCCTGTACATACAGATTGCCCACATTAATCCGGACCTTCACCCTGAATAAGAGCCTATCTTATATGTTTCCAGCACCCTGTACATACAGATTGCCCACATTAATCCAGACCTTCACCCTGAATAAGAGCCTATCTTATATGTTTCCCGCACCCTGTACATACAGATTGCCCACATTAATCCAGACCTTCACCCTGAATAAGAGCCTATCTTATATGTTTCCCGCACCCTGTACATACAGATTGCCCACATTAATCCGGACTTCACCATGAATAAGAGCCTATCTTATATGTTTCCCCCACCCTGTACATACAGATTGCCCACATTAATCCGGACTTCACCATGAATAAGAGCCTATCTTATATGTTTCCCGCACCCTGTACATACAGATTGCCCACATTAATCCAGACCCTCACCCTGAATAAGAGTCTATCTTATATGTTTCCCACTCCTTGTACATACAGATTGCTCACATTAATCCGGACCCTCACCCTGAATAAGAGCCTATCTTATATGTTTCCCACACCCTGTACATACAGATTGCCCACATTAATCCGGACCTTCACCCTGAATAAGAGCCTATCTTATATGTTTCCCACACCCTGTACATACAGATTGCTCACATTAATCCGGACCTTCACCCTGAATAAGAGCCTATCTTATATGTTTCCCACACCCTGTACATAGATTGCCCACATTAATCCGGACCTTCACCTTGAATAAGAGCCTATCTTATATGTTTCCCCCACCCTGTACATACAGATTGCCCACATTAATCCGGACCTTCACCCTGAATAAGAGCCTATCTTATATGTTTCCCACACCCTGTACATAGATTGCCCACATTAATCCGGACCTTCACCCTGAATAAGAGCCTATCTTATATGTTTCCCACACCCTGTACATAGATTGCCCACATTAATCCGGACCTTCACCCTGAATAAGAGTCTATCTTATATGTTTCCCCCCTGTACATACAGATTGCCCACATTAATCCAGACCTTCACCCTGAATAAGAGCCTATCTTATATGTTTCCCCCCCTGTACATACAGATTGCCCACATTAATCCGGACCTTCACCCTGAATAAGAGCCTATCTTATATGTTTCCCCCACCCTGTACATACAGATTGCCCACATTAATCCGGACCTTCACCCTGAATAAGAGCCTATCTTATATGTTTCCCTCACCCTGTACATACAGATTGCTCACATTAATCCGGACCTTCACCCTGAATAAGAGCCTATCTTATATGTTTCCCACACCCTGTACATAGATTGCCCACATTAATCCGGACCTTCACCCTGAATAAGAGCCTATCTTATATGTTTCCCACACCCTGTACATACAGATTGCTCACATTAATCCGGACCTTCACCCTGAATAAGAGCCTATCTTATATGTTTCCCACACCCTGTACATACAGATTGCCCACATTAATCCAGACCTTCACCCTGAATAAGAGCCTATCTTATATGTTTCCCACACCCTGTACATACAGATTGCCCACATTAATCCAGACCTTCACCCTGAATAAGAGCCTATCTTATAGGTTTCCCCCACCCTGTACATACAGATTGCCCACATTAATCCAGACCTTCACCCTGAATAAGAGCCTATCTTATAGGTTTCCCACACCCTGTACATACAGATTGCCCACATTAATCCGGACCCTCACCCTGAATAAGAGCCTATCTTATAGGTTTCCCACACCCTGTAGATACAGATTGCTCACATTAATCCGGACCCTCACCCTGAATAAGAGTCTATCTTATATGTTTCCCACTCCTTGTACATACAGATTGCTCACATTAATCCGGACCCTCACCCTGAATAAGAGCCTATCTTATATGTTTCCCCCACCCTGTACATACAGATTGCCCACATTAATCCGGACCTTCACCCTGAATAAGAGCCTATCTTATATGTTTCCCACACCCTGTACATACAGATTGCTCACATTAATCCGGACCTTCACCCTGAATAAGAGCCTATCTTATATGTTTCCCACACCCTGTACATAGATTGCTCACATTAATCCGGACCTTCACCCTGAATAAGAGCCTATCTTATATGTTTCCCCCACCCTGTACATACAGATTGCCCACATTAATCCGGACCTTCACCCTGAATAAGAGCCTATCTTATATGTTTCCCCCACCCTGTACATACAGATTGCCCACATTAATCCGGACCTTCACCCTGAATAAGAGCCTATCTTATATGTTTCCCCCACCCTGTACATACAGATTGCCCACATTAATCCGGACCTTCACCCTGAATAAGAGCCTATCTTATATGTTTCCCCCACCCTGTACATACAGATTGCCCACATTAATCCGGACCTTCACCCTGAATAAGAGCCTATCTTATATGTTTCCCCCACCCTGTACATACAGATTGCCCACATTAATCCGGACCTTCACCCTGAATAAGAGCCTATCTTATATGTTTCCCACACCCTGTACATACAGATTGCCCACATTAATCCGGACCTTCACCCTGAATAAGAGCCTATCTTATATGTTTCCCACACCCTGTACATACAGATTGCTCACATTAATCCGGACCTTCACCCTGAATAAGAGCCTATCTTATATGTTTCCCACACCCTGTACATAGATTGCCCACATTAATCCGGACCTTCACCCTGAATAAGAGCCTATCTTATATGTTTCCCACACCCTGTACATACAGATTGCTCACATTAATCCGGACCTTCACCCTGAATAAGAGCCTATCTTATATGTTTCCCACACCCTGTACATACAGATTGCCCACATTAATCCGGACCTTCACCCTGAATAAGAGCCTATCTTATATGTTTCCCACACCCTGTATATACAGATTGCCCACATTAATCCGGACCTTCACCCTGAATAAGAGCCTATCTTATATGTTTCCCACACCCTGTACATACAGATTGCTCACATTAATCCGGACCTTCACCCTGAATAAGAGCCTATCTTATATGTTTCCACACCCTGTACATACAGATTGCTCACATTAATCCGGACCTTCACCCTGAATAAGAGCCTATCTTATATGTTTCCACACCCTGTACATACAGATTGCTCACACAATGGGAGCTGCCTGCTGCGACTATGCCATTCGGCAGGCGTCTCGCTTTGACTCGAATGGCACGGTCACATGGTCCACATCCCCGGTCATGTGACCACACTGGGGATGCAGCAGCGCACTCTCCCCATTCAAAACAATGACAGACGCCTGCAGGATGATGTAGTCACAGCAGGCCACTCTCATTGGACGAAAGCCCGCGCATGCGCGTTTGGAGCACAGGAAGGTGAGTTTTTGCAGGGCATCCCAATTCCTTAAGATTCCAGGCTGGTCGCTGCTGGGCTGCTCTTGTTCCGCGGACCAAAACCCATTGAACTTGTAAAACACATTTGGCCAAAGCCCCTGTTGATACTCTCTTCTTAGGGTGTAGAAGTAGAAATGGCTGTCGCCCTGGAACACAGATTTTTTTTTGCCGTGCCGCTCTGTAAGATGATCAGTCGCCATCGTCATGGCGATGACATCATTGCCGCACAAAACAGTGGCAATGAATGAAGGAGGCGGAGCTTTACAGCTAAAACAGGCGCCATTATGTGGGAATAGAGCGAAGCAGTGGCAGCAAAAATTAGCAAAAGGTTCACGGGGGAAGCAATTCAGAGGATGCTGGTTAAAAGTGTGGGTTTTGTTCCCCTTTAAAGAGGCATTTTGTAACCCTCGACCCCCCCCACGTGCTAAGGCCAATTAAAATACAAACATAAAAAACTACTGGAAAGCTGAAGCCTTGAGTGACAGCTCAGTCACCCAATCCCGTGCAGCAGTGTGACCGTACTGGCCTGTCACTCATGCCTACGGCTGCCATACAGAGCTCCGCCCCTTTTTGGGGGGATTTTGGTGATCCGATGAGTTCTTTTATTATTCTGAAGCCCAAATTGGGTGAGCACAGAGGGGAGGGAGGGGTGGCTGAGGGGTTATAGAAAGCTTAGACTTACCCTGTAAAGAATTTCATGCCCTGAACTTTGCTCGCCTTCCTGTTTTCATAACATTGGCTTTGAACTTTGTAGCATTTATGTAATAGTCTCTGTACTGTAATTACTACTGTATATAGCACCATCGTTTTCCATAGCGCTGTACAAACAATAATTACATGAAGCTCAAGACCCCTGGGCAGGGGATCCCTCTTGGGGATTGGAGCCCAAAACACCCGGGCAGGGGATCCCTCTTGGGGATTGGAGCCCAAAACACCCGGGCAGGAGATCCCTCCTGGGGATTGGAGCCCAAAACACCCGGGCAGGGGATCCCTCTTGGGGATTGGAGCCCAAAACACCCGGGTAGGGGATCCCTCTTGGGGATTGGAGCCCAAAACACCCGGGCAGGGGATCCCTCTTGGGGATTGGAGCCCAAAACACCCGGGCAGGGGATCCCTCTTGGGGATTGGAGCCCAAAAAAAAAAACCAAGGCAGGGGATCCTCTTGGGGATTGGAGCCCAAAACACCCGGGCAGGGGATCCCTCTTGGGGATTGGAGCCCAAAACACCCGGGCAGGGGGTCCCTCTTGGGGATTGGAGCCCAAAACACCCGGGCAGGGGACCCTCTTGGGGATTGGAGCCCAAAACCCCCGGGCAGGGGACCCTCCTGGGGATTGGAGGCCAAAACACCCAGGCAGGGGATCCCTCTTGGGGATTGGAGCCCAAAACCCCCGGGCAGGGGACCCTCCTGGCAATTGGATCCCAAGACACCCAAGCAGAGACCCTCTTGGTGATGGAAGCCCAAGGCACCCAGCATGTAAACTTCTTGGTGATGGGAGCCCAAAACACTATTACTACTGTGTACAGCGCTATAGAAAATGGTGCTATATAAACAATAACATTCTAGCTTATAATTCTAGCCCTATCTACTGCTATACAGTCAGTGACACGCTGTCAGTTCTGACATTATTAGACGGTGACGGCATCATATGTGTTGCCATATGTTGAAAGGGTCAGATTGGCAGGTGGCTCCGCCCCTCCCACAGATCAGCCACACAAACGGACAGCAACCCGAAAGCTCTTTAATAGCAGGTGGGCATCCCATGACTGAGCAACTCACGACTGTCAGCAGCGAGTCCGACAACCAACGCAAAGCAATTCATTAAAAGGAGCGTCATGATGTATGGTAGAACCAATAGGGAGCAAGCAGAGCTAAAGGGGACAGACCCCAACTGTGGCAGTATATCAGGAATCAGACTGCCCATTATTGAAGAGAAGTGTGGTTAAAGCCCAAGACACTCGGGCAGGGGACCCTCTTGGTGATTGAAGCCCAAGAAACTGGGGCAGGGGCCCTTTTGGTCATTTGAGCCCCAAGACACCTGGGCAGGGGACCCTCTTGATGATTAGAGCCAAAGACACCTGAGTAGAGGACCCTCTTGAAGATTGGAGCTCAAGACCCCTGGGCAGGGGACCCTCTTGGTTATTGGAGTCCAAAATACCAGGCCAAGGCACCCTCTTGATGATTAGAGCCCAAAACAATTGGGTAGGGGACTCTATTGGCTATTGGAGCCCAAGACACCAGGGCAGGGGACTCTATTGGCTATTGGAGCCCAAGACACCAGGGCAGGGGACCCTCTGGCAATTGGAGCCCAAGACACCCGGCCAGGGACCCTTTTGGTGATGGAAGCCCAAGACACCCGGCCAGGGACCCTTTTGGTGATGGAAGCCCAAGACACCCGGCCAGGGACCCTTTTGGTGATGGAAGCCCAAGACACCCGGCCAGGGACCCTTTTGGTGATGGAAGCCCAAGACACCCGGCCAGGGACCCTTTTGTTGATGGAAGCCCAAGACACCCGGCCAGGGACCCTTTTGGTGATGGAAGCCCAAGACACCCGGCCAGGGACCCTTTTGTTGATGGAAGCCCAAGACACCCGGCCAAGGACCCTTTTGGTGATGGAAGCCCAAGACACCAGGGCAGGGGACCCTCTGGCAATTGGAGCCCAAGACACCAGGGCAGGGGACCCTCTGGCAATTGGAGCCCAAGACACCCGGACAGGGACCCTTTTGGTGATGGAAGCCCAAGACACCCGGGCAGGGATACTTTTGGTGATGGAAGACCAAGACACCCGGACAGGGACCCTTTTGGTGATGGAAGCCCAAGACACCGGGACAGGGACCCTCTTGGTGATGGAAGCCCAAGACACACAGTAGGTAACCTTCTTGGTGATGGGAGCCCAAGACACGCAAGCAGATAACCTTCTCATTGATCAGATTCTGAATCACCCACCAGATGACCCTCTTGGTGGTTAAAGTCCAAGACACCCAGCAGGTAACTGGAGCCAGGAACCCGCAGTAGGTAACCCGCTCAGTGATTGGGCCCGAGGTAGTCAAAGGCTGCGTCAATGTTAGTGATGGCATCATATGTGTTGCCATATGTTGAAAAGGTCAGACTGGCGGTTGGCTCCGCCCCTCCCACAGATCAGCCACAAACAGAGTCATGGACAGCAACCCGAAAGCTCTTTAATAGCATGAGGGCATCCCACGTTTGAGCAACTCACAAATTGTCAGCAGCAAGGACGACAACCAACGTAAAGCAATTCATTAAAAGGAGTATCGTGATGTATGGTATGACTAATCGGGAGCAAGCAGAGCTAAAGGGGCCGGACCCCAACTGTGGCAGTATATCAGGAATCAAACTGCCCATCAGTGAAGAGATGAGCGATTGGAGCCCAAGACACCCGGGCAGGGGACCCTCTTGGGGATTAGAGCTCAAGACCCCTGGACAGGGGACCCTCTTGGGGATTGAGCCCAAAACCCCCGGGCAGGGGACCCTCCTGGGGATTGGAGCCCAAAACACCCGGGCAGGGGATCCCTCGTGGGGATTGGAGCCCAAAACACCCGGGCAGGGGACCCTCCTGGGGATTGGAGGCCAAAACCCCCGAGCAGGGACCCTCTTGGTGATGGAAGCCCAAGGCACCCAGCATGTAAACTTCTTGGTGATGGAAGCCCAAAACACTATTACTACTGTGTACAGCGCTATAGAAAATGATGGTGCTATATAAACAATAACATTCTAGCTTATAATTCTAGCTGTATCTACTGCTATACAGTCAGTGACACGCTGTCAGTTCTGACATTATTAGACGGTGACGGCATCATATGTGTTGCAATATGTTGAAAGGGTCAGATTGGCAGGTGGCTCCGCCCCTCCCACAGATCAGCCACACAAACAGACAGCAACCCGAAAGCTCTTTAATAGCAGGTGGGCATCCCATGACTGAGCAACTCACGACTGTCAGCAGCGAGTCCGACAACCAACGCAAAGCAATTCATTAAAAGGAGCGTCATGATGTATGGTAGAACCAATAGGGAGCAAGCAGAGGTAAAGGGGACAGACCCCAACTGTGGCAGTATATCAGGAATCAGACTGCCCATTATTGAAGAGAAGTGTGGTTAAAGCCCAAGACACTCGGGCAGGGGACCCTCTTGGTGATTGAAGCCCAAGAAACTGGGGCAGGGGCCCTTTTGGTCATTTGAGCCCCAAGACACCTGGGCAGGGGACCCTCTTGATGATTAGAGCCAAAGACACCTGGGCAGGGGACCCTCTTGATGATTAGAGCCAAAGACACCCGAGTAGAGGACCCTCTTGAAGATTGGAGCTCAAGACCCCTGGGCAGGGGACCCGCTTGGTTATTGGAGTCCAAAATACCAGGCCAAGGCACCCTCTTGATGATTAGAGCCCAAAACAACTGGGTAGGGGACTCTATTGGCTATTGGAGCCCAAGACACCAGGGCAGGGGACCCTCTGGCAATTGGAGCCCAAGACACCAGGCCAGGGACCCTTTTGGTGATGGAAGCCCAAGACACCGGGACAGGGACCCTTTTGGTGATGGAAGCCCAAGACACCGGGACAGGGACCCTTTTGGTGATGGAAGCCCAAGACACCGGGACAGGGACCCTTTTGGTGATGGAAGCCCAAGACACCGGGACAGGGACCCTTTGGGTGATGGAAGCCCAAGACACCCGGCCAGGGACCCTTTTGTTGATGGAAGCCCAAGACACCCGGCCAGGGACCCTTTTGTTGATGGAAGCCCAAGACACCCGGCCAGGGACCCTGTTGGTGATGGAAGCCCAAGACACCCGGCCAGGGACCCTTTGGGTGATGGAAGCCCAAGACACCCGGCCAGGGACCCTTTTGGTGATGGAAGCCCAAGACACCCGGGCAGGGATACTTTTGGTGATGGAAGACCAAGACACGCGGGCAGGGATACTTTTGTTGATGGAAGACCAAGACACCCGGGCAGGGATACTTTTGGTGATGGAAGACCAAGACACGCGGGCAGGGATACTTTTGTTGATGGAAGCCCAAGACACCCGGCCAGGGACCCTTTTGGTGATGGAAGCCCAAGACACCCGGGCAGGGATACTTTTGGTGATGGAAGACCAAGACACCCGGGCAGGGATACTTTTGGTGATGGAAGACCAAGACACCCGGACAGGGACCCTTTTGGTGATGGAAGCCCAAGACACGCAAGCAGATAACCTTCTCATTGATCAGATTCTGAATCACCCACCAGATGACCCTCTTGGTGGTTAAAGTCCAAGACACCCAGCAGGTAACTGGAGCCAGGAACCCGCAGTAGGAAACCCGCTCAGTGATTGGGCCCGAGGTAGTCAAAGGCTGCGTCAATGTTGGTGATGGCATCATATGTTTTGCCATATGTTGAAAGGGTCAGACTGGCGGTTGGCTCCGCCCCTCCCACAGATCAGCCACAAACACAGTCATGAACAGCAACCCGAAAGCTCTTTAATAGCAGGAGGGCATCCCACGTTTGAGCAACTCACAAATTGTCAGCAGCAAGGACGACAACCAACGTAAAGCAATTCATTAAAAGGAGTATCGTGATGTATGGTATGACTAATCGGGAGCAAGCAGAGCTAAAGGGGCCGGACCCCAACTGTGGCAGTATATCAGGAATCAAACTGCCCATCAGTGAAGAGATGAGCGATTGGAGCCCAAGACACCCGGGCAGGGGGCCCTCTTGGGGATTGAAGCCCAAAACACCCAGGCAGGGGACCCTCTTGGGGATTGGAGCCCAAACCCCCCCGGGCAGGGAACCCTCTTGTGGATTGGAGCCCAAAACCCCCGGGCAGGGAACCCTCTTGTGGATTGGAGCCCAAAACCCCCGGGCAGGGAACCCTCTTGTGGATTGGAGCCCAAAACACCCGGGCACGGGACCCTCCTGGCAATTGGATCCCGAGACACCAGGGCAGGGGACCCTCTTGGGGATTGGAGCCCAAAAAACTCAGGCAGGGGACCCTCTTGGCCATTGGAGCCCATGACAACCGGGCAGGGGACCATCCTGGCAACTGGATCCCAAGACACCAGGGCAGGCAATTGGAGCCCAAGACACCCAAGCAGGGACCCTCTTGGTGATGGAAGCCCAAGACAGCCAGCAGGTAAACTTCTTGGTGATGGGAGCCCAAAACAAACAAAGCAGTTGACTCTCTCATTGATCAGATTCGGAAACATCCAGCAGGTGACCCTCTTGGTGACAGAAGCTCAAAAAGAAACAGCAGGTGACCCTCTTGCTTAGGAGATCTCAAGACACCCAGCAAGTCACCTTCTTGGCAACCAGGTCGCGAGACACCTAGAAACCCCATGAAGATCAGGCCATGAATCACCCACCAGATGACCCTCTTGGTGGTTAAAATCCAAGACACCCAGCAGTTGATCCTCTGGGTGACTGGAGCTCAAGACACCCAGCAGGTAACTGGAGCCAGGCACACCCAGTAGATAACCCTCTCAGCGATTGGGCCCCATGTACTCAAGGGGTAATATTTGGTGCCAATAAGCAGCAGATATTGCACAGGTGCCGGATCTTATTTATACAACTGAACAGAGCTTGGTTATCTATAGAGTGTCAGCTCAGAGGACAAGTGCCATGAGAGTACAAAGCGCAGACAGTATGCACAACAAGGAACACAAAGACATTTTTACGAACAGGTTTTTGCCAAACCGAGGCTGGTTTTTGGTGCTGGTGTCTGCCTCAGCATACACCTAGGAAGAACCCTTACCTACACGTACACGTTGGGCCTGGTCCAAATTTACTAGCTACCCATGTTGTTGATTCGTTGATTTATGTGCACCCCTCCTCTTTATTCAGGCAGAGGGTGCGTGCCAGGACAGTGCCCAGTGTGCCCCTCTAAGCCTGAAGTAGTTTTGAATTTGCCTAGGGGTTTCGAGTGAGTATAGGTTTCTTTCTTTAGTGGGGGGGGGGGGGGGGGGGTGTTAGGCTTATGTCCCCACCTATATCAGAGCCCAATCATTTGATATGTATAAAATAATCTTTACATGGTCTATTAGTTATTGGTATTAAAAAACACGCCCTTTACAGCTTGTACAGTACATAATCAGAAATACACCTTGATAAAGTGGCCTGTGAGTGGGGGGGGGGGTCACGAAACGCATTGGGGGACTACTGCTAGACATTGGCATTTGTTGGGGGACATCCTGGGGATCCACACTTAGGTGATGTGCTTTATTGTTATTTAGATTGCTGTTGTATTTTGCACTGCTGCGCTTTCTTCATCTTCAGCCACATTACTGTATTGGTATGTAATAAGGTTATTATTTGCACTTTACATATCTTTGCTCAAAACTTTGCAGTTTCGCACTTTTTTGAATTAATTAATTTTTATAAACGTTTTGAATTGGATGTAATTGGGATTATGGATTTTTTGGGGGGTAAATAAAATGTACTGTCTAGTGATATGTTTTTTAATTGTATGTCATTATGTGATTTTTAATGGGTATCATTTAATAAACAATATATGAATTCTTGATATTTTGTTGAATGTATTAACCGTTGAGGGAAATGAAGAAGTCCCTCCTTTTAGGGGGACTGGGTAAACATGTTTCGCCTTCCGGCTTTATCAATACCCTCTGTTAAATTTAAAAAAAAACATTTTTTTTTTTTTACACACTTCATACTCATGAAATTTTTTTATTACCGTATATACTCGAGTATAAGCCGAGTTTTTCAGCCCACTTTTTGGGCTGAAAAAAGCCGCCTCGGCTTATACTCGAGTCAGTGAAATGGAGGAGAAAAGGTAGGAGGAGCTAAGGTGCGCGCGCGGGCCGCGCACCCACGCCTGTCCCCCCGCGCAGCCCCGGTCGCCGTCGGCAGTGAAGATGCTGGAGCAGTGCGGGGCATGTAGTCCTCTTGTGTCCCCCTCATCAGGTAGGTGTGTGTGTGCTGGTGTCTTTCTGAATTAATAGTTCCCGGTGCCTGCGGGCGCAAAGAGACTTCCTGGCGTGCGGGGGGAGGGATGAAAAAACTTACAGCTGGCGTGCAGGACTGAAGGCAGCCGACGTCGCTGCGGTCAATCTGCGAGCAGGGGGCGGGGCAGTCTTCCACTAAGAGCAAGTCTGCACTTAGCATTACCCGGGTGGTGAGCAGCATTCCCTGGAAGCTGCTTGGCTGCGCGTCTGCGCTTTTTGTCCCCAACCTTCACTCAGCAGAGAGGTTGGAACGCCCAGGGACGCAACGAATGGGAGACAGGAAAGGGGAGAAGGATGCACACCAATGCTGGCTGTGTGCTCCTCTGCCCCTACAGGCGAGGGCGGGATTTTTATGTTAAAAAGGCAGAAGGTAAAGCTTCTTTAGTGATAGTGCTGCCACAGCTCTGTGTACTGTTATTGCATACCTCCCAAGTTTTCCTGATTTGGAGGGACTGTCCCTCTTTTGAGTCCATGTTCCCCTGTTTACCGGTAGCTGCTGCATTTCCCACCCTAGGCTTATACTCGAGTCAATAACTTTTCCAGTTTTTTGTGGTAAAATTAGGTGCCTCGGCTTATATTCGGGTCGACCTATACTTGAGTATATACGGTATTTGTACCTAAAGAGGCTGCTTAGGTACCTTATATGTTGATATATTGCAATATGCCAATTATGCTTCTGTAATATAGCATCTATGTTTATACATTTTATGTAATTCAGTGCCAGTTTGGGAATGAAAGCAGGCTGGCCAGAGAATCCCTCTTTTCCTTAGATGGTATCTGTGGGTAATTATAGTGATGCCATATTAGCTCCTTTATTGCTTCTATAACATCCTAAAGACGTGGTATCCCCCATTATATTATATATTTAACAGAGCGTATTGATAAAGTCGGAAGGCGAAACATGTTTACCCAGTCCCCCTAAAAAGGAGGAAACTATGAGAAATCAATCATAGAAATACAAGGCTAAGTGAGGAAATTCCTGTTTTAATTCATGGAATTGTTTGTAACCAGAATTATGTACTGATTATGTACAATCGAATATTATTTAATGGTGAATCCAGCAATCACCCAAATCGTACCAAATCACAGCACCCCCTCACCGGTAATTAATACATTCAACAAAATATCAAGAATTGATATGTACGGGCTGTAAAGGGCGTGTTTTTTAATACCAATAACTAATAAACCATGTAAAAATCATTTTATACATATCACGATGTGGTCAAATGAGCTCTGGTATAGGTGGGAACATAAGCCTACCCCCCCCCTCCCAAAGAAAAGTTTTTCTGCCAAACTTTTGGACCAAACCAATTAATTCCAAACAGAGGTCACCCATTCTGGGATCCAGCAATTGGTTCCCTTTTTCTGTACTGAGTATAGATTTTCCCTGGATTTCCAAATTAATACACAGTCTTCCCCCATAAATGACCTGCACCACTATAAGGTCAATTAATTGCTGGAGCCAAACCATTCGTGTCCCTCAAGAATAATGGCCTCATCCGTGAATCCAGAAAAAGGACACAGTCCTGCCCCCGTTCCGAACACGCAGACCCATCATGGAAATCGGGCAAAATCATTGGCTCCCACTTTTTATTTAAATGAAACAAAGTTGATACAATGTAACCAATCATGCGATCTCCTGAAGAGCGGCAGCGACGCGTTCATCCTGTAATCCAGTTTGGAGGCTTTTTGGTATTTTCATAATATAATCCCCTTCCCTCCATGCTGTTCTGCAGCCATTTCCATGGAACCCGATATGCTGGAGGCATCTCCACCCGGGTGAGGTGGGGGCGAGGAGGGCCTCAGTCTTTACCCAATCTAGGTAGCTTATAATCTCATCAAATGTCAACTTGTACAAAACCTCAACACCGCTCGGCAGACGAGTCTCTAACAAGAATATATAGTGGTCATCACTTCCTGAAATCCCGCCATTGGAGGGTTTCCCCCGGCAGAGCCTCCACTGAGCATGCCCGGCGAAGCCAACGCAGCAGCCAGATGAGCAGGACGTTCATAACCAATAGGCAACATCTCTGCGGCGAGGACATGCGGACACTCCGAGTCTTCCCTCCTTATATACGGAAACTCTCCTCCTTCCCGTCAATGTGTTTGATGCGCAGATACACGTCTGTGCCGATGCCCTGGAGAGACTGGATGCAGAGTGAGCCGCCCAGATACTCCGCGTACGCCCGCGAGGTGGGGAGCCCGAATCCAAAGCTAGAAGAGAAGAAAAAATGTATGAAGCACATTTAAGCGGCAGGTAATGCCCCAACCAGCGAGCAACAGGATTTAAAAAGCAAACAAAAATATTGGGCGGCACCAACCAGTATCTAATAAATGTGGTGCACCGCTCTGGATGAGGCTCACTTACAAATGGGGGTGCCCAAAAAATCCCCAAAGAGCGCACAAACCTGAGACCTGACTATGCACACACTTGTAATATCTTTGTGAAAAGTTTATTCAATCACCATTATACAAAATATTAAAAAGACCATTTAAAAAAAAAAACATACAAGACAAAAACATTCCCACAATCTGCCATGGGCGGCGCTGTTAAGTGGAGCCAGATAAAAAGTATATATGAAGCCCAAATAACCTGAACACTCTTTAAAACAATATATTATGTAGGGTGACCTCAGAGCACCCTATCGTTTACCCATACAGAGACTTACTCTTGTACTCAAAAGGGTAAATTTACCAATTCATTTTATTGTAATATAGATTAAAACCACATTAAAAACAATATTACCAAGCCATATGCATGTTTATGCCACCAGGGGGCGCACTGCCTTTTAGTTAATACAATGTGATACAATCAGAAAAAAAAAAATATAAATAAATATATATATATATATATATATATATATATATATATATATATATATTTCTACAGTGATTTGATAAACCTTACTAAAAATATAAATTATGTGCATAACTTGCCCTAACCATAAATCGATCTAATATAGTATCATTAAATCAATACTATCCTACCTCTACATCTATTAAAGTGTCAGTGCTTCCATCACAAATAGAACCTGTGCAAAATCATCAAGGGCATTCAATATAGGAGAGCAGACAAAGGCAACACATAACAGACAAGTGCTTACTATAAATCAATCAGTGGGCGCCCCCCCCCCCCAAGCTGGAACCAACGCGTTTTGAGTCCTAGTTGCTCCTGGCCAGTATATCCTATTCCAAGAGACTCTTTAAAACATATAATCGTTAAATATAAATAAAGTGCTTTTCGTGGCCAGAGTACTCTGCTTTGAAAAAGTGACAATATGTCACAAAACGCGTTGGGTTTCTCCTGGGGGGGGGGGGGGGGGGGCTGGGGGAATGTGTGGCTGCCAGCACTATGGATACTATGGATATGTAAGATGAGCATTTTTTTATATGTTTTGCACCTACCTCTATAGACCATCAGTATAATACAGTGCAAAATACGCAGAAAAGTATATGTGATGTGATGCACTTTTTTTGGAAGCACAGGCATATATTTAACGATTATATGTCTTAAAAAGTATATATGAAGCCCAAATAACCTAAACACTCTTTATCTGGCTCCACTTAACAACAGCGCCCCCCATGGCAGATTGTGGGAGTGTTTTTGTCTTGTATGTTTTTTTAAATGGTCTTTTTAATATTTTGTATCATGTGATTGAATAAACTTTTCACAAAGATATTACAAGTGTGTGCATAGTCAAGTCTCTGGTTTGTGCTCTTTTTGGGGGTTTGGGCACCCCCATTTGTAAGAGGATTCAAAAAGCAGCAGGATGAACCTTTTAGTGTGAATGACTTCAAAGCTCTTATTTCATTCTTGATCTGTAGTTCTAATGTCTCTGCCCTCTAGTAAGTTTATTATTGTTGTTATTATTAAAGTGTATTAATATAGCGCCATCATCTTCCATAGCGCTTTACAAGGTATGAAAACATATAGTACAGGGAACAATACAAAACAAGATGCCACGAGGATCAAACCAAGTGTTGTGAGCACAGGAGACAATAGGAGAGAGAGCCCTGCCCTTGCGATAGTTTGATATTTACAGATTTATTTATACAGGCCTACTTAGAATCTAAATTGTTTGCATCCCGCTTTACTATAAATAAATACATTTATATTTTGGAGGTGCTGCTCGAGTTTGCTGCAGGAAACATAGCCGCGCACAGCCCCCACATTCTCTGTCGTGGCCCGGAAATCTTTAGATATCTCATCTCACTCCTATCTATACTGTTAGTAGCGAGATCTCGTGATGGACACGAGAGTTCGATCCCGGTATTACCCGCATTGCTGTGAAAGGCAAACAGCCTGGATGGGGGGAAAAGGGGTCAGGAAAGTTAGGACGACACTAAATGCAGAAGGGGTGAGTGTGGTTGTATTCTTGCACCAACCACCAGGTAGGGCCTCACAAGAACAGTAAACCACTGTCCATGCAACAGAAAATCACTTAGACAAACCCTTGTCCGATTCTTTCCCCTGAAGGGCATCCTGCTACTAAGCCCAGGCTAGTCAAATGCCCAGGTTGTGTTCTGCTTTAAAAAACCTACTTCCCATCTTATTGCGATATGTCATAAAAATACAACAAAATTATATGCAGACAGCACGTCCTGCTCCAGACATAGTCCTTACATGTGGGTATACCTCCGCCTTCAGCGCCGTGCACTGCAGAATCATGAAGAAAACAAGCTCCTCCCGACCCTACATATACCGAGGGACCTCCCACAAAACCCCAGCATTAACAAGCAGTGAGAGAGGAAGCCAGGAGGAAAACAACCACCCAGAGACTGGCAATAATATCCAAGGTAATAATCACCACACAGGGGATCCAGAACAAAGTGAATCAGGGTGGGGTGGAGCAGGACGTGCTGTCTGCATATAATACCAACTCTACAGGTGAGTACTTCACAGAGTTGTATTATTCTAAGCAGACAGCACGTCCTGCTCCAGACATAGTCCTTACATGTGGGACATCCAATAGCAGTGTCCATAAGTAGGGTGGGATCCCCATGAAAAAAGGCACAGCCAACCAAAACAGCGCTATCGCCTGTAACCTTGCTACCAGGAGCAACTAGAGCAAGCTCTAACTTAACTTATGAAGCCTTACAAGGCTAATGAAACACGAGCAGAGAACTAGTCAGCCTGCTCAACAACCAAGTGCATAAGGCCCAAACCAAGCACCGGTAGAAGAAATCCAAACCAAGAGAGAAGAATGAATCTCCCTTAACAAACAGGCCAGAGTAACAGCCTAACAATGCTACTAACGATAACAGGGTAGCCATGGCAACCATAGAACCTTTCCCGTCAGGGAATATGAACCCTGGTCTCGGCGAGACCAGCGTAATACTGAACACGAGCTAACAAGGCTCCTCAAGAGCCAAAAGGATAATCAAGAGCTCAGAAGGGCAACCAGCCAAGCAAGACCAGTCCAACAGGCTCCCATACTCATGGGAGTAACCGGATCCTGCTGCAAGAAGGATGGGGGGTCTATAAGCCCAACGGCCATAGCCCCCAACCCTGGACAGCAAGCAGTCCAGAGGTTCCCAACGCCTATTGAGGGATACAGATCCCTTTTAAGCAGAACACCAGTCCAAAGACCATAGGTTCTGTAATAGAGAAGAATAATAACCCTCCGCCTGGACTCAAGCTTGGTGCAAGGCGGACACATCCTCACCAAACGGTGTACAGATATAAAGAGCTGTAAAATATAAAAAAAGGACTAGGCTAAGAAGCCGTCTCCTATGGCACGCCTCAGACTGAGGCACCCGCCCCGAAAGAGTCGTCTGAGGCAGGGAACAGTTCAGACAAGAACCTGAATAAAACCTAGGGAAACCCTTAGCAGGGCAACAGGGTAAGCAACCCCCCCCCCCCCAAGGGAGCTTAGAATTCCCAGGGGAATGCGCCTGAGCCACCCCAGAGGAATGCTCAACGCCGAAGGTCGAAACTAATCTCTACAGAGGACAAACAGGGCGAGCCCTGGAACCTCTCAAGGAACTGAGTTGGGGGACCAACTCCAGCCATGCCATAAGAACACTAGGACCCATGGGTAAGACCACATCCCGTAGGAGAGAGAGAGAACTAGTCCAAGCCATCCAACAAGGGCGACATCTCCCAACATAGCTGGTAAAAGGGGGAGAAGAATAAAAAGGAGGGATCTGGACCCAACCCTCCAAAAGACGAGACACCCAGAGGGAACATTTCTGATAGGGTGAATAACAATCGTCCAAACCCTGTGAAGGGAAAGACATAGCAAGGAGCCTGACTAGGCATAACAGCCCTCATGAGAGGGCACACAGTACAACTGTCTTCAGCAGAAAACGCGAACCAAACCACACAGGGCCACTCATGGCCCCCAGTGCAACAGTTCACCCTTGCCACAGCAAGCCGGTGCAGAACCCCACCTAGCAGGGTGTAAGAAGGGTCAGACAAGGGTAGAATACCCGGACAGAAGGCCATACTAGGACACCATGACCAAGGCCAGAGAGTCCTGGGACAATCACCCAGGACAATGAATTAGGACCATAACCAGAGTCTCTGTCACAGTCACGGCCCCAACCAGTAGGCTCATTGAGGCACTAGGGAAGGCCCTCCTAGCACAGTAAGACAGCCAACGAGCCAATACCAATGAAGCGCAAGGAGTGTAAGAACCTCCACTAGATCAGAACCAGACCCTACAAGAAGGGTCAACCTGTTCCGAGACCTTCTCGGATAGCAGCAGGGACAGGCCACTGACCAGACAGACCAAGAGTCCCCAAGAGACAAGGCCTAAGGGAACCAGCCCAGCAAGTTAGGGCCCAAAAGGCACAATGTGATGACCAACAGTATGAAAACGGGCCCCCCTAAAGGGGCCCCCCTGAGGAACCACAGGGAATTTCATAAGGAATAGAACCCCCTTTAGTGACCCTGCCAGACTTGGTAACCATGGCGACCATCTACAGGGATAGCAAGAAAGAAGTGATGTCCATCAACAACTTCCATGAGTAGACCAACCAGAAGGTAACCCCCATAAAAACAGGGGGAACGTACTGATTTCCAGGGGTGTTGGAACCCCATCCAGGATAAGTAACCCAAGGTGCCACAGGCAGGAAAAAGAACAGCATCGTCCGCCAGCAATAGGCCCACCAGCCGCAAGGTGAATGTAGTGTGACTACACAGAGGGCAAGGCCCCTTCCATAACAAGGCACCCAAATCAGAAGGGAAGGTTGAACCTGGACCTGTCTAAAGGCCACCCCGTAGGGATATTATGAACCCGGTTACACCAAGTAATTGATGTGCCTAAGCACCAATCCAAAGGACTCAAAGGGAGCCCCAAGTCAAGTAGAAACTAGTGCGGACAGCACCGGTGATTGATCATGAAAGCGCTCCCATACTCGCCTTGGCGAGCCTCCTGGGAACTGGGGAGGGACCCCAGACAAGACCCTAATATGAAGAATGGTCCTGTAACACCGGCTGGAAAAAGGACTAGGTGTCCAGAAGGAACAAGGGACCGAAGGGGAAAAAGGATCCTCGCAGGCATCAAGAGGCTCACTGGACAAGGGCGCCTGCGGCCCAACAGATGGATACCAAGTAGACACAGCCTGTGGGATACAGATGCTAGGTCCAGAATGCCGGACCTGGGCAGACTGCGTCATCCCGGAGGAAAGAAGTGTGGATGCAATTACCAGCCAAGGGCCAACCTGTAAGAGAGCCCAGACCCTCCATGCCAACTCAGCCTGTGTCAAATCACTAAGAGAAACAACGGGGACTAGAATACCCCTGACTACTTCTGAAGGGAACTGCCTAGAACACTCCACTCTTATAAAAACCGCATCCAGGGGGGCCATCACCTGTAATCGTCTGAACGAAGCATGGCATCCTGCCATAAGAGCCAAGTGCTGTGGCAGTTCCCTCGCCCACAGGGCGAGGGCGTCCCTTCATGCTTGTGTGGTTTTGGCAGACTTTGGTTTTGACCTGCCAGAGGTCCCAGGGCATTGCCTGCCTCCCCTGGAACGACCTTCCACTCCAAAAAGTTGGAAGCACACTTCTGGTTCTCGCTTAACACTAACGTAAGGAGGGGGCGGGGAGTCCCTGCCCCTGGGCTGCCGGGCCAGCCGTCTGCGCGAGGGCGCCTTACCTTTTTTGCCAAAAAGGTCCAATCTGGCCCCGAATAAGCGTCGTCCTCTAAAGGGAATACCAGTAAGAACCTTTTTAGTATCATTGTCAGCCCCCCACTGTCGCAGCCAAAGCAGGCGACGAATAGCCACCACAAGGGCCGAGGTTCTAGCACACATTTTAATGGTGTCATCCATAGCTGAGAGGATAAACCTCACAAAAAAGTCACAATCGGACAGTGCATTGAAGACTTTACAAGGGAGATCCTCCGGCTGTTGGTCAATTATCTTCCTGAACAGGGTCCTGGCAGCCACCGAGGTAACAGCCGCAGCACAGACCGGGCGCAAAGCGGTCCCTACACTAGAAAAGGCATGGGAGGCCAATCTGTCCATGCGCCGGTCCTCAGCGTCCAGAAGGGTACGAGAAGGGGAGGCCGCCATGAAGGGGGGGTTAACAACCCCAATAATTGGCGCATCCACCTCTGGAGGAACTGACCATCGTTCAACAAAATCCTGGGGAAAGGGGTACTTCCAGTCCCAAACCCCCGGAACCCCTGTAAGTTTACAAGGAGATTCCCACTCCTTAGATATAAGATACTGGAAATGATCCTGATCCAAAAATTCCAGGCGCGGCGTCGCCGTGTGGAAACTCTCCCTCTTGGGCTTGGGAGACTCTCCCGGAGGAGAGATGGACAGCACTTCAAAGATCTTAATGAGTAACTCATCAGTTTCACACAGGCCCCAGGACCCCGGGCCAGAACCGTCACGGTTCCAAGACAACTCATCTGAGGAACTGGAACCTGAGAACAGTTCACCATCCTTGGACTGATCAAGATCCTGCATAGCGGCAGGTTCTTCGGTTTCAGTGGAAAACCTATAGCTAGGCGGCGTCAGGGATCGTTTCTTCCCAGCGCCCAAGCGCTCAGCCAACCTAGACATAACTTGCTCCGCGGTGGGAAGCTTGCGCGGCACCACTTGCTGGTCATCCCCGCTCGAGTGCGACTCATCTGGAGTGAGATCTAAGCACTGGGAGACAGGAGTATTGAAGCGAGGTGCAGCTACTGGTAAACCTGATTGCAGGGCCAGGGCTTGTGCAGCACACGGTCCGCAGACCCGTGCTCTGTCAGCGTCAGCGTGGGGTTGTCTACACATGGTACACAGCCGGTCTTGTCCCCGCAGGACCCCGGACACAAAATTCTGAGATGCCTCCATATGGTGATTAATCTAGGTAATATGCCAGTAGGGATTTATGCTGTAAGCAAGCCTGGATGCCCCAATACCCGCTGGGAATGTGGGAGAATCTAAATATAACCCCGTGAGATATATATATATCAGGCCGGGAGAAGCCACTGGAAGCTTGGCGTCTGAAAGACATAAGGAGAAGAGAGGGTGTCAGAGCCATGCGCAGCACAAAAGGAAAAGTAAACGAACGCCCGTGAGGGCACTTACAGCAAACAAGGGAGAAGGAGGATTGTGACCACGCGCACGTGCGGGAAGACCGACAAAATGGCGCCAGCGAACCTCGAAGGGCGGGCCAGAGCTGTAGGTGACGCGGAACGCGCCAAACCAGACCACGCCCACCCCGGAGAGCGCGAAGCTCTAAGCGCGGAACAAGACAGAAATAAACGCCATGGCGTCGCGAGACAGAGCCGCCTTACAACCCAAGTCACAATTTATAAAAGCGCTGCGGCCAACATAAAAATAAGGTTTAAAGCGCGGCTCTGACCCCCGGAAACCGATAGGGCTAAGGCAAGGCGTGTGATATGGCAAGATTAGGCCAACGTACACAACCCCCCCCTCTTTTTCCCCCCACTAACGGTGGGAACTAAAGAAGAAGGTGACCCAGCACTCGGGGTTCACCGCTACATGGGGCGTGGGGCAAGGTGCGGGAGGGGCATCCACTATGAGGCTCACCATTAGCCTAAACCGCCTACCCCATGGATGGGGATTGCGGTGGAGCATGGCTCCGTAAGCACACTAGGTGCTGCCTACCTTCACCCGACCAACGCAGCCCAGGCTGGGAGGCATGTTACTCACAAAGAGGACGGGTGGAAATAGTCCCGCAGGGCCTCGGGCTGTCAAGCCCCGCTCGCCTGCGAGAGCGTGATACTTCATGCCTTCGCAGTTCTAGCACTGCAGAGAAATCTGGGGTTTTGTGGGAGGTCCCTCGGTATATGAAGGGCCGGGAGGAGCTTGTTTTCTTCATGATTCTGCAGTGCACGGCGCTGAAGGCGGAGGTATACCCACATGTAAGGACTATGTCTGGAGCAGGACGCGCTGTCTGCTTAGAATATATGCTATATGTAATAATAAAAATCCACATAAACACATTGGCCAATTCAGGATGCCCTGGGGGAAAGTCTGGAATCGAGAGGAGGGGTCACTTATACACCTGAGCTGAATAAAACTCCAGCCAAGCTTATGGTTGGCTTCTTCTGGTAGGAATAAAATTCAGGGGTGACAAGTTTAGTGTATCAGGGGGTGACAGACCTGTCACCTCTGATTTACTCTTCATTTCATTAAAATAAAAAAATACAAGCCTGGTTGGATATTTCCTGATGCCGGGGGTATAAGTGACCCCCTTCCTCCCTCCATTCAGCATATTTATATAGATTTTTATAATTGGGCCATTTTTCGTGTTAGTGCACCTTTAACATCTACCGCACTTGCCGTCATGCTTAGTACACACTACTTGTGGCACTTGTCACATCTGGCACATAATACTCAATGTATTATAAGTCAATTTGTTTTCCCCTGTCATTTCTACCTTGTACAGCACCACATAGGATGATAGAGTGCAGTTGTCCTCCATTATTCTTGTGTTACAGATTTCTGGGCTTCAATCTGCAAGAGAGTCTCCTTCCCAGGTGTTTTGGCTGGCTATCTGAAGTTATTCTGAATCAAGAAAAATACAGAGTGTCCAGTTGCCTTGAATCTTTGCTCCTGGACACTCGTGCTACCGATCCCTCCTACATCAGCTTCAAAGATTCAAGGCAACTGGACACGCTGCATTTTCTTGATTCAGAATAACTTCAGAAAGACAGGGGACAGGGGCAGGGGACTCTCTTGAGGATTAGAGCCCAAAACACCTGGGCAGGGGACTCTCTTGAGGATTAGAGCCCAATACGCCGTGCAGGTGACCCTTATGGCAATTGGAGCCCAAGACACCAGGGCAGGGGACCATCTGGCAATTGGAGCCCAAGACACCAGGGCAGGGGACCCTCTGGCAATTGGAGCCCAAGACACCAGGGCAGGGGACACTCTGGCAATTGGAGCCCAAGACATCAGGGCAGGGGACACTCTGGCAATTGGAGCCCAAGACACCAGGGCAGGGGACCCTCTGGCAATTGGAGCCCAAGACACCAGGGCAGGGGACCCTCTGGCAATTGGAGCCCAAGACACCAGGGCAGGGGACCCTCTGGCAATTGGAGCCCAAGACACCAGGGCAGGGGACCCTCTGGCAATTGGAGCCCAAGACACCAGGGCAGGGGACCCTCTGGCAATTGGAGCCCAAGACACCAGGGCAGGGGACCCTCTGGCAATTGGAGCCCAAGACACCAGGGCAGGGGACACTCTGGCAATTGGAGCCCAAGACACCAGGGCAGGGGACCCTCTGGCAATTGGAGCACAAGGCACCAGGGCAGGGGACCCTCTGGCAATTGGAGCACAAGGCACCAGGGCAGGGGACCCTCTGGCAATTGGAGCACAAGGCACCAAGGCAGGGACCCTCTTGGTGATGGAAGCCCAAAACACCTGGGCAGGGACCCTCTTGGTGATGGAAGCCCAAGACACCTGGGCAGGGACCCGCTTGGTGATGGAAGCCCAAGACACCTGGGCAGGGACCCTCTTGGTGATGGAAGCCCAAGACACCAGAGCAGAGGACCCTCTTGGTGATGGAAGCCCAAGACACTTGGGCAGGGACTCTCTTGGTGATGGAAGCCCAAGACACCTGGGCAGGGACCCTCTTGGTGATGGAAGCCCAAGACACCTGTGTAGGGACCCTCTTGGTGATGGAAGCCCAAGACACCTGGGCAGGGACCCTCTTGATGATTAGAGCCAAAAACACCTGTGCAGGGGAACCTCTTGATGATTCAAGCCCAAGACACCTGGGTAGGGAACCCTTATGGCAATTGGAGCCCAGAACACCCGGACAGGGGACCCTCTTGGCAGTTATAGCTCAAGACACCTGGGCAGGGGACCCTCTTGGTGATGGAACCCCAAGACACCTGGGCATGGACCCTCTTGGTGATGGAGGACAACTGCACTCTGAAGCTGGCGTAGGAGGGATCTGTAGCATGATCGTCCTGTAGATGAGAATCAAGGCAACTGGACACGCTGTATTTTTCTTGATTCAGAATAACTTCAGAAAGCCGGCTGGATGACTAGAAAAAGTTTTCTTCTTCAAGAAGAAAAAATAAAAGTCCAGTTGCCTTGATGTATTACTATTAGACATAGCATGACATGCACAGACCAATTGCAGCATGGGAGGTGCTCTTCTAAGGTGAGGCCTGTGGGTATTATAACTATCACATAACATGACACCATTACTAGTGGCCCGCCACATTCACCCGTGCATAGGGGCGGACTGGCCGCTGTTGATCATGTCCACCATGTTGCCGAAGATGGGGGCGTTGATGCGGGAGTCCTGAGTGCTGGCCTCGGCTGTGGTGAAGTGGTAATCCATCACCCTGGGTAGGTGGTCGTGCGGGATGCCCCCCCCTCGGTCAGAGATCCTGGAACAAACAAATTGAGAGTCAAGCAGGGAGGATCAGAACGGGGGTTATCTGGAACCATAGATATGACGGTGAGTCAGAATATGGACAATCACTACCGCTCGCTTCAAAGATAATACATTCTAGATGCCATGTGTCCTATTTACCCTGTGATAGATGGTTTGCATTGTAAGCTTTAGTGGCTAATAAAGGTGAAATAAACCCTCAGTAAGCCACTTATCTCTGCACTGAATCTTTCCTTTGCTTGTACTGAATTAGAGCAATAAAGTTAATAAAGCATGCTGCTATTAACACATTACTGTAAACAAGATGGTGCTGGGGAGCTGGACAACACCTTATTTTGTCCGGCCCCTAGGCATCCATAACATTCTTAAGAATATAATATTTGGCTGTGACGACCAATCATTGAGCCAGTAAGTAGATTTTTCGTGCAATAGATGACGTGTGCTGTGTTTTTTTACTTCGATATAAAAATAAAGTGTCACTGGGCGTGAGCAGAAAGCGCTTTCCTCGTGTAACATCGAGCACATACTGTTATGTCTGTGTTCTTCATTGTGCGTATATTTCACTCCCTTCGATTATTCTGGAAGACCGGACACCAGAGAAATCTCTCTGAACCGTACAGAGCAAAAGGGGTCTGCCCACGGTTTCCTTATAAACCCCCCCCCCCACCCCCGTACGGTTATACCTTCAGGATTCTACACGTGTACAGTGATGACCAGTAACACCCTCTGCTATTGCTAAACTCCTGTAATCCCAATGTGTACGCCAGCAACCCCTTGAAGAAACCCACCTCCTCCTGGTCCTACGGCGCATGCATGGCTGCTCGTCCAATCAGCTCGCTCGCTCTCTGTGTCTATACCAAAATCTGACACTTTGGCAACCCCTAGAGCAGTGGTTCTTAAAGTGGCTCAAAACCCAGCTCGATCGACCTGGGAATCTATAAGGTTCCCGGGCGATCAATTCCCTTCCCCCGGGGCATAAAAAAAATCGTGATGCCCCGCTGTGTGAAACCCCCAGGTCGCCCCGTACATTTACTTTGCTTCCCGGTCCAACGGTGCATGTGCGAGCCGTGGCCGCATCCCCGCTATTCCTCTAGCAGGACACGTGCCTGCACCAGGCAAAGCGAGGGAAGCGGTGGATGCGGCCGCCAGCGCGCTCGGAGCCACTGGCCTTTAGATGCTGTCTTAGCCGCTGTGACGTCAGCGGCTCAGAGCGCGCTGGTGGCCGCACCCCCCCCCCCAGCTTCCCTCTAACAGGGAGTTCATTAATAAATGCCTGGCACCGCCATGTTTCCTGCTAAAGGAATAGCTGGGACACGGCTCACGCATGCGCCATTGGACCAGGAAGCAAGGTAAGTGTATCGGGCGACCTGTGGGGTTTCGCACAGTGGGGTATCTCGATTTTGGATGCCCGTGAGGGAGGGAATCGATCGGCCTGTGAACCTTATAGATTACCGGGCCGATCGAGCTGAGTTTTGAGCCACTTTAAGAACCACTGCTCTAAGTGCCTGGGAGAGCTTTATTGATACACTACATACAGACATTAAACAAAAGCTAAACCAAACATTCAAGGACACCAACCACATGGTATCTACCGAGAGTAATGGAGGGTGACCACCCAGTGGATCTTACTGGTGCAAGTACAGCCGGGACACCACGGCCCCCACCTTCCTGCTCGAGGCCTGCCGGGTCGTGTGACGGCGCTCGTAACGAGAATGTGAGTGGATCTGGAAGTGTACTGTAATTGTATTGTACTTGGGGGAAGGAGATCTCATTGTACCATCTTTCAAGTCTATTTCTTCCTACATTTCAATAATGTTAACTCATGTAATTATAATAAGAATGCACTGTACCTATATTTGCAATAAAAACCGTAATAAAAATAATTAAAAAAAAAAAAAAAAAGAACCACTGCTCCAGGGGGTGTGAGAGTAGCAGATTTTGGACTAGGCACAGAGATCGTACCATAGGACGGAGTCAGGGCTGGGGAGGGGGGAATCCTTCACACGAGCTTTGATCAGTTGGTCAGTAGAAAGGGAATAAAATTACCGGATGATCAGGTCGATGTCATTGTTGGCGATGGTGATGGAGATCTCGGGGACATTGTAGGGCGTATCAAGGTGGCTCTCCATGGTGGCCCTAAAGAGAAGAGAAACCCAATAGATGTTATTCTGAGCTTGATATTGTTTGGATGGGAGCCGTGCCGCCAGGCGTGCGTACCGCATGGCGTTCTTCAGCAGCTCCGGGAGGATGTAATCCAGCGGCATCGGGATGAAGGGGAAGCGAGCGGCCACGTGGCCATTTATCCGCACGCGAGGGGCGTTCCCATACTTGTGCTCACACAGGCGCCTGGAACAGAGATCACAGAGACAAACTCAACAGAGCAAATGTGGCAACTGCACAGCTCTAGAAAAACTTAAAGCAGAACAAAATGCTTTATATGATATGAATTGAGCTCACCAATGCCCTTTAAAACATAACTTTTACTAATGCATTTAAAAAGATTGTATACCCAGTGCAAGATATATGTTAAAGGCTACTTGCCTCTGGATGAGTTGGGAGACGCGTTTCGGGGTTGTGGGCCCCTTAGTCTCGGATTTGCAGATATTCCTCCTTGCTCCCAATGGCCCCGTTCTGGGAATTTTTCTGAGAGGTTATTGTGACAGACTCTCTGCCCCTTTGGACTTTACACAGGTTCATTACTTTCCTTTTCTTA
The DNA here is from genome assembly GCA_027917425.1 of Gastrophryne carolinensis. Taxonomy (NCBI): domain Eukaryota; kingdom Metazoa; phylum Chordata; class Amphibia; order Anura; family Microhylidae; genus Gastrophryne; species Gastrophryne carolinensis. The sequence continues at coordinate 15,911,526 of CM051240.1, read as the reverse complement.
AGCGTGTTACAGACTGCCAGTGTATTGATTGATTACGTTATTCATTGTTCTGACTGCCATTGTATTGATTGATTACGTCACAGACAATGTCATTGTTCGGATTGAGTGTATTACAGACGTCTAGTGTATTGCCGATTGCGTCAGCGGCAGAGTTGAGGGATTGTGTGCCCTGCTGCTATTGGTCGGTGTGTGTGTCATGCAATGGAGACTTGTGTATATAAGGCCTAGAGTGGCACTAATAAAAAGAGTTCATCTTCACCCTCAATACTGAAGTTCTGTCTCTTATTGGGGGAAACGCTATATTACAATTCACTAGCCCTTGTAAGGGCTGTTCCTGTTTCCTCACGGACGACTCTGGAATTCCAGCAGCACCTCTTACGATTGGGAAAAGGACGTCTCGGGCGGTGAAGCCCTCCGGCGATAAGGGTTATCGCTACAGTTATATTTTTTTGAAGCTTATTGATATGAATCCATATAAATATGCTAGATGGGGGGGGCATTTATACACCCGGCATCAAGAAATATCCAGCCAGGCTTGTTATGTTTTTAAGTGGAATCAGAGATCATAGGTTCTGTCCCCCTTGGTGCGCTAAACCTGCCGCCCATAAAATGTATTCCCCCCAGGAGAATAAACCACAAGCTTGGCGGGAGTTTTTTTCACTTTGTGTGTACAGGTGACCCCTCCCTCCCATTAGCTGGCGTGTTTAGATGTATTTTTAATATTACACAATTTCGCCTTAAAGTGGACCAAAACCCACTGCGATCAGCCCGAGAATCAATAAGATTCCCGGGCCGATCGTTTCTTCCCTACCCATGGGGCAAAAATCAGGATGCCCCGCTTTGTGAAACGCCCCAGATCACCCCGTTCACTTACTTTGTTTCCCGGTCCAATGGCGCATGCGTGAGCTGCGGCCACATCCCCACTATCCCTCTAGCAGGCGCGTGCCCGCACCAGGCATTTGTGAATGGCGGGCATGCTCCCTGTTAGAGGGTAGCAGAGGATGCGGCTGTCAGAGATCTCGGAGCTGTTCGCCTTAGACGAAGGGACGTCAGCGGATCCGAGCGCACTGATAGGACCAAAATCCTGGGTTTTGGCCCACTTTAAGGGTAATTGATGGTTCTATGGCATTGCTCTACCAAAACATACATTGTAAAAGGCCAGAGCATAAGCCCCTGCCCCCTCCTTTCCATAATTAGCTAAGAATCCACTTGCCCAGCTTGTGAAACTTAAAAATATAAAAGCTAAATGGTCCCCCCAGAATCCAACTCTCCATATCAATGACCACGATTGCGCTTTCTCACTGGCAATTACCAAGCAGGGTGCATGATGGGAAGAGAACAAGGCAATTACCTGGCAAAATCCACCCATTTCTCGATGATCTTCTTGGGAGACAGACGGGTACAGATGATGCCCACAAAGTCCGGCTGGAGAAACAAAACATGACACAGAGTGAGAATCAGGGGAACTCCGGATGAGCGAGCCACCATCACAACCTGAACCTCAGACCACGCCCGCTAAATTAAAGGCAATCTCAAGGGTAGCAACCAATTTCCCAGTATTTACCCGACACTTGAGACCTACTTTAAAGGGAATGTAGACAGAGCACTGCACTCACCAGCTAGAGGAATTCAGGGGCCGGTGCCAGAGGCTCACACATGCAAACTGAAGAGGTGACCCTGGTGAATCGGACAGCAGGGGATTGCAAATCTGGAGGCTCGAACTCTATTGAGTCTGTTGTAGTCCTCTTTAAATTGGAACAAAACCCAGGATTTCGACTATCATGGGTTTAGCTCCTCGCTCGGTTTTGGTCTGGCTGTGTGAAACCCCCCAGATTGCCCAACAAACTCCCCTCTTCTCAGTGCTATGACGCATGCACGGATCTGAGCACAATGACCCCACACCCTCTAATACGGTATATATGTGAGCAGATTTTTTTGGCCTTATCCAAAATGAGTGCGTCCGTGCACCTTGGCTCAATTATAGGCCTCTGGGCTGGTTAACAGACTGGAGGTTTAGGAAAGCCCGTTCCGCGATTCCAGAGGCTATGGTGTCAGTGAGGCTCACGTGATACGCGGTTCCTCGCACCCCCCCCCCAGGCATCCTCAATCTCTCTTTAGATACAGTCAAGGGGCGAGTGAGGGAAAGGAGAGCGGAGGAATACCCGATCCTCGTGCAGAGACAGGTGGTGAGTCGCCAGCATTCGCATGCCCAGACGGGAGGTTAAGGTTTTGTCCAGGAATTGCTGAATAATCTTCTCGTCCTATAAGGGGAGACAAAGGTTTATGAAGTTTGTTTATTACCAGCATGAATATTAATAATTCATCGTGTTTATTTTTAATATTAGCTGATATCAGATGATAGAGCTCCTTCAGCTTTCTGCCTCACCTGGATGTGCCTGCGGCTTTCTCTCAGCCCCTCAGCCAGCTGGGTTACAACATCTTTGAAGTCATCGAGGGACTGCCGGAGAAGCTTGCAGTACTGACTCTCCACCTCGTGGTTTGTGATCTGTGCGGGCAAAGGACATCAGTTAGGATGTACAAGGCCCCATGTTTTTACCCCAGCATAAGAATAATTCAGGAGAGGACGCTTACCGGGGGAAACTCGCTCAGCTGTTGGAAGGCGCGGATGTAGAGCTCGTGCTGTGGGTGACAGAGAAGCATCGGTGAGCTTACAGTCAAGAAATAATTACCTTCTAATGATAAGTAATGAAGGGGAGCTGTTCGATGGATTGGGTGCCACTAGAAAATATTGAATCATCTAGTTCGGAATGATGTTAGGACCTTCCTGATAAATGACATTTCGGGGACCAAAAAGGAAGGGAGACTTAATCTCCCCAGTAGGGGGGGGTCACAGAAAAACCAATTGCATTAAAAAGCATCCAGATTAAATAAAATAAATAAAGATAAAAGGGCAAAGAAGGCAAAAAGGTGAAGGAAGAATGAACAAGACAAAAAGTCGAAGAAGAGGACGACGACAACCAAGAAGTGAAAGAAGTTTGGTTCCATGTTTTTATACTTTACAAGGACCATTGGGCCATCCAGATATAATCTCAGCTATTGTAATTCACGAAACAAGTATTGGGCCAAAACTAAAAATTGATGAGTGGATTTAATTAAAATGGAGCCAGTTACATTACATAAAAAGTAATAATATGAGCAGTGAGAATATGATGGAAGTTACAATGTCCAGAATTGTAAGCAGGCTGTTCAAGCTAATTCAAACAGGGCCTTTGTCCCTTGCCCGCCTGCCTGTGTGGCGACCTCATGTCTCCTGCATGCTGTAAGAGCGGAGAGCCCCATTCCCCCCCCAAGTTCCCTGCTTAAATATTATTCCTCTGGTCAACTCCCCTCATGCTTCCTGTTACAAAGAAGCCGTCATGAAATACAATCCTTCAGCCTAAAACACAATGAATGGTTCAAGTTAAATGGTTTGAAAGACCATACATCAAGTAATTACTAAGAGGGAAGTCAGACATTATCTTTAGGTCTCACATAGGACTATAATGAACCTTTTATATCATATGGACATTTATATATTATATGTGTAAGATTTCCTTTGAATCAACCAGCTCTGGCTCAGAATCCTAATAAAACGGCAGATAAACATTCACATTCATCCAAGTTACCTATATACCTCAATAATATTAGTGATTTAATAATAATTCATTTTAATTAATTATATATTAATATTTGAGATCATAAACATTTTATTCGCCCTGAACCTTACAAAAAAATGGGAAAAAAAAAAAATGACGACAACCAAAAAGACGATAGAAAAAAAAAAAAAAAAAGACAACGAAAAATACAGCAACGAAAAGACAAATAAAGGGATGACTGTGAAAAAGACAATGACAAAGATGTCAAAACAAGACGATGAAAAAGATCACAAACACCACGATCAAAACGATCAACAATTGTACAGGGGGGCATTCCAGAAAACTACATCTCTCATCATTAGAACTTTTTATTCTTAAATATTAATAAAGATATACAACAAGATGTATTAAAAACCCTTAAAATACATAAATACAATGAGGTGGTGTATATATTTTAACAGGGAGCGTGCCCGCGCCGGCCACTCACAAATGCCTGGCGCAGGCATGCGCCCTGCTCGCGCATGCGCCATTGGACTGGGAAACAAAGTAAGTGTAAGGGGCGAACTTGGGGGGGTTTCACACAGCAGGGCATCTCGATTTTGGATGCCCCAGGGGTGAGGGCGATAGATTCTTGGGCGATCGGCCCAGGAATCTATAAGCCGGGCCGATCGCCGTGGGTTTTGGGTCACTTTAAACTGGCTCTAACCTTTGTCCACTCAAAAATGGTTGGAAATGGGCTTTGATTTTGATTCTGAATCATTTTATAAATAAAATGCATTATACAGTCACATCCCTGTTCACCACTAAATCAGAAATGATTTCTTCGTATGTAGTGTATGTGGAAACTGAGTACAAGACATAGAAGGTGGGTGAAATGGGGCCACGCACCACGTGCAGGATGGTGGGGTTGCAGCCAATGATGAAAGGGAGGCTGCGAAATCCTTTGATCCGATGAGCAATGCGAACAGGAAGCTCCTTGTGCAAATATCTGGCACTTTTCTATGAAAAACAAAAGAAAAAACACAAACAAAATGTAAGACATGCTGCAGGAGTTTTTTTTTCTGAAAATCAGCTCTAAGCTTACCTAAAACACTGGGGAGGATGGGGGGGGGGGTTATATGTAAAATGAGGGTCAGTGTAGCCTTATGCAAACAACGAGTGGGCTCCATGTAGGTCACTTGTACATCAGACCTATTCCCATTTCAGGAAGGGCCTGCCGCACAGGTTGCTTACCTGATCCTAGACCCCTCTAGGCCGGCCAGACCGCCACCTAGACCCCTCTAGGCCGGCCAGACCGCCGACTAGACCCCTCTAGGCCGGCCAGACAACCACCTAGGCCCCTCTAGGCCTGCCAGACCGCCACCTAGACCCCTCTAGGCCGGCCAGACCGCCACCTAGACCCCTCTAGGCCGGCCAGACCGCCACCTAGGCCCCTCTAGGCCGGCCAGACCGCCACCTAGGCCCCTCTAGGCCGGCCAGACCGCCACCTAGGCCCCTCTAGGCCGGCCAGACCGCCAACCACCTAGACCCCTCTAGGCCGGCCAGACCGCCAACCACCTAGACCCCTGTAGGCCGGCCAGACCGCCAACCACCTAGACCCCTGTAGGCCGGCCAGACCGCCAACCACCTAGACCCCTCTAGGCCGGCCAGGCCGCCAACCACTTAGACCCCTCTAGGCCGGCCAGACCGCCAACCACCTAGACCCCTCTAGGCCGGCCAGACCGCCAACCACCTAGACCCCTCTAGGCCGGCCAGGCCGCCAACCACCTAGACCCCTCTAGGCCGGCCAGACCGCCAACCACCTAGACCCCTCTAGGCCGGCCAGACAACCACCTAGGCCCCTCTAGGCCGGCCAGACAACCACCTAGGCCCCTCTAGGCCGGCCAGACAACCACCTAGGCCCCTCTAGGCCGGCCAGACAACCACCTAGACCCCTCTAGGCCGGCCAGACAACCACCTAGGCCCCTCTAGGCCGGCCAGACAACCACCTAGACCCCTCTAGGCCGGCCAGACCGCCAACCACCTAGACCCCTCTAGGCCGGCCAGACAACCACCTAGACCCCTCTAGGCCGGCCAGACAACCACCTAGACCCCTCTAGGCCGGCCAGACAACCACCTAGACCCCTCTAGGCCGGCCAGACAACCACCTAGACCCCTCTAGGCCGGCCAGACAACCACCTAGACCCCTCTAGGCAGGCCAGACAACCACTTAGACCCCTCTAGGCCGGCCAAGTAACTTGCCTGGTCTCAACAGCGAGCTACCCAGGCTCCACATCTCAGTGTGGGGATTATCAGCCTGCGCAGCTTCACTGGGGCCTTCGTGGGGAGCACCTTGGGAAGGAGCTTACGGCAGGAAACAGTTGTGTTTTTTCTTTTAACTCCCTACAGTGACTAACCACGTAGAGGGCTAAAATACAAGTTATTTTTAGGCGTTCTGAGGGTAAGTCCGCTCTGCAGGGTGCAGATAAACAATCGTGGGATTAAGAATCGTCTGCATCTCAGCATTGTAAACGTGATATATATGTGAACATCCCCTCTCTTTGCATTGTATGCTTCAGTGGCTAATAAAGGTAAAATAAACCCTCGGTAAGCCACTTATCTCTGCGCTGATTCTTTCCTTTTGCTTGAACTGAAGTTAGTGTAATATAAAGTTAATGAAGCACGCTGCTATTAACACATTACTGTGATAAAGATGGCGTCTAGAAGCTGGACAACGCCTTTACCAGTCGCCTCCTTTTTAGACGTAGACAACATTCCAGTGTGCTCATCGGGTAGAACAGACCAATTACTGAGCCGGATATTCAGTTTTTTCCTAATATGATGACACCTCCTCTAGACGACATATGTAAGTTTTCTATTTCACTATAAATAAAATTCGTCAAAGGGAGGAGCGCCAGAACGCATTCCAATGACTGTTTCTCTGTCTCTGTATTTCTTATCTCCTAGGCGGATTTGAAAGACTGAACGACACCCAGGATCCCCCGTTAAACGGGCACGAAGTAGGGGGTCCCCCTGACGGATAGACGTCCTTGAAACAGGGTCTTACCAGAATGTGGCTGCCATCTTGTGAGCGGCCCGAGTACAGCATGGTGGTGGGAGTCAGGCGTACGGATGGCTAAACCAAGAGACAAAAAAACAAAATGCTTTAATATTTCCCAAAAACAGGTGATGGGCGAATTGACTTTAGCACCTCTTTAAAGTGGATGTCCAGTACAAAATGCATTTCAAGCCGTCCCATGCAGGATGGTGTGGGGACACGGGTCTGGGGGAGGGGGGGGTTGGGCGGGCATCCCGATGGTGATGCCCCCTGCAAGCCCAAGGAAGTGGGTGATGCGGCCATGGAACGCGTGGCTCCTGGTGCGGTAGAGAAACTTCACACATTATTTTCATGATATCTTGGCCTCATTTCTTGTGATGTTCTTTGTGATAGATTTGTGATTTAACTATTGGATTGGTATTGTGATATACATGAGTGGTTTATTTTGGGGTGCCTAATAGTATTTATCATGGGGTGATGATACTTTGGTATTGTTTTGAATTGTAGTAAAGGGTAGATTCACATGGTTATGAGTTAGTTTGTGAATATTAATATTAATTAGTCGTTTGCCTGGTTGCACTTGCACTTTACAAATAAATATATTTCTTAGTGATCCAGACCATAGGCAGGATTCGCACATGCTCAGTTGCACTGTTGGAACACTATGTTGAATGATTTTAGCACATATATATCTAGGCACTTGATATCAATTAGTGTGGTGAGACTGCCCCCATCGCCTACACACCTTTATGCTGCTTTGTCCTGTGTTTTATTGTTTGACTTATGTGTTTTTAAGGGGTTTTAATATGTTGAATGTATTATATGTAGTGATTATATTTGTGTAATTTAATACAATTATTTTTGGATTAATTTATGAGTTGAGAGTTTGTGTCCAGATTTCAAGCAGCGGGGCGTACCTTCTCTGCGGCCTGGTCGATGCCGGACTGGTTGTAGAAGGAGGTGACGGTCTTGGACCTCTCCCTGGCGAGCTCCACGTGGTGATGGTCCATGGCGGAGGTGGAGCGGGATCTCAGCATTATGGAGGTCAGACGCAGGGGCGGAGTCAGGGCTCCCCGGGCCAGGACCTCCATCACATTCGTCAGCAGCATGTTTCTGGAGGGAGGAGTCCTGTGGGGACAAAGCGTGTCAGAGAAGATGGGGGAGGAGCAAGTCCAAAGCAACTTCTGCAAACACCTACCTGGAGCTTATAAAAAAATGGCCGACCTACACTGGGTCTGATCTCTCCAAACCTGAGCAAAGGAAGAAGAGGAAATTATTACATCAGTGACGTGGCGATCAGAGGAAACCAGCACAGAATTGCATTAATGGGGCCCTGCCCCCGCACTCTGCCGCCTCCCCCACCCTAGGCCAGCCACCGCACTCTGCCGCCCACCAAGGGACGGGTCCCCTCATTCTGCTGCTTTGCCTCCCACCAAGAGCCAGGCCCCCGTACCCTGCCGCCTCGCCTCCCCTAGGCCGGGACCCCGCACCCTGCCGCCTCGCCTCCCCTAGGCCGGGACCCCGCACCCTGCCGCCTCGCCTCCCCTAGGCCGGGACCCCGCACCCTGCCGCCTCGCCTCCCCTAGGCCGGGACCCCGCACCCTGCCGCCTCGCCTCCCCTCCGGAACCCCTGCACCCTGACGCCTCGCTCCACCAAGGGCCGGGACCCCGCACCCTACGGCCTCACCTCCCCTAGGCTGGGACCCCTGCCCTTTGACACCTTGCCCCACCAAGGACCGGGACCCCCGCACTCTGACACCTCGCCACCCACTAAGGGCCGGGACCCCGCACCCTGCCGCCTCACCTCCCCTAGGCCGGGACCCCTGCACCCTGCCGCCCGCCTCCCCTAGGCCGGAACCCCGCACCCTGCCACCTCACCTCCCCTAGGCCGGGACCCCTGAACTTTGACACCTTGCCCCAGCAAGGGCCGGGACCCCCGCACTCTGACGCCTCGCCTCCCCTAGGCCGGGACCCCACACCCTGCCGCCTCGCCTCCCCTAGGCCGGGACCCCACACCCTGCCGCCTCGCCTCCCCTAGGCCGGGACCCCTGCACCCTGCCGCCCGCCTCCCCTAGGCCGAGACCCCTGCACCCTGCCGCCCGCCTCCCCTAGGCCGAGACCCCTGCACTTTGACACCTCACCTCCCCTAGGCCGGGACCCCGCACCCTGCCACCTCACCTCCCCTAGGCTGGGACCCCTGAATTTGACACCTTGCCCCAGCAAGGGCCGGGACCCCCGCACTCTGACGCCTCGCCTCCCCTAGGCCGGGACCCCTTCACCCTGCCGCCCGCCTCCCCTAGGCCAAGGCCCCTGCACTCTGCCCCCTTGCCCCCCCAGGCAGGGGCCCAGCTCTCTGCCGCCTTGCACCCCCCCCAGGCAGGGCCCCCGCAGCAGTGGTAATAGCAAATGGGGCCCCGCACTCTGCTGCCTCGCCCTCCAAGGGCCGGGAAAAGTAACAGGTCACCGAGTTACCTGGCTGCGGCTTCAGGTCATGGGAGGAAAGCCCAGAGAAGCTCCAGCCATCTGTAATGACAAGAGAGAGAGTTATTAGACAAGCAGGTCAACCGGAAACTTATATGCCCAGTCCCTACTTTCACCTTCCTGCCAGAAGCAGATTGTGGCAGTGCTTAGGCATTGCTGGGCATTGTGGTGCTCCACTACCATCAAGCAGGCGGTTACACCTTCACATTGGTTACAGCGTCGCTTTCGAAACAAAACCAACCCAGACTAACTTTCCAATTAAAAATCTTACCTCCTGTGGCCAGCCAATGAGAGCTCAGCGGGTGCAGCAGCTGGAGGAGAACTGCGGCTAACAATGCGGAGGTAGCAGGGACTGCGTGACGGCATCTGTCAGCATCACAGTAATGGCCACATTCCCTCCCAGGCATTAAAATAGAAGAGCCGTCGGTGGCTTCCAGGCGGGTGCCCGGAGACTGCTAACTGCCATCGCCATGGCGCCTCCTGTGAGCGCGGGCAGCTGAAGGTTACACGCACACATGTGGCAGGGACGGGAAACTGCTCGGACAGGTTCTGGGCTCTGCCAGGAGAGGCCTGTGCTTGTTCTGGCGCTGGAGAGCGAGATGGCGAGATTACGGGGGATGAACACAGCGCCGCCGCCGCCACGCGGGAGGATTGCGCAACTCCTGCAGCATTAAAGGGGAACTCCAGACTCCTGATCAGATCCCATTCTCTTCCATGAAGCCACCACTACTCCTGTGCTTGTTCTGGCGCTGGAGAGCGAGGGAGTGAGATCACTGAGGGATAAACAAAACGCACTGTGCAGGAGGATTGCACAACTGCAGCAAAATTAAAGGGGACTCCATAAAGAGGAACACCACACAGGAATTTTACTTTTTCATTTGTTGTTCCTCTCAGAGGGGCATCCTGAATTGGGATTCCCCGTGTGCACTGCCCCCCCAAGTCGCCCAGTTCACTCACCTTCCTATTGTTCCCACAACGCAGGCTTGGCTGAAACAGAGTGCGCTCATCGACTGAGCGGCCTGATCAGCCAATCAAAGCGTTCAATTTCACTCGCCCGAATGCTCCGCCTGCCGCATCCTCCGCTCAGTTTATAGCTGTGACTGAGCCCGCAGCCCTATTCAGAAAGGCCTGGCACGGGTGCGCACATACCTAGAGGTTAGTGGGGATACGACCATGGTGCTGAGGGCTCCGGGAGAAGGTGAGTGGATCCCCCAGGCCGGGGGCAACCCACCGCACTCTGCTGCCTCGGATCCCCCCCCCCCAGGCCAGGGCCAACCCACCGCACTCTGCTGCCTCGGACCCCCCCCCCCAGGCCAGGGCCAACCCACCGCACTCTGCTGCCTCGGACCCCCCCCCCCCAGGCCAGGGCCAACCCACCGCACTCTGCTGCCTCGGACCCCCCCCCCAGGCCAGGGCCAACCCACCGCACTCTGCTGCCTCGGACCCCCCCCCCAGGCCGGGGCCAACCCACCGCACTCTGCTGCCTCGGACCCCCCCCAGGCCGGGGCCAACCCACCGCACTCTGCTGCCTCGGACCCCCCCCCCCGCACTCTGCTGCCTCGCCAAACACTCTGCCTGCCGCATCCCCCGCTCAGTCTCTAGCTGTGACTGTACCCGCAGCCCCATTCGGAAAGGCCTGGCACGGGTGCGCGCACAGCTAGAGGTTAGTGGGGATGCGGCCACTGTGCCAAGGGCTCCGGGAGAAGCTGAGTGGATCTGAGGGGTTGTGGGGTTTTGCACAGTAGTTCATCCCAATTCAAGATGCCCCAAGGAGTGGAACTCAGATGGTCCTCTTTAATGCTGATCGGATCCCATTCCCAGGGTTTGTCAGGAAGGTTACCCCACAGGAGATCCCAGGGAGCATGCATGGGCTGGTGGTGGCACCCCCTGCATCCCTGTAGCTGCTTAACACACCTACACAGCACAGGGTGCACATAACCACATAACCGGAGGGGAGTGGCCGCAAGGCAAGAGGGTTGGGGATTGCAGTTATAGATGGAGAATGTGGATTGGAGTTATCTATACCCTCCAATCCCAGCCCCCTCCCCAAGAGCGCTAATGGTAGATGCCGATTGGAGCCCTCTATACCAGCCCCCTCCCCAAGAGCGCTAATGGTAGATGCGGATTGGAGCCATCTATACCAGCCATCCCCAAACACCTGACAGCGGATGTGACCGGAGCCTTCATTCATTCATTGCTGTCAGCTTCTGTACAACTTGTTCTGAACTGAGAAAGCCAGTCTAGAAAGTCCAGTTGCCTTGGCCTATTACTACCGTTCACGGCGCTCACTCACCCCTCCTCTCGGATCTTCCATACGACGGTTGGGTCGGTTCTCTCCCGGCTGTGGGAGACCTGAGGGCGAGAGAGAAAGGGCGAGAGTCACTCGGGTAATCTCTGTGAAACATTAACAGGCAGCCAGTGAGGAGCGCGGATTTACCCAACACCCCCCCCCCCCTCCCTTATATGTTCCTGTCCCGGCAGCCATGTGTGGTATGTGGAACATAGCGTCCTCGTATACACTGCGGGGAGGAGGGGGTGGAGGGGGTCTGGCACGCGGCGCTCACACAATGGAGACTGCAGTCATGTGACCTACAGTGATCCAGGACTAGACAGAGGAATCATCCTGTGTCCCCTCAGTATGTCCAGCCCTGGATCTCGCCTCAAGGTCACATGAGCGCGGGCCAATCAGAGAAGCTCTGACCCTAAACACAACCTCACTCATAGCCATTGTCGCCATCTGCTGAACAACAAAAACAGGGCCGCCAGATCAGCCCTATATGCCGCACAACCAAACTAGTGTATCAAATAAGTATAAATATCTTTAATATAAATCAAGAGATCAATCAAATACATAAGACAACATCGCATAAAAACAAACAATTTAAAAACAATTAAACACACATAATGGGACCGAATTAATGCCAATCAAAGAAATAATATGATTGCACACTGCCCTCCCAGTATTTAAAAGATAGTATCAATGCTCCTTTATACCATATGCTTGGAATGAGTAAAATAAAGATATGTGACACTCCTATACATTCATGCTGTACAATACATCAAATAAAAACAGTGATTGATTCCTAAAGACTAATGCAAATAATACATAGAAGTAAAAAACTACCATTCATTAAAGATCTATTGATACTAATAATAATATTATTATAAAGTGCTAAATACTGCGATGAAAACCATATGGTCAGCGCAATAGCCCTGTAATTATAAACGGAGGGCAGGATAAACAAAGAAATATAAGGTATTTATATCACCATGTATGAAAGGTCGCCTCCAAGGTCAGCCGCAGCACACAGACGCGTTGCGTGGGCCCGAAGAGCCCCAATTCCATTTGTGTACATTGTCGCCATTTGCGCGCCCCTGTTACAATGGCAGGTGCCCCTGCTGTGTGGAAGAATCATTCCAGAACTTTCTCCAATATACATATACATATATATTATATAATTTATTATCAGGACGCCATACTTTATTGTGTTATATATAATGGGATTGTACTGATTATAGGTTCTTATAAGAGTCCCCAGCGTTACCAGAACTACAAGCCTCAGCATGCCAATTTTATAGGGACATCTTTCCAGGTTTATGGGCTGACAGCCAATCAGAGCTTCTCCTATAAATGAGAGACTTACAGGCTCGTCGCCCGGAGTCCTGCCGCACCCAGTGTGCTTCAACATGCTCTGTACAGCGCTGTGGTATATGTCAGCGCTATATAATGTATAATAACAGTGTGTGAGTGTGGGGGAGACATTAGAGTGTGAGCTCTGAGGGACAGGAGGTCATGTGACTGCTTCTATGTACAGCGCTGTGGTATATGTCAGCGCTATATAATGTATAATAACAGTGTGTGAGTGTGGGGGAGACATTAGAGTGTGAGCTCTGAGGGACAGGAGGTCATGTGACTGCTTCTATGTACAGCGCTGTGGTATATGTCAGCGCTATATAATGTATAATAACAGTGTGTGAGTGTGGGGGAGACATTAGAGTGTGAGCTCTGAGGGACAGGAGGTCATGTGACTGCTTCTATGTACAGCGCTGTGGTATATGTCAGCGCTATATAATGTATAATAACAGTGTGTGAGTGTGGGGGAGACATTAGAGTGTGAGCTCTGAGGGACAGGAGGTCATGTGACTGCTTCTATGTACAGCGCTGTGGTATATGTCAGCGCTATATAATGTATAATAACAGTGTGTGAGTGTGGGGGAGACATTAGAGTGTGAGCTCTGAGGGACAGGAGGTCATGTGACTGCTTCTATGTACAGCGCTGTGGTATATGTCAGCGCTATATAAATGTATAATAACAGTGTGTGTGTGGAGGGGGCAATGTACAGTGCTATGCTATATGTTGGTGCTACACCCTCCACCTGTCTGAGCGATGGACACCCTGGAGGCATGCGTGTCTTTTTAGTGTTACTGTATTATTGGAACAGTTGCACAATAGAGGGACTGTGGGGTGAGAAGTAACACTCGGGCGTGTTTGCTCTTCCAGCTCTCAGCACATAAACAGGATTGCTTGGTCAATACAGGCGTGTGTGTTTATTTCCATCACTCATCATATACCATATAGTGTGACCACAAGCAGTCACATGACCTCCTGTCCCTCAGAGCTCACACTCTAATGTCTCCTCCACACTCACACACTGTTATTATACATTATATAGCGCTGACCTATACCACAGCGCTGTACATAGAAGCAGCCACATGACCTCCTGTCCCTCAGAGCTCACACTCTAATGTCTCCTCCACACTCACACACTGTTATTATACATTATATAGCGCTGACCTATACCACAGCGCTGTACATAGAAGCAGCCACATGACCTCCTGTCCCTCAGAGCTCACACTCTAATGTCTCCTCCACACTCACACACTGTTATTATACATTATATAGCGGTGACATATACCACAGCGCTGTACATAGAAGCAGTCACATGACCCCCTGTCCCTCAGAGCTCACACTCTAATGTCTCCTCCACACACACACACTGTTATTATACATTATATAGCGCCGACATATAACACGGCGCTGTACATAGAAGCAGTCACATGACCTCCTGTCCCTCAGAGCTCACACTCTAATGTCTCCTCCACACTCACACACTGTTATTATACATTTATATAGCGCTGACATATACCACAGCGCTGTACATAGAAGCAGTCACATGACCTCCTGTCCCTCAGAGCTCACACTGTAGGGGATGTCTTACATTAGGATCAGAGCTCCATCTGATGGGGGACAGGAAACTGCTGCTCCTGTCCTCCATCTGCTGGCCGCTGGAGGAATAGCGGGGGTCAGGTGAGGACAGCAGCTGCGTCATGTGACCTGCTCCAGTGTATGGAGAGGAAGGAGCAGACCAGGGAAACCCCTGCACATCCTTTCTGATCATCTGATCGCACCACCTCATACAATGCAATGGATGCCTCGTGTCTGCCCCCTACTGACAACAGGAGGAGAGGCGGGGTCAGCCGGGGTGAGGTGAGGACATGTGACCTGCCCCAGTGTTTACACACAAGGCAGCCTGACAGACTGGAGCACAGTCTCATACACTGACCAATCCAAGAACATCTGAACAGAAAGCAGTTCCGATAAAATACAGCTGAGGATGATCAATACCAGAGACTCGATCCAACAAGGATATTGAATCCAATTACAATCAGATCTGAATATTTCATCAGATGTCAATGACTTTTGATCGGGAGGTTCAGATGATCAGAAGGGGCCCTGTGCCTGATCAATTTTACAATAGCTGATCAAAATGCAGATTATATCACCCCCCAATTAGCACATTTATCTGATCGAAAAAGAGGAATATTGATGTCTGATCATTACAGGAAATTACCGATCAGAAAGCAATTCTGAACAAATACAAGTGACACTCGATTGAATGAACATCATCAGTGTCTGATCAATATGGGAATAACTGATCACCAAGCAGTTCTGATCAAATACAACCGACACTCGATTGAATTAACTTTATTGATGTCTGATCAATATGGGAATAACTGATCAGAAAGCAGTTCTGATCAAATACAACCGACACTCAACTGAACGAACATTATCAATGTCTGATCAATATGGGAATAACTGATCAGAAAGCAGTTCTGATCAAATACAACTGACACGCGATTGAATGAACATTATTGATGTCTGAACAATATGGGAATAACTGATCAGAAAGCAGTTCTGATCAAATACAACTGACACGCGATTGAATGAACATTATTGATGTCTGAACAATATGGGAATAACAGATAAGAAAGCAGTTCTGATCAAATACAACCAACTCTCAATTGAACGAACATTATCAATGTCTGATCAATATGGGAATAACTGATCAGAAAGCAGTTCTGATCAAATACAACCGACTCTCGATTGAATGAACATTATCAGTGTCTGATCAATATGGGAATAACTGATAAGAAAGCAGTTCTGATCAAATACAACCAACTCTCAATTGAACGAACATTATCAATGTCTGATCAATATGGGAATAACTGATCAGAAAGCAGTTCTGATCAAATACAACCGACTCTCGATTGAATGAACATTATCAATGTCTGATCAATATGGGAATAACTGATCAGAAAGCAGTTCTGATCAAATACAACTGACTGATCGAATGAGAATTATCGAGGCCTGATCGCTCCAATAAGGATTTCAATCACATCCAGTAAATCAATCCAAATACAGATCCGATCAGATGCAATTTACTTTAGATCAGGATGTGTGGCCTAATCAATAGAGGGAATGTGTCCGATCGATCTAAGAAAAAGAACTGATGAAAATCACACCTATCTGATCAAACAACTGACTCATGATTGAATGAAGTCTATTGATGTCTGATCAATCGGATGCACTTTCCTGACGATCAGGAGGTCTATCTAACCAAAAGGGGACCATCTATGTCTGATCGATCAAAATGCAGATCCGATCAGGCCCGACTTTCGATCAGCGCATTTTTTAGACCGAAAGGAGATGATGATTTTTTTGCATCTATTCGGATCGTAAGAAGAATATCGATGTCTGATCAATACAGGAATAACTGATCAGAAAGCAGTTCTGATCAAATACAACTGACTCAATCGAAAGAGGATTATCGAGGCCTGATCGCTCCAACAAGGATTTCAAACGCAACTAGTCAAAAGCCAAGCCAAACGCGGATCCGATCAGATGCAATTTACTTTAGATCAGGATGTGCGGCCTGATCAATTGGGGACAGTGTCCGATCGATTTAAGGAAAAGAACTAATGAAAATATATATTCAATCAGACCTATTCGATCAACTACAACTGACTCTCGGTTGAATGAACCTTATTAATGTCTGATCAATATGGAAATAACTGGATAAGAAAGCAGTTCTGATCAAATACAACTGACTCAATCGAATGAGGATTATCGAGGCCTGATCGCTCCAACAAGGATTTCAATCACAACAAGTAAATCAATCCAAATGCCGACCCGATCAGATGCAATTTACTTCAGATAAGGATGTGTGGCCTGATCAATTGGGGACCGTGTCTGATCGATCTAAGGAAAAGAACTGATACAAATATATATTCAATCAGACCTATCCGATTAAATACAATCGACTCTTGAAAGACTCTTGATGCCCGATCGATCCAATGCCATTACCTGTCGATCAGGAGGTTTGCCTGACTGAAAGGGGACCATCTATGTCTGATCGCTCTTACAATAGTCGATCAAAAATGCAGATCCGATCAGACCCAACTGACTTTCGGACGGCGCGTTTTTTGATCGAAAGGAGGCGGAATACTGTCCGATCGATCCGACAATTCTTTTTTTGCATCTATTCCGGTCGATCAGAATACACATCCGATCAGACCCAATTGACTTTCGATCGGCTCATTTTTTGATCGAAAGGAGACGGAATAATGTCGATGGATCCAACAATGATTTTTTTGCATCCGTTTCAGTCGATCAGAATACGCAACCGATCAGACCCAACTGACTTTCGATCGACGCGTTTTTTGATCGAAAGGAGACGGAATAATGTCGATGGATCCAACAATTATTTTTTTTGCATCCGTTTCAGTCGATCAGAATACTCATCCGATCAGACCCAATTGTCTTTCGATCGGTGCGTTTTTTGATCGAAAGGAGACGGTATAATGTCCGATCCGACATTTTTTTTTGCATCCTTTACGGTCGATCAGAATACACATTTGATCAGACACAAATGACATTCGATCGGTGCATTTTCTTGATTGAAAGGAGACGAATACCGTCCGATCGATCCGACAATGATTACTGTTTGCATCCATTCCGGTCGATCAGAATACACATCCGATCAGACCCAATTGACTTTCGATCACAAGACGTCTATTAATGTCCGATTTACTCGAAAATATCCGATCCAAAAGCAATCTGATCAATTACAATCGCGTTTCCATCGGATCAGGACTATTGATGTTTGATCAAAATGCAAATTCTATCTACCGCCAATTAGCACATATATCTGATCGTAAGAAGAATATTGATGTCTGATCAATCCAAGAATAACCGATCAGAAAGCAGTTCTGAACAAATGCAACTGACTCTCGATTGAACGAACATTATCGATGTCTGATCAATATGGGAATAACCGATCACAAAGCAGTTCTGATCAAATACAACTGACTCAATCGAATGAGGATTATCGAGGCCTGATCGCTCCAACAAGGATTTCAATCACACCCAGTAATAATTTATTATTATTATTATTATTATTCAATCCAAAATGCAGATTCGATCAGATGCAGTTTACTTTAGATCAGGATTTGCAGCCTGATCAATTGAGGAATGTGTCTGATCGCTCTGAGAGGAACTGATAAAAATGTATTCAATCAGACCTATCCAAACACAATTGACTTTAGATTGAATGAAGACTATTGATCCCAATCGATCCAATGCAATTGCCTGTCAATCGGGAGATCTATCTGACCAAAAGGGGACCATCTATGTCTGATCACAATTCGATCGGCACACTTTTCTGATCGAAAGGAAACTGAATACTGTCCGATCGATCTGACAATGATTTTTTTTTTTTAATCCATTCCTGTCAATCACAATACACATCCGATCAGACCCAATTGACTTTCGATCGGCGCATTTTTTGATCGAAAGGAGACGGAATACTGTCCAATCGATCCGACAATTATTTTTTTTTGCATCTGTTCCAGTTGTCAGAATACACATCCGATCGGACCCAATTAACTTTCGATCAACAGACCTCCATTAACGTCTGATTTATTTAAAAAAAAATCTG
Organism: Gastrophryne carolinensis; assembly: GCA_027917425.1. Taxonomy (NCBI): domain Eukaryota; kingdom Metazoa; phylum Chordata; class Amphibia; order Anura; family Microhylidae; genus Gastrophryne; species Gastrophryne carolinensis. The sequence goes on along the minus strand of CM051240.1, from coordinate 15,893,133 downwards.
ATCCAAAAGCAATCTGATCGATCACAACTATCAGGACTCGATCGGATCAGGACTATTGATCGGCACTTTTTTTGATCGAAAGGAGACGGAATACTGTCCGATCGATCCGCCAATGATTTTTTTTGCATCTTTTTCAATCAGAATACACATCTGATCAGACCCAATTGATTTTCGATTAACAGACGTCCATTAACGTCTGATTTATTAAAAAAATAAATCTGATCCAAAAGCAGTTCTGATCGATCACAATCGATGCCCTTTGATGTCTGATCGATCCAACAGGGATAATCCATTCAATTCGATCAGACCTAAATATTCAATCAAAATCCAGGTCTGATCGATCGAATCAGCCCGCCGACATTTCTCCTCACACAAAACCAGGGCAATGGCCCGGATGTGACGGGGGCCCCATGAGGAAGGCGCCCGGGGGCCACACTTACCTGCGCGGCGCCTCTACGGCCTCTCAGCTGCTCTCCAGCCTTGAGGAGACGATACCCACAATGCACCGAGCGCCGGGGCTGTCGTCAGAGAGAAGGGGGGGTGGAGCTCCGCGGCCATGTTTTTGGAGTCCGCGTAGGTCACGTGATTTTTGTAACGCTGCGGCTCTGCTTGTGGCGGTTGCCCGGCAACGCCGTCTCTGAGGCGAGTCCCGACCTGCATGTCAGCGCTGCTGGGGGCGTTCCCTGTCGCGTCAGGTGAGCCAGCCAATCGCCTGGGCCGCCCCGTTCATGACGTCTGTGGTTGCTGGGTAGCCAGATAGCGGCATGTCGCCCTTTGATTCCCCAGTGACCTGCTTGGAGCAGCCGGGGCGTGACGTCACGCGGGAATGGGTGGGGCTTTGCCTATTGGCTGTTTTCCTGTTTCTTTTTGAGCATATTGCATGCTGGGAATTGTAGTGCACCGAGTAAGGGGAGGTCTCCTGCGTTTAATATTACATGCTGGGACTTGTAGTGCACCAGAGATGGGGGGTCCTGTGTTTGATATTACATGCTGGGACTTGTAGTGCGCCAGAGATGGGGGGGGGGGGTCTCCTGTGTTTGCTATTACATGCTGGGACTTGTAGTGCGCCAGAGATGGGGGTCTCCTGTGTTTGCTATTACATGCTGGGACTTGTAGTGCGCCAGAGATGGGGGTCTCCTGTGTTTGCTATTACATGCTGGGACTTGTAGTGCGCCAGAGATGGGGGTCTCCTGTGTTTGCTATTACATGCTGGGACTTGTAGTGCGCCAGAGATGGGGGGGGTCTCCTGCGTTTGTTATTTAATGCTGGGACTTGTAGTGCTCCAGAGATGGAGGTCTCCTGTGTTTATTACATGCTGGGACTTGTAGTGCGCCAGAGATGGGGGGGTCTCCTGCGTTTGTTATTTAATGCTGGGACTTGTAGTGCTCCAGAGATGGAGGTCTCCTGTGTTTATTACATGCTGGGACTTGTAGTGCGCCCGAGATGGGGGGGGTCTCCTGTGTTTGATATTACATGCTGGGACTTGTAGTGCGCCAGAGATGGGGGTCTCCTGTGTTTATTACATGCTGGGACTTGTAGTGCGACAGAGATAGGGGTCTCCTGTGTTTGATATTACATGCTGGGACTTGTAGTGCGCCAGAGATCGGTGGTCTCCTGTGTTTGTTATTACATGCTGGGACTTGTAGTGCGCCAGAGATGGGGGGTCTCCTGTGTTTGATATTACATGCTGGGACTTGTAGTGCTCCAGAGATGGGGGGTCTCCTGTGTTTATTACATGCTGGGACTTGTAGTGCGCCAGAGATGGGGGGTCTCCTGTGTTTATTACATGCTGGGACTTGTAGTGCGCCAGAGATGGGAGGTCTCCTGCGTTTGATATTACATGCTGGGACTTGTAGTGCGCCAGAGATGGGAGGTCTGCGTTTGATATTACATGCTGGGACTTGTAGTGCGCCAGAGATGGGGGGGTCTCCTGTGTTTGCTATTACATGCTGGGACTTGTAGTGCGCCAGAGATGGGAGGTCTGCGTTTGATATTACATGCTGGGACTTGTAGTGCGCCAGAGATGGGGGGGTCTCCTGTGTTTGCTATTACATGCTGGGACTTGTAGTGCTCCAGAGATGGGAGGTCTGCGTTTGATATTACATGTTGGGACTTGTAGTGCACCAGAGATGGGAGGTCTCCTGCGTTTGATATTACATGCTGGGACTTGTAGTGCTCCAGAGATGGGGGTCTCCTGCGTTTGCTATTACATGCTGGGACTTGTAGTGCTCCAGAGATGGGGGTCTCCTGCGTTTGCTATTACATGCTGGGACTTGTAGTGCTCCAGAGATGGGAGGTCTCCTGCGTTTGATATTACATGCTGGGACTTGTAGTGCACCAGAGATGGGGGGGTCTCCTGTGTTTGATATTACATGCTGGGACTTGTAGTGCTCCAGAGATGGGGGTCTCCTGCGTTTGCTATTACATGCTGGGACTTGTAGTGCTCCAGAGATGGGGGTCTCCTGTGTTTGCTATTACATGCTGGGACTTGTAGTGCGCCAGAGATGGGGGGTCTCCTGTGTTTGATATTACATGCTGGGACTTGTAGTGCGCCAGAGATGGGGGTCTCCTGTGTTTGATATTACATGCTGGGACTTGTAGTGCTCCAGAGATGGGGGTCTCCTGTGTTTGATATTACATGCTGGGACTTGTAGTGCGCCAGAGATGGGGGGTCTCCTGTGTTTGATATTACATGCTGGGACTTGTAGTGCGCCAGAGATGGGGGGTCTCCTGTGTTTGATATTACATGCTGGGACTTGTAGTGCACCAGAGATGGGGGGTCTCCTGTGTTTGATATTACATGCTGGGACTTGTAGTGCTCCAGAGATGGGGGTCTCCTGTGTTTGCTATTACATGCTGGAACTTGTAGTGCTCCAGAGATGGGGGTCTCCTGTGTTTGCTATTACATGCTGGAACTTGTAGTGCTCCAGAGATGGGGGGTCTCCTGTGTTTGATATTACATGCTGGAACTTGTAGTGCGCCAGAGATGTGGGGTTTCCTGTGTTTGATATTACATGCTGGGACTTGTAGTGCGCCAGAGATGGAGGTCTCCTGTGTTTGATATTACATGCTGGGACTTGTAGTGCACCAGAGATGGGGGGGGGGTCTCCTGTGTTTGATATTACATGCTGGGACTTGTAGTGCTCCAGAGATGGAGGTCTCCTGTGTTTGATATTACATGCTGGGACTTGTAGTGCACCAGAGATGGGGGGTCTCCTGTGTTTGATATTACATGCTGGGACTTGTAGTGCTCCAGAGATGGAGGTCTCCTGTGTTTGATATTACATGCTGGGACTTGTAGTGCACCAGAGATGGGGGGGGGTCTCCTGTGTTTGATATTACATGCTGGGACTTGTAGTGCTCCAGAGATGGAGGTCTCCTGTGTTTGATATTACATGCTGGGACTTGTAGTGCGCCAGAGATGGGGGTCTCCTGTGTTTGATATTACATGCTGGGACTTGTAGTGCGCCAGAGATGGAGGTCTCCTGCGTTTGATATTACATGCTGGAACTTGTAGTGCGCCAGAGATGTGGGGTTTCCTGTGTTTGATATTACATGCTGGGACTTGTAGTGCGCCAGAGATGGAGGTCTCCTGTGTTTGATATTACATGCTGGGACTTGTAGTGCGCCAGAGATGGGGGGGGGTCTCCTGTGTTTGATATTACATGCTGGGACTTGTAGTGCTCCAGAGATGGAGGTCTCCTGTGTTTGATATTACATGCTGGGACTTGTAGTGCGCCAGAGATGGGGGGTCCTGTGTTTGATATTACATGCTGGGACTTGTAGTGCGCCAGAGATGGGAGGTCTCCTGCGTTTGATATTACATGCTGGGACTTGTAGTGCGCCAGAGATGGGCTGTCTCCTGTGTTTGCTATTACATGCTGGGACTTGTAGTGCTCCAGAGATGGGGGTCTCCTGTGTTTGATATTACATGCTGGGACTTGTAGTGCGCCAGAGATGGGAGGTCTCCTGCGTTTGATATTACATGCTGGGACTTGTAGTGCACCAGAGATGGGGGGTCTCCTTTGTTTGATATTACATGCTGGGACTTGTAGTGCGCCAGAGATGGGGGTCCCCTGTGTTTGCTATTACATGCTGGGACTTGTAGTGCGACAGAGATAGGGGTCTCCTGTGTTTGCTATTACATGCTGGGACTTGTAGTGCGCCAGAGATGGGGGGGTCTCCTGTGTTTGATATTACATGCTGGGACTTGTAGTGCGACAGAGATAGGGGTCTCCTGTTTTTGCTATTACATGCTGGGACTTGTAGTGCGCCAGAGATGGGGGTCCCCTGTGTTTGATATTACATGCTGGGACTTGTAGTGCGCCAGAGATGGGGGGGTCTCCTGTGTTTGCTATTACATGCTGGGACTTGTAGTGCGCCAGAGATGGGAGGTCTCCTGCGTTTGATATTACATGCTGGGACTTGTAGTGCGCCAGAGATGGGGGTCCCCTGTGTTTGATATTACATGCTGGGACTTGTAGTGCGCCAGAGATGGGGGGTCTCCTGTGTTTGCTATTACATGCTGGGACTTGTAGTGCACCAGAGATGGGAGGTCTCCTGCGTTTGATATTACATGCTGGGACTTGTAGTGCTCCAGAGATGGGGGGTCTCCTGCGTTTGATATTACATGCTGGGACTTGTAGTGCTCCAGAGATGTGGGGTTTCCTGTGTTTGATATTACATGCTGGGACTTGTAGTGCACCAGAGATGGGAGGTCTCCTGCGTTTGATATTACATGCTGGGACTTGTAGTGCTCCAGAGATGGGGGGGTCTCCTGCGTTTGATATTACATGCTGGGACTTGTAGTGCGCCAGAGATGTGGGGTTTCCTGTGTTTGATATTACATGCTGGGACTAGTAGTGCTCCAGAGATGGGGAGGTCTCCTGCGTTTGATATTACATGCTGGGACTTGTAGTGCGCCAGAGATGGGGGTCTTCTGTGTTTGATATTACATGCTGGGACTTGTAGTGCTCCAGAGATGGGGAGGTCTCCTGCGTTTGATATTACATGCTGGGACTTGTAGTGCTCCAGAGATGGGGAGGTCTCCTGCGTTTGATATTACATGCTGGGACTTGTAGTGCTCCAGAGATGGGGAGGTCTCCTGCGTTTGATATTACATGCTGGGACTTGTAGTGCTCCAGAGATGGGGAGGTCTCCTGCGTTTGATATTACATGCTGGGACTTGTAGTGCTCCAGAGATGGGGGGTCTCCTGTGTTTGATATATGCGTCTGGGTGTCCCACTCGAGCTCCTGAAGAGACAGAACCCATGATCAACAGATTGTCCAGGTAAAGGATCATGTGGATCCCTGGAGTCCTTAGGATGGGCTCTGGAAGCACCAGGTAACACCCCCTGCTACTGTGGAAAGCCCCAAAAGGAAGGGATAAAAAATGCCGGAGTAAACGCCAGAGATTCCCGATGATCTGGAAAAAAAAAAGGGAATGTGAAGATATGCATCCCCTATATCTGCCGTGGCCATGAAATCCCACAGCTCAAGTGAGGTCACTTCCGACCCTAATGCTTCCATGCCGGACAATATGTTGAGGTCCCTAGATTTAAAATCGGTCGCCCCAACCAACCCTGGACACGGCCCTTTGATTGGCTCTGACCGGGCTGAGCTGGCTGGTGGAGTTCCTCCGCTCGCGATTTATCATCCCTCCACTCATGCTGCCTGCGAGGAGCCTGTCCGTCCCTCTTCGCAGCGGGTCGGTGTCTCCCGCACTCTACATAGGTGGTCACTTAAACCGGACCTTCACCATGATTTATTGAAAAGCCCAAACCCTTATAAAATGATTCCCAAGCATCTAAAAATAATAATATATATTACGTTTTTAGTCACTTATTATTCTTTCCCCCTCTGGGCTGCAACTCTGTTCAGGAATTTAGGATACGGGCGCCGCTATCTTGACTCAGAAGCATCACACTTACCGAGGAGAGGAGAGTGGGATAAAGTACAGGGGGCGGGTTATATCTGTGCTTTGCTCAGACAGAGCAGAGCTGGGGTCAGGAAAAGGTCAGCAATCCCAGAATGCAGAGCAGCGCAGTCAGAAGGCACTTCCTGTTTGCAGGCTGCCCGATGCTCCATGAGCTGCCATCTTGGATGTTTAAAGGCTCATAACATGCAGTAGATGCAGGTAGGATGATTTTTAATGTGAGCAATCTGTATGTACAGGGTGTGGGAAACATATAAGATAGGCTCTTATTTAGGGTGAGGGTCTGGATTAATGTGAGCAATCTGTATGTACAGAGGGGGGGGGGGGGGGAACATATAAGATAGACTCTTATTCAGGGTGAAGGTCCGGATTAATGTGAGCAATCTGTATGTACAGGGTGTGGGAAACATATAAGATAGACTCTTATTCAGAGTGAAGGCCCGCTTTGCTCGTCGGGTCTGGCACGTTCTCCCTTCCTCACTCAAGTGATCGCCTGCATACAGTGCGGGAGGCGCCAACCCGCTGGGAAGCGGGACGGACGGGCGCCCAACAGTGAAGAAGAGCCCAACCAGGGGGGGAGAAGGAGGTAGGCTGCCCTGGTTGGAAGCCATCCTCGGGCTGCTGCTAAGCTTAAGGGGAAGGAGAGTAAGGGAAGTGGGGCTGCATTTGCTCTGCCCAGTGGTGGAATAGTGAGCTGCTGCCCTCTGTGGGGCGATATCCCCCTCCTTTCTGTGGATCCTACCAACCAGTATCACCCACCCCTTTTTTCATTTTTTTCCCCAATTTTAATTTTGTTTACCATTGCTTTGGTAAATTTTATTTAATAAATTACATTTTTTTGTAAGGCAACCTCACTTTTTCATTGTTTAACATATACTTGTACCAGCTTGTCAAAACAATGCTATTTACTGCTTTTTATAAAGAAAAACAATATTAAGCAGAATTGAGTTCCACCTTTTGGCCCGGCCCTCCAGAATATTTTTAGTTTCTCATGTGGCCCCATAGAAAAAAATACCATTTTGTGAATACTCACCAGTAAAATGGATATTATTGGTGTGTCACACACACCCCGCTTCCTGTAGTAATAACGTTCGGGTAAACCATCGCCAGATGCCATTGCAGAGAGAGAGATCTTGAAACTGGCCTCTCCCAGTCTATATATACCTGGGACCTCCCACTTAATCCCCAGTGTAATTGAAAAGCAGTAAGACAAGGTACCAGAAAAATTAACCCTCAATAAACTTATAGCTTCACCAAATAAAGAAAACCAGGATACTAAAAAGGGCGGGTGAAGCGGGGTGTGTGTGACACACTAATAATATCCATTTTACTGGTGAGTGTTCACAAAATGGTATTATTCTTTGTGTGTCACACACACCCCGCTTCCTGTAGTAATAACGTTCGGAACATCCAAAAGCAGTGTCCCTAAAGGGTGGGTATCCAGCAGGAAGATGAAGCATAACCACTGCAGTTTGCACAACCTTGCGGCCAAACACAGCGCCCGCTGAGGCTCGCACATCAACCTTGTAAAACTTCGAAAAGGTATGAACCGAAGACCAAGTAGCCGCCTTACAAACTTGTTCAACAGAAGCCTGGTGCTGAAAAGCCCAGGACGCACCAATAGCACGAGTAGAATGAGCAGTGATACGGAAGGGAGGAACTTTTCCCTTAGCCGTATAGGCGCCAATAATGGCTTGACGAATCCATTTACTAATGGAAGATTTAGCTGGGGCCAAACCCTTCCTAGGCCCACACGGTAGAGCGAAAAAGGCATCAGTCTTACGGAAAGAAGACGTAGCACGCAAATAAAAATGAACACAGCGAACAACATCCAAACAGTGCAAAACCCTCTCCTTGTCATTCTTGGGCTTAGGACACAAGGAGGGAAGAACAATGTCCTGATTCAGATGGAATGCAGAAACAACCTTAGGAAGAAAATCCGATTTGAACCGAAATACCACCTTATCTTGATGTTTCTCAAGGTAGGGCGCCTGAATGGACAAGGCCGCCAACTCAGAAACACGCCGAACCGAAGTGATAGCCACTAGAAAGACTACCTTCTGAGTCAAAGTGGAAAGAGCAATATCCGACAAAGGCTCAAAAGGAGGAGCCTGAAGAGCAGACAAAACCAAATTCAGATCCCAAACAGGTAGCAACGCCTTCCTAGGAGGCCGCAGATGCGTAACCCCCTGGAAAAAAGTCTTGACCAACAGATGAAGCGCAAAAGCCTTCTGAAAGAAAATAGACAAGGCAGAAACTTGCCCCTTTAAGGTACTAAGCTGGAGACCAGCATCCAATCCAGATTGAAGAAAATCCAGAATTCTGGAAACAGAAGAGACTCTGCAGGGCAAAGATCTAGCCTCACACCAATCGATGTAAGAACGGCAGGTTCTATAATAGATAGCCGAGGAAGACTTCTTTCGAGCACAGATAAGAGTCTTAATAACTGAATCAGAAAGACCCTCCTCCTTTAAGATGGAGGTTTCAGCAGCCAAGCCGTCAAAGCCAGCGTTGGTAAATTGGGGTAATGCAGCCGACCCTGAGTGAGAAGATCCGGCCGCAGAGGAAGCTCGAACTGATCCACTGCCATCCGAACGACGTCCGCGAACCACATTCTTCTTGGCCACCTTGGAGCCACGAGAATGGCGGGGACCTTTTCCAGAATCAACTTTCTTAACACTCTTCCTAGCAAGGGAATCGGAGGGAACAGATACAGGAACCCCAGTTTCCCCCAGCTCAGAGACATGGCATCCACCACCAGAGCATCCTGAGACATTGATACAAAAGTCGGAAGTTTGTAATTGTGACGAGAGGCAAACAGGTCCACCTCCGGTGTTCCCCAGCAAAGACACAGAGCCTGAAAAACCCGAGGATGGAGAGACCATTCCCCCAGACGGGAGGAGCATCTGCTTAGAAGGTCCGCTTCTGTGTTTTCCGCCGACAGGCAAGGAACATGAGCCTCCGCCCAGGTCAGAATCAGGGAAACCTCTCTGAGAGCTCCCAGACTGCGAGTCCCTCCCTGATGATTGATGTAGGCAACCGCCGTCCTGTTGTCTGAAAGCACCTGAACCGGAAGGCCCCGGACATGGTGAGTCAGAAGTGAAAGACGGATAGCTCTCAGCTCCAGAACATTGATGGGCAAGTGAGCCTCTCAAGGACCCCACTTGCCCCTGGAACTGAAGATCCTTCCAGAATCCCCCCCAACCCGAAAGGCTGGCGTCCGTGGTGCCATTCTCCCATAGAGGAGTCAGAAAGGACTTGCCTTTCAGGAGATTGTTCGAAACCAACCACCACTGAAGAGACTGCCGGACCCGGGAGAACAACTGGAAGGGTTGGTCCAATGAAAGTGGACAACGGTCCCAAGACGACAACAGATGCATCTGAAGCGTCCGAGTGTGAAACTGAGCAAAGGGAACTGCCTCGAAGGAGGCTACCATCAACCCCACCAGCCTCATCCCCAGACGGATGGACGGTCGAGGATTGGAGAGAAGAAGCCGAACCAAATCCTGAATCAAAAGTATCTTCGACTGAGGTAGAAAAACACTGTGCTGACAAGAGTCTAGTGTCATCCCCAAGAAGGACGCCACCCTGGCCGGAGTCAGGGAGGACTTGGGATAGTTGATTACCCAACCGAAGCTTTCCAGCGTAGAAACCACCATGCTGGTGTCCTTCTCCGCTTGATTGAAGGAAGGAGCCATGATGAAAAGGTCGTCCAGGTAAGGCAAAATTCGAATGCCTTGAGTTCTGAGAATGGCCATCACCCCTGCTAGAACCTTGGTGAACACCCTTGGCGCCGAGGTAAGACCAAACGGAAGCGCCACAAATTGAAAATGCCGATCCTCTACCATGAAGCGCAGAAAACGCTGATGGACCGGGCAGACGGGAACATGCAGATAAGCATCCTTTATGTCTATGGACATCATGAAGTCCCCCTGCCGAAGAGAAGTGATGGCCGAGCGCAAAGTTTCCATGCGAAACTTCCGTGGACGAATGAACCTGTTGAGGAACTTCAGATCCAGAATAGGGCGCACCGATCCGTCCCTCTTGGGCACCGTAAAAAGATTGGAATAGAAACCGAGACCCAATTCCAAAGTTGGCACCGGATGGATGACCGCCATATCTAGAAGATTCCCTACCGACACTCGGAGTTCTTGGGCGACCAAAGGATCGGTAGGTATTCGGGACCTGAAAAACCTTGAGGGAGGACGGGACTGGAACTCCAGCTTGTAACCGGACGACACCACCTCCCGAATCCATCTGTCCGGGACCGCCTGGACCCAAGTCTGGGAGAAGTGTCGCAACCGTCCCCCCACCCTGACGGGTGAGGGCGCCCCCACATTGCTGGACTTAGGCTTAGAGCCCCACGAATGACCGGAACGGCCGCGGCCTCGCCCCCGGTTCCAGCTCGTGCCCCTGGTAGCAGGAAGGGAGGCCCCTCTGCTTGCCCTGGCACCCCGAAAGGAAGGATTGAAAGAAGAAGAGGTTCCTCGAAAAAGACGCCGCGGCTTCCTGCGCTGCCTTGGTGACTGCCTCCCTTGGTGACTGAATCCAACTTGTCACCAAACAGGCGTAAACCCAGAAAAGGAAGAGCTGTAAATGATCTTTTAGCACCAACGTCCGCCGTCCATTGACGGAGCCACACTGACCGCCGAATAGCAACCAAAAGAGCAGATGTCCTGCCACACATGGCCATAGCATCATCCTGGGCGGCCAGAACAAAAGAAGCAAAAGACTCACACAATTGAAGAGAGGTAAGCTCCTCACAATCCGGATCAAGATCCGCGTACAAATTTTTGATCAAGGCTTTAAGAGCCAATAGGACAATGGAAGAAGCGCATACCGGACGCAAGGTCGAACCGGCACTGATGAAACCATGACGAGCCAGTTGATCGATTCTACGATCCTCAACATCCTTAATTGTAGTAGTGTCTGGTGAATGCAGCACTGAAGAATTAGAGAGCCCCAAAACCGGTGCATCAACGTCTGGGGGTACCGTCCAAAGTTTAACCAATTCCTCCAAAAAGGGATACCTCCTGTCCCAATTAGCCGGGGAGCCAACAAGGCGGGTCGGCTGTTCCCATTCCTTAAGCACAACCCTTTCAAAATGTAGCTGACCAGGGAATGCTAAAAGCGGCTTAGGCATCTCAAATAGCTCACCCTTAGGCGGAGGGACCGCCGCCGGTGGATCCAGGGACAAAATTTCAAAAACCTTGGAAAGGATAGATGGAGTATCACAAGACACCCCAGTAGTCAAATCTGCCGAAGTATCAGTCAACAGGGGAGCATCAATATCATCCAAATCTTCCAAAATTTCCCCTTCTTCAGGCAAAGGACAAACTGACCAGTCTAACACCTCCGCTGCCTCCAAGGCAGGAGTCAGAGAAGGAGAATCAATGTGTTTCCTTTTAGCCGTAGCCTTATGAGCTACTTGTGCAGACAGCAACTTCTCGACAGTGGCCACTCGAGCGCACAACTCAGATTGCGAATCCCCAGCTGTGACAACATCACCCTGGGTCCGGAATAAAAGTGGAGGAGCAGGAGACGACTGAGGTTGTGAAGAGCCAGGAGCCGAAGTACCAGACTGGCGCGCAATATTCTGCTGTGCGCAAGGAACGCACAAAATGACATCCCCGGGGAGTGGAACCCCACATCCCCCACACTGCCTAGATTGCCCCGAAGAGCCATTTCCGGTATCATTGGAAGCCTCCATTCGGTGAAACTTTTTTGGAATTCGCAAAGCCCAGGGATTTATGCTATAAGCTACCCGGGATGCCCCTTATTCATTAATTAGAGTCCCGGGAGTGGGAGGATTTTTTTTGTAACCCAAAATAAGACTAGCCAGGTATATCAGACTGGGAGACCCACGCAGCAGGGGTATCCCAAATCTGGAAAGACAGAGAAAACACTGTAAAAATTCATAAATAGTCCGCACATGCACACAGAGAAAAAACACAATATTATCCAATAAAAAAACCCAAATATATATATATATATATAAATATGAGTTAAAATAAATATGGTCACATACAGTTGAATCATGCTGCTACCTGAGTAAAGGATCAAGCATGAGAAACAATGCATTAGGAAAAGAAAACCACAATGGCTTATTATAACTGTACAAAAAAACCTCCATTCTATACTAATATGGACCACAGCATAAAGTCCCCTGATGGGAATAAGGATTCATTGAATGCGATATAGAAGACAAGGAACTTTAATAAAAGACCTTTTTTAAATGACCGCAGCAGAGGAGGCAGCAGGAACAGAGCACAGAAATCACCTCAGAGGCCGGTGCAAGCGCTCCCCCAGCTGATAGAAGACAGGCAGGCAGAGAAGGCGCGCGAAGCGCTTCTAACTCCGCACCGCCAGCCAATCACCGCCGAGCGCGGCCCCGCCCCTTAGCACAGATTTACCTCAGAGAGGTAAAAAAAAATGGCGGCAGCGCCATTTAAAAAAGAAAAGAAAAATAAAAAAAACGGACCCGGTCTGAGCTGGGAACGCCGCACACAGACACACACACAGATTAAAGACGCGCACACACACACAGACACGCGCGCACCGACGCCCACATATATCAGTACCAAAATTACCTCAGGATAAAAAGAGTAGCATAAGGCAGAAAAGACCCCTCACCCCCCCCCCCCCCCCCCCCCCAACGGACTTCCCCACCAAAAAGGGAAGGCGCTGAGAAGGAGAGAAGAGATATGGGGACAACGGGACGGGGCATCCCAAAATCCGGGTCACCAACCGGAAAACCACTCTGCCCCAATAATGGGGACTAGTGGAGGAGATAAGCTCCTAGGCACCACCAGGTGCTGGCTACCATTACCCAGTCAGCAGCCGAGGCTGGGAGGCTTCCGATAATTACAAAATACAAGTAAACAAGAACTGGGCAGAAATAGACCAGGGCGGGGGGGGGGGGGGGTGCCAGGGTGTAACCCCGACTACCTGCAAGCAGGAGACCTCTTTCTTCTGTCTTGACGCATCTTGCAGAGAGAGAACACTGGGGATTAAGTGGGAGGTCCCAGGTATATATAGACTGGGAGGAGCCAGTTTCAAGATCTCTCTCTCTGCAATGACATCTGGAGATGGTTTACCCGAACGTTATTACTACAGGAAGCGGGGTGTGTGTGACACACAAAGAATATAATTGCCCACCCCTGTTCTTGAGAATGGTAAACAGATTGGAATAGAATCCCTGACCCCCTTCTAGGAGGGGAACCTGACAAATCAATCCTATCTGTAAAAGATGAATAACTGCGGCTCGCTCTCAAGGCCTCTGCCTTCACCGGGCTTTGGGATGCTCTTGATTAAAGATGTGATATGTGGTGCCTCTAGAGCGGAGCAAACTGCAGGAGCCGTTCCCCCCACCCGGCCGGTTGGGGCCGCCCTTTCATACCTGAGCGAACTTGGCTGGAGGCTTTGATTTACCTCCCCAAGAGATTCCTGGCCTGTTTTGGGAACTTACGCTTGTTCCAGACAACCTGTGGGAACCAAAAATAGGAAAACCTTTACCACCACAAAAGGATCGGCAATGGCGAGAATCTACAAAATCGAGTGGATCTTTTTTTCTCCGAGAAAGCTTGGGCACCTCCTTATCAACATCAAAGGCATTCCCAGAACAAACGACCCCCCCCCCCAAGAAGGGGAGTTCCATAAGGGATTTCCCAACCGCAGCGTTAACCGACCATACCTTCGCCATAGAAAATGGCATAAAGCAACAAGTAAGGCAGAGGTTCTAGCCCTCCCGAGTCTGACCAGATCATCCATAGCAGTGATGATATAGCCATTCTCTAAACAAGTTCTGTCCTGAGAATGCTCCCGAGGCTCGGCTATAAAACTGCCCCTTTTTGTGTCTTCGCCAATTTTTTAAAAGATGCTGAAGCATAGACAGGACGCAAAAATACCATTTTGTGAGTACTCACCTGAAAAATGGATATTGTTGGTGTGCCACACACCCCGCTTCACTTCTTAAATATTCATCACTTCATGGGTTAATCCACTGCAGGTGACGTAGTGCAGAGAGGAAGTCTTGTAACGAGCCCCCTTCCGGCCTATATATACCTGGTACCTCCCCTCAATCACCAGTATATTCAAAAAGCATTAAAACAAGGTACCAGTATTCCACCAGTAACCTCCAAAATCAATTTTGATATAAATAAAAAAGGGCTTCACCATATAAATGCTTCGGTAATACCGAAAAGGGCGGGTGTGAGGCGGGGTGTGTGGCACACCAACAATATCCATTTTTCAGGTGAGTACTCACAAAATGGTATTATTCTTGGTGTGCCACACACCCCGCTTCACTTCTTAAATATTCATCACTTCATGGGACATCCAAAAGCAGTGTCCACAAGGGAAGGGCATCTCAAGGCCAGGTGAAGCATAACTTAAATGACTGCAGTCTGCAGAACTTTGCGGCCAAAAACAGCATCCGCTGAGGCCCGCACATCAACTTTGTAAAACTTAGAAAAAGTGTGAACAGAAGACCAGGTGGCGGCCTTACAAACCTGTTCAACAGAAGCTTGGTGCTGAAAAGCCCAAGACGCCCCAACAGCGCGAGTGGAATGAGCAGTAATACGAAAAGGGGGAACTCTTCCCTTAGCAGAATAGGCCGCAGTAACGGCCTGACGTATCCACTTGCTAATGGCAGATTTGGCTGGTGCCAAACCCTTTTTAGGCCCATGGGGCACAACAAAATAGGAATCCGTCCTACGGAAAGGAGACGTGATAATCAAGTAGTACTTAACACAGGGTACTACATCCAAACAATGCAAAACCCTCTCTTTGTCATTCTTAGGATTAGGACACAAGGAGGGAAGAACAATATCTTGGTTCAAATGAAAAGCAGAAACAACCTTAGGAAGAAAGTCTGGCTTGCACCGAAAGACCACTTTATCCTGATGCCTCTCGAAGTAGGGCGCCTGGATAGTTAAGGCCGCCAATTCTGAGACACGAAGGACAGAAGTGATCGCTACCAAGAAGACAATCTTCTGAGTCAGGGTAGACAAAGCAATATCTTGCAAAGGCTCAAAAGGAGGAGCCTGAAGAGCCGAAAGAACCAAATTCAAATCCCAAACAGGGAGTAATGGTTTCCTGGGAGGCCGCACATGCGTAACCCCCTGGAAAAAAGTTTTAACTAAAGGTTTAAGCGCCACACGCTTCTGAAAAAAGACAGATAAGGCAGAGACCTGCCCTTTCAATGTACTTAGCTGGAGACCAGAGTCCAGCCCTGATTGTAAAAACTCCAGAATCCTGGGGACCGAAAGGACCCTACAAGGAAAAGATCTTGTCTCACACCAAGTGATATAGGCTTTCCAAGTCCTATAGTAGGTGACGGAAGAAGACTTCTTCCGGGCACTGATCAGAGTCTTAATGACTGAATCAGAAAGACCCTCCTCCTTCAGGATGGAGGTTTCAGCCGCCAGGCCATCAAACCCAGCGCTGGTAAATTGAGGTAACACAATTGACCCTGAGTGAGCAGATCGGGCCGAAGAGGCAGAATGAACTGGTCCACTGCCAGCCAAACTATGTCTGCGAACCTTATTCGTTTTGGCCACTTTGGGGCCATGAGAACGGCGTACACCCTTTCCAGAGCCAACTTCTGAAGAACTCTGCCCAGCAAGGGCCACGGAGGAAACAGGTATAGAAATCCCCGAGCTCCTCAGTTCAGGGACCTGACGTCCACTGTCAGAGCCAGAGGATCCCGGGAGAGAGACACGAAGCTCGGGAGCCTGAGATAGAGATGAGGGGTCCACCTCCGGAGTCTCCCATTGGAGACACAATAAGAGAACCACCTGAGGATGGAGAGCTTATTCTTCCAGGTGGGGAGAGCACTTGCTCAACCGGTCCGCTACCTGTTCCATCACCTCTGGAATGTAAACCGCCGAGAGACAGGGAACATGGAACACTGCCCATGTCTGGATCAGGGACATTTCTCTGATGGGTAAGTGGGGCCTCCACTGCCCCTAAAGCCGCAGCTCCTTCCAGAATCTGTCCCATCCCGACAGACCGGTGTCCGTGGTGACACCTCTCCAAGGGAGGGTCAGGACAGACCTGCCCTATACAAGATTGGTCGAGACCAATCACCACAGGAGGAACTGCCGTACACGGGAGGACAATTGGAAGGACTGATCCAACAACAGAGGTTGCTGGACCCAACACGCTAGCAGAAATAGCTGAAGTGTTCTTGTGCGAATTTGGGCAAAAGAAAGACACACAGCGTCTTGATGAGAGTTCAGGCCGGGATGAACCGACCCCTGAATGGACCGCGAGGGAGGGTGAGACTCGAATTCCAGGTTGTGACCTGTCGACACTACCTCCTGGATCCATCTGCCTAGAACCACATGGTTCCAATGGTAGAAGTGTCGCAATAGTCCCCCCACCCGCACGGGTGAGGGCAGCCCCTCATTGCTGAGTGGGCTTATCAGCAGGCTTGGGCTTGGTACCCTAGGACTGAGTGGGCCGGCCACGGCCCCTCCCCCGAGTCCAACCTGCGCCACTGGTAGCGGGAAAGGACGTACCTTTTCCCGCTCCAAACCTTTGAAAGGAAGGTATACCGGAACTTGTCCCCCTGAAGGGACCACGAGGCCTTTTGCGTTGTGGCATCTTACCATCTTTGCGACTGAATCAATTTTCTCCCCAAACAGACACAACCCCAAAAAGGGGAGGGCTGTGAGTACCTTTTTGGAAGCCGAGTCTGCTGACCACTGACGCAGCCATACTGACCTGCGAATAGCCACCAGCATAGCTGCCGCCTTGCTACTCATAGTCAGCGCATCGTCCTGAGCGGCCAGGACATAAGCCACAAAAGATTCACACTGCTTAAGTGCAGTGAACTGTTTGCAAGCGGGATCAAGATCCTCATATAGCCCCTGAATTAGTGACTTAATTGCCAATAGAAGAAGGGCTGAAGCACATACCGGGCGCAATGCTGACCCGGAATAGATAAAACCATGTCGAGCGTATTGGTCAATCCTGCGGTCTTCCCCATCTTTGGGGACAGTGGTCTCAGCAGATTGTACCATAGCCGAGCTGGAGAGTCCTAGTACAGGGGTATCGATGTCCGGAGGGACAGACCACAGCCTCACCAATTCTGGTGGAAAAGGATAACGCTTTTCCCAACTGGAAGGAATTCCAGATAACCGTGTGGGATGTTCCCATTCCTTAAGAACCACCCTCTCAAAGTGGTGCTGTCTGGGAAAAACCAAACTCGGCTGAGGCTCTTTAAATAACTGACCCTTTGGCGGGGCGGCCGCCTCAGGCGTATCTAAACTCAAAATATTCAACATTTGAGCCAGAATGGAGGGGGTGTCAAAAACAACCCCCTCTGACCAATCGCCGATCTCATCAGCCACATGCTGACCTGTCGGCTCATCTGACTCCGACGGGAGTTCATCCTCGTCAGGGGATCCATCGGACCATTCCACAGGTTCACAAAACTGGTCCTGTGGAGCCGAAGGTACCGGAGTCAGGTGCCTTCGTTTTGTAGCGGTTTTAAACGCTGCTTTAACGGGCATCATTTTCCGGGGGCAGGGCTGTGCTGCTGCCTCGGAATGCGAATCCCCACTTTTGACAGTGTCATGCGGGGTCCGGAATAGGGATGGAGAGGTAGGAGATGATGAAGGATGCGATGGCACCGCAGCCGAAGCAACGGACTGGCGCGCAATAGTCTGTTTTGCACAAGGAATGCAAATAAAGATATCATCAGCTGGGAGTGGAACCCCACAACCTACGCACCCCCCAAACGGAACAGCAGAACCGTTTCCGGAATCTACGGAAGCCTCCATATGGTGATTTATGGTATTCGCAATAATGGGACTTTTAAGGCATAAGCCGACCCGGGATGCCCCCTTTATTTTAGTAATGTCCCGGAAGGGGGGATTTATATAATTTTTTTTTTTATTTTTTTTTTTAAGTTTAGGTCCCCTTTAATAGAAACTATATATATATACTTATATATAGTCTATGTATATAAACATTCAAATCGATCCCAATAATTAGCCAGGCACATAGAGCCGGAGGGCTAGCATAAGCAGGGATCCCAGGATCTGCAAGGCAAGAAAACAACCATCAGATCCTTCACATGTGTATAACATAAGTATGGCACCAAGTGCCCTTAAATGACGCCCCCTTGATAATAGTGATTTCTCACTGTATTATTAAACAATATCTCCCATTTAACGGCCCCAACGGGAGGGGCCGCTTACCTGTACCGCAATCAGCCGGTAAGCCTGCAGCCAGCAGCCATGAGCCGGCAGAAGACAAAGTGCGGCCGTGCGCCCACGTGCCTTCCTGTTTTGAAGGAAGCTGGGACGCTGGGCCCGCCGCTGACGCCGCATGACGTCGTCAGCGGGCCCGCCCCCCCTACGCTGATCAGCTGGAACACTTTACAGCTGATCACAGCACGCGCGTCCAGGCAGCGGAGGGGGGAGGGTAAAAACCGCATGTGCTGACAAAGCTCAATGAATGCCAGGCGAGGAGAGGGGAGAGGGGGGAGGGGGCCACAAGCAACCAACTGCCAGAGAGGTGGCCAGCCCATACCCAGCGCAAGCTGCCCTAAAGCAGACCCAAAATATACACATGCTACAGTGAATGTATAAACATGACATATATGTTAACATGCAGTGATACAGTGAAACACACATACTAAAGCACACCCTCACCACCCCCCCAACAGGAGAGAAAGGGGCTACGGGGACCCTCGGGACAGGGGCATCCCATTTCCGGATCACCATGCCGGTTCGCCGCATTGCCCCACGCATGAGGTCGAGCGGTAGGAGATAAGCTCCTAGGCACTTAAAGTGCCATCTACCATTTGCCCGGTGAGCAGCCAAGGCTGGGAGGCTTCCTATTTCACCATAAAGGTATACAAACTCAAACCGGGCAGAAATAGACCAAAAGGGGGGTGGCGGGGTAAGAATACCCCGGCCTACCTGTAAGCAGGAGACTTCCAACTTCTGACTTGTCAGCAAGCAGAGAGAAAAAATACTGGTGATTGAGGGGAGGTACCAGGTATATATAGGCCGGAAGGGGGCTCGTGACAAGACTTCCTCTCTGCACTACGTCACCTGCGGTGGATTAACCCATGAAGTGATGAATATTTAAGAAGTGAAGCGGGGTGTGTGGCACACCAAGAATAGAGTACCCGCCCTAACAAGAAACCTGGCATGGCAACTGATCCATGCGTCTCTCTATTAATAAGTTTTGGAATCAGACATAATAATCGTGCTGACCAGGCCCGAAAGGGACCATCCAGCTCAGGACGGAGGGACCTGGTTCTCAGGGGCCAAACACGGACTGCGGCGGTGAATGCCGAATCCTAATAACAAAAGAAGTCATTGCAATTCATCAGAGACCACTGATCCCATTGGATGAATAAATATCATTTGAACCACTGTCCTCCTTACTAGAGGAGAGATCGCCTTCAGATCAGTGGTTTCCTGACTTCCCGAATCTCATCCTCGGACACCAAGGAAGCATAAAAATCGGCCTCAGAATAAAGGGATCTCTTTTTTTTTTTTTTTTCTTTAAGCCTTCCTAGGGCTGATGATATATCGCACATGCTACCCTAGGCGGGCTAATGTCTCCACAATATGACTGAGACCTCCCAGGGACTGCCTGGGGAGACTGGACCTTTAGAAAAAACCTTAGGTTCAGAGGGATAGACGGCCATGGCAACAGGCCTACTATGGTGACACGCAGCATTTAAGCAAAATAGAAAATTAGAAACATAGAAGGGTGACGGCAGAAGGCAGAACCATACGCTCCATCTAGTCGCCCTTATGTAACTGTATGTTCTCTTTATCTTGGGATAGATGGAGGCTTATCCCAGGCATTTTTAAATTCAGTGACTTTTTCAACTACCTCTGCTGGATGTTTGTTCCAAGCACCTACTACTCTTTCTGTAATATAATATTTTCTAACATTGCTCCTGATCTTCCCTCCGACTAGCTTCAGGTTGGGCCCCCTTGTTCTATCATTAAGCTTCTTCTTAAAAACACTTCCCTCCTGAACCTTATTCCGTCCTGTCACATATATAAAGGTCTCCATCATGTCCCCCCTCTCCCTTCTTTCCTCCAGACTGTACAGATTAAGTTCTTTAAGTCTCTCCTGATAAGTCCTTCCACTATTTTTGTTGCCGGCCTTTGGACCCGTTCTATTGGAATAATGTCATTTTGCAGGGGAGGTCTCCAGAACTGCACACAGTATTCTAGCTGTGGCCTCACCAGGGCTCTATACAGCGGCATCACAACCTCCCTCTTCCTACTGGTGATGCCTCGAGCTATGCAGCCGAGCATCCTGCTTGCTTTTCCCACTGCCTGGCTACACTGTCCAATCATCTTGCAGCTTTCAGTAATCAGTATCCCTAAATCTCTCTCCTCCGAGGTCCTGGATAACACAGTGCTGCCCATACGGTGCTCAGAGCCGGGATTCCTTCTACCCAAGTGCAGGATTTTACATTTAGAGACATTAAACTCTAGTTTCCACAGTTTTGACCATCTCGTAAAGCTAAATCATTTTCCATGTTGCAGACACCTCCAGGAATATCCACCCTATTTCTAACCAGCATTACATGCTGAAAATTCCCCAAGGAATTCTGCATACACCAAGTACAGAAGTTAAAGCGATTAGCTGGGATAATAGATTGCGATCCCCTGATGCCTCCATCATGGCGATTCATTTAGTCAAAATAACCGAATGGCCTCGGACTAAGAACCCAAATCCTCACTTAATTATGGGACTGGGAGGAACCACAACCCCCTTAACTTTCTTCCCACATCTAAAAAAACTAAAAAAAAAGAGAAAAATGGTACTATTGTTTTTTATATATATGCATAATATAGATATATTATAAACGCAATAAAATTTGAAAAATAAAACCACTCACCCACTGAAGCCGGAGTACCTCTTTAAACTACCTATGTCAGAAAAAGAAAACTGGGCCCCCGCAGCTACTATGCCGGAAAAGGTGCAGGCAGGCCGAGGACCCCAGGCAGCGGGGGTCCCTAACCTAACGTGGGCCAGGAGCAGCATGGCCCGCAGCCCCGATAGCTTGGCCGGAGTAAAGCGGGCGACCATGGTCATCGGTCCGGCCCAAAAAACAGCAGCCTGGAGTAGCACGGCCGGCGGCCTGGAAAAAACGCAGCCAGCGGCCTGGGGTAGCGCAGCCGACGGCCTCTGACTTACCAACCTCAGCAGGGAAGAGCAGGAACCGGCATGCAGCCACTCCCACTTCCGCCGATGACTCTGCCCCTGCCCGCCTCCATCTGTAGAAACACGCCCCCTTGAAGTGAAAAGCGAAATTTAAACATTTTTGTAGAGAAAGTAAAAAACATGTGGGAAGCCAGGGGGACATAAATAAAAATATACAAAGGTCCCCTGCAGGTTCACCAGACAAACACCTGCTGCTTTTCTTAAGAAAACCTGCAGCCCACAGTGAAAACACCCTGAAAGCGCCCCAGACCCCAGCGCTTACCTTACCACCACAGATCCACACAGCATAGCTGGGGAGGCAAAATTAGGTCAGGGGATCCGTGGGAATAAGGCCTGCAGAAAGCCGACAGGGTGAATCCCCCGCTTCCTGCCAATACCTAGAATTGAGAGAGAAACCAAGCGACCTTCACAGTCCAGTCCAACTGCAAGAATGAAACTGGCTTGGTCTGAGGCAGGCGGGTCTATATAGGGCCGTGAGGAGCCACACCTTTCTTTCTCGCAGTCCGCGCCATTCGGGCAGGAATTAACCCTATCGTTACTGAAGCCGACGGCCTGGATTGGGAGAGAAAGGAGGCCGGTTTGTTCAGTATTTCTTCGTACTCTAACCGGTTGACCAAAGTTTTGTCACGCCAGGGTAGGGCAAAAAGATGTGGCGCAGCTCACCTTTCGCCTTACTCTAACACCAACAAAGTAATCGGGAAACAATGTTTTTAATAATGTTGGGGGACCCTATAACACCCGGTGAGTATTTTATTGCAACACTGGAGTGTGAAGGAGCAGAAAGTTCTTTACTCAGCTTTCTTGCCGGGTTGCGTATTGTTTCAAAAATCTTACTGCTCTGCGCCATCTTGGTTTCCCCCTTCGGGGGGGTGTAGCAATACCAGAATGCTCCAGGGGTTTTCTGCTCGAATTTTTGCACCGCACAGGCTTTTTTTCCTCCTTCCAGGTCCTGAGGGTCTTCCCTATGCAGGAGCGCACATGACTCAGCTCATGGCGTCCCTAACAGTGCAAAGAGCTGGAGCCGCACACACCCCAGCCCTTCCATCCAGACCGGTGGGAGGTCGATCACAGGCCTCAAATTGGTATTTAATAAAATAACAAACAAAAATGACATGACCAATTTGAAGGGCAGGATTTTTAAAGCCAGAGAATGTAAAGTCATTAAGAAGGGTTCAGAATGGATCCATTGTTTTTCTTCATGTGTCTTCTGTGGCTTCAGGCAGGATGCTTTGCAGTGAAGCCTGGAAGTCCTACCCAAACCCCCCCCCCTGCCCAATACCCCCCCTGGACAATAAATCTTTTATGAGAAAGATTTGGGGATGGGAACTGACAACGAAGATGATCAATTTCATCTCCCAAACCAGTAGAGCCTTTTAAGAGTCCAGCTCTGCATTTTATGTGTAGATGTCTGCAGAAGGAGCGGGAATGTAAAATATTTCAAAAAATGTGTTATGATTTTTTTTTATCTGCCTGCTGAATCACTTTTTTATCTGCCTGCTGAATCACTTTTTTATCTGCCTGCTGAATCACTTTAACAAATCAAGCACAGAGCAAAGTGTAAAGATTCTTAAAGTGAGAAGGATTATTAAATCAATCCAAAATGTAAAAAAAGCAAAAAGGCAAAAAAAGTCCCAGTGTACATGCACCAATCCAGGCGATGAACTGCAAACACTTCAGTTGAGAACACCTCTGATGTGGCCCTCCACCGTTTTAAAATACTCTTACCAAATTACAGGAATGCCTTAAATTAGATTATGCCCAAACGACAGATTCGTGCCCAGACATCAAATGCAATCCAATCCCGATCTCGTAATTTGGCATGAGAAGGAGTGGATAAGCTTCAAATATAATCTTACCGATCATGCATGAAAAATCAAAAAAGGGAAAACCATCTAGCGTGATTCCATTTAATAAAATTCCTAAAAGAGTGTCAATCAATGCACTCACGTTAAAAGTCAGATATACAGGCGTTTTAGGCAGAAAAGCGACCCTCACCAATCCTTGGTATTGCTTCGGCCGGCAGCAAATACAAATGGGGGAGGAAGGCAATCTCAAAACGAAACCTGGGTAGGTATGCTGCCACTGCCGCCACCAACGCGTTTCGATGTGGTCCGCAACTTTATCAAGGCTCCTTGATTTATTAAAAGGTATCACACGCTAGATGGTTTTCCCCATTTTGATTTTTCATGTTGCCGCTGCTCTTAGGCGAACCGGGAAGAGGCGAGTTGGCTGTGGCGTCCTGGGGGGTTTCACACAGCGGGGCACCCCTGATTCCCCATGGGAAAAGAACCAATACCCAGGATAGTCAAAAATATTGACTATCCTGGGTTTTGGTCCACTTTAAAGGGAACAGTGCTTCTCTTCACTGGACTAACACTCCATATTATCTCCCACTACTACCTCAACGACCCCAAATAAAAAACGCACAACTCATCTTTGGTAAAAATGTATGTCGGACACAGCTGAATAAATACATACAACAATATCTCCCACCCCTATTTTGAGTCTGAGTGGCTAACCCTGCCACCTCAGACCCCAAAAAAGGGAAGGGATACCGCCATAGATAAACAGTGTTGATACCTTAACGTCGGCCAGTCCGCCAACGTTTAACCGCTGCGTCAATCTTCTCCTGCAGCAGGACATTAAACAAGTCCGCACCCGCCTCATTTAAATTGACCCTGTCGCCCTTTAACAACCCCCTATTACCTTCCAAGCTCACATGGCGAGCCGTCAACCCCCCATTCAGCTGCACGAATTTCGAAATGGCCCTGTTGACCTTGATACGTACCTTGTTGATGACCGCCAGATCTCTGGCATGCTGCCAATTAAGGCGGAGGACGATCTCCGACCATACTATGACCACCCCCTGGAACTGTTCCAAAAAGTACAGTACGTCTAACTTGATCGAGTTTATCAAGTCCAGCATGGGTACGGCACACAGGTCATCTCCCCCGGCATGCAAGACCAACACGCCGGGTGGCCCGAACTTCCTAGCGCTCTCCATAGTGTATGCGCGCAGATCGCACCACCGTAGGTCACATACTCCTGCCCACTTCAGCCTCGCCTGTCCTTCGGGCAAGCCAAGCTGCATGCCGCTCCTCATCGCCGCTCTCCGGGCCGCCAACACGACGTATGAATCTCCGACGATCAGAACAAAGCACGGTGAATCTAAAAACACAGAGAAAAATCAGCAAAATACAAAAAAATCTGCAAAAATCCCCCAAAACAGTGATGCCCTCCCCCATCATTTGTAATGCTCGTTAAATTCTACTTGGTCATATATAGAGTTAAAATATTTGCTATACCCACATTCGCACATTTTTATATAATCAAGCTTTATTGGTTTTCAGTGAAAATAACGGGGAAATTTAACATACAACTATAGGAAAAAAGCATACAGATAAATTAATACAATAATTATACAGATAAATGGTACTTAACCTGCTCTCCTACACCTTTAACATTCTGTGTACACCTTCACATATGGATATGCGTTGACATTTGCACATTTTTAACAACCTCCTTCAATAATCCCAACCCAGCTGCCTCCTATGCGAAACAAATGGTTACCAAATTCCTAGCTGGACAGACCCAATACAGCCAAACTTTTCCTGAACAACTCCAAAAATTGAGACCGTAACAAACATAACCCATCTTCGCAAATCTAAAGCAGCCCTCTGCCTGTTGGTCTCACACCCTACAAAAATACCATTTTGTGATTGCTCACCTGTAAAATGGGTATTATAAGTATGTCTCACACCCTGTTTCGGAAGTATATAACGTGGGTTATGGTCCAGTAGAGGGCGAACTTCTGCAGAGATGACTAGAAAAAAGAAGCCCCTCCCGGTCCATAAATACCTGGACCTCCCACACATTCCCCAGTATAAGAAAGCAGTAAGGGGACCAGGAAGAGCCTATAAAATCTATGAGAAAAAAGTTTCACCATATAGAGGATCCAGCTCAGGGTGGGACGAAGCAGGGTGTGAGACATACTTATAATACCCATTTTACAGGTGAGTAATCACAAAATGGTATTATTCCAAGTATGTCTCACACCCTGCTTCAGAAGTATTAATTACACGTGGGACATCCAATAGCAATGTCCAAAAAGGGTGGGGATCCCAACAGGCAATTGTGCACAAATTAAACCACTGCAGCTTGCAGAACTTTGCGGACAAAAGCAGCATCCGCTGAGGCCTGCACATCAACCTTATAAAACTTGGAAAAAGTATGAACAGAAGACCAAGTAGCAGCCTTACAAACTTCTTCAACAGAGGCCTGGTGCTGAAAAGCCCAGGAAGCCCCAACAGCACGAGTAGAATGAGCAGTGATCTGGAAAGGGGGATACCTCCCCTTAGCAGAATAGGCCCTAATAATGGCCTGACGAATCCATTTACTAATGGTAGACTTGACAGGCGCCAAACTCTTCTTGGGCCCAGAGGGCACCACAAAAAAGGCGTCCTTCTTCCGGAATGGTGAAGTAGCCACCAGATAGTACTTTACACATTTAACAACGTCCAAAGAGTGCAAGGCCCTCTCCTTGTCATTGCTAGGCTTAGGACACAAGGAAGGAAGCACAATGTCCTGATTGAGATGAAAGGCAGAGACAACCTTTGGCAAGAAGTCTGGTTTAAAACGGAAAACCACCTTGTCCTGATGCCTCTCAAAGTAGGGGGCCTGAATGGACAGAGCCGCCAACTCAGAAACACGTCGAACAGAGGTGATAGCCACCAAAAAGGCAACTTTTAAGGTGAAAATGGATAGAGCAGAATCCTGCACTGGTTCAAAAGGAGGACCCTGAAGGGTAGACAATACCAAATTTAAATCCCAGGTAACATGGGTTTGCGAGGAGGGCGCACATGAGTGACCCCCTGAAAAAAGGTCTTAACCAAAGGATGAAAAGCAAAAGATCTCTGAAAGAAAATCGCCAGAGCGGACACATGCCCCTTAAGAGTGCTAAGCTGAAAACCCATGTCCAGACCATGCTGAAGAAACTCCAAAATCCGAGGAATGGAAAACACCCGACAAGGAAAGGCCCTAGCCTCACACCTAGTAGATATTAGAGGAAGATTTCTTCCTAGCCCTGACAAGAGTCTGGACAACGGCTTCAGAAAAACCCTTTTCCTTTAAAATGAAGGTTTCAGCAGCCAAGCCGTTAAAGACAGCGTTTGTAAATTGGGGTAACAAAGCTGACCTTGTGTGATCAGATCCGGAACCAGAGGCAGCCTGAATTGATCGACCGCCAGCCGGACGATGTCTGCGAACCACACCTGTCTTGGCCACCTTGGGGCCACCAGGATTGCTGGCACCCCTTCTTAAACCAGCCTGCGCACCACCCTGCCTACCATGGAGAAGGCGGGAAAAAGATACAGGAGAGCCAGGCAAGGGACATGGCATCCACTGCCAGAGCCAGAGTATCCTGGGACAGAGACACAAAAGCAGGGAGCTTGTGGTTGTGACGGGAGGCAAAAAGATCCACCTCCGGGAACCCCCACTTGTGACAAATGGATAGAAATACCTCATAGTTGAGGGACCATTCCCCTCGGCGAGAAGACCCCCTGCTCAGAAAGTCCGCTTCCAGGTTCAATACCCCTGGAATGTACACCGCCGAGATGCATGGAACATTGCTCTCGGCCCATGCAAGAATCAGAGACACTTCCCTGAGGGCACTCCTGCTGCGAGTCCCTCCTTGGTGATTGATGTAAGCAACCGCAGTCCGATTGTCTGATCAAACATGAACCGGTAAGCCTTGGAGATGATGCGTCAGGTGCGACAGCACCAAACGAATTGCCCTCAGCTCCAGGACGTTGATGGGGATGTGCGCCTCCTGAGGACCCCACAGCCCCTGGAACTGATGTTCCTTCCAGAAACCCCCCAGCCCGACAGGCTGGCATCCGTGGTGACCGTCTTCCAACAAGGGGCCAGAAAAGAAAAAAAAAATTTGCCCCTCAGCAAATTCCTCGGTTCCAGCCACCACTGAAGAGACTGCCGAACCAAGGGAGACATCGCAAATGACTGATCCAAGGACAGAAGGCATCTGTCCCAAGCCTATAACAGATGGAGTCGAAAAGGCCTCATGTGAAACTGAGCAAAGGGAACCGCCTCGAAACAGGCCACCATCAATCCCACCAGCCTCATCCCTTGCCGGAAGGACGGGCGAGGGATGGAAAGAAGAAGACGTATCAGATCTTGAACCGTCTACACCTTCGATGGAGGTAGGAACACCCTGGTCTGAATGGTATCCAGATTCATGCCCAGAAAGGAAACCTCCCTTGACGGAGAAGACTTGGGATAGTTGATCACCCAACCAAACCTCTCCAGCGTTGACGCCACCAACCTGGTGTCCAGCTCCGCTTGACCGAGAGAGGATGCCATGATGAGAAGGTCGTCCAGATACGGCACAATGCGAATGCCCTGGGCTCTGAGAAGGGCCATTATACCCGCCAACACCTTGGTGAACACCCTTGGTGCGGAGGTCAGCCCAAAAGGAAGAGCCACAAACTGATAGTGCTGATCTCCCACCACAAATCTGAGAAACCGTTGGTGTCCCGGGAAGATCGGCACATGAAGGTAAGCGTCCTTGATGTCTATGGACGTCATAAAGTCCCCTGGACGAAGGCAGTTGATGGCCGAGCGCAGAGTCTCCATGCGAAATTTCTTGGTTCTGATTAACCGGTTGAGAATCTTTAGATCCAGAATGGGTCTTATGGAGCCATCCTTTTGGGGACTGTAAAAAGGTTGGAGTAATAGCCCCGGCCTCTCTTTGTGGAGGGCACCGGGCAGACTACCCCCATGTCCAGAAGATTTTGCACTGCCAAGAAAAGCCCCTGCGCGGCCCGGGGGTCCGAAGGAACCCGAGACCTGAGAAATCTGGGAGGAGGCCGGAACTCGAACTCCAGCTTGTACCCGGAAGAGACCACTTACAGGATCCAGTTGTCCGTGACCTCCCGGATCCAGACCTGGGCGAAGAGCCGTAACCGCCCCCCCACCCGCGAGGGTGAGGGCGCCCCCTCATTGCTGAGAGGGTTTGGCATCAGCCTTGGGTTTGGTACCCCAGGCAGTCCCGGGACGGGCACATCCTCTGCCCCTACCCCAGGAATCACCTCTGAACGCAGAGTAAGCAACTCCCCTGCTTGCTCGAGAGCCACGAAAGGAAGGATTAAAGGAGCCTGCACCCTGAAAAGGCCGGCGCCGCTTATAGCGTTGTGGCAATTTTCCTCCTTTCGCCACAGAGTCCAATTTATCTCCAAACAGGCGCACACCCAAGAAAGGTAGCCCTGTAAGTGCCTTCTTCACCGCCATATCAGCCGCCCATTGGCGCAACCAAACCAATCGGCGTATAGCCACAAGAAAACCCGAGGTTCTACTACACATGCATTTTGTATCATCCCAAGCTGAGGGGATGACAAAGGTCATGAACAAATCACACCGCGAAAGTGCTGCAAATTCATCACTAGCAGGGTTAAGATGGGGACCATTCAACAGGCCCCTAATTACAGATCTGGTAGCCACAGCCGTGAGAGCTGAAGCACACACAGGACGCAAGGCCGAACCCACACTGGCAAAGGCATGTGACGCCATTTGATCAAGACGTCGGTCCTCACTATCCTTCAGAGTAGGGGAGTCTGGATAGTGCACAACCGATGTTTTGGACAATCCCAGAACCGGAGCGTCGACCTCTGGAGGTGACGACCAGCGCTTCACCGGGTCCACAGGAAAGGGATACTTCCTATCCCACCCCTGAGGGATACCGGGAAGCCGGCTGGGCTTTTCCCATTCCTTAAGAATCAATTTGTCAAAATGCTTCTGATCCGGAAACTCCAAGCGAGGCTTAGCGGCCCCAAAAAATTCCCCCTTTTGCGGAGGGGCCACTGCAGGAGGGGAAATAGCAAGCACCTCAAAAATATGGGCCAGAAGTCTGGGGGTATCAACAGTATGCCCACGCTCCTGCCCAGCATCAGCATCCAGGAACTGCTGATCCTCAGAGCCTTCAGATTCTGAAAACAATTCCCCATCTTCCAGCGGGGAATAATCAGACCAGTCAAAAGAGTCATATTCCTCATAATCAAAACCCGGCACAGCCGGTGCCAAATGCCGTCTCTTAGCTGGGGCCTTCCGGGCCGCAGAGCAAGCAATCAATTTTTCAATGTTGGCCAATCTAGCACAGAAATCAGATTGCGACTCCCGCTAATGACAACATCACTTGCGGTCAAAGGCAGGCGTGGGGGTGTAGGTGATGAGGCTGGCGGCGCTGACCCAGACGCCTGGGACCCGGACTGCCGCTTAACGGCCTGCTGAGCACATGGAATGCAAATAAGCACATTATCCCCTGCAAGGGATACCCCACAAACCACACACTTCCGCGGTTGCCCCGAAGGGATCCCAAGCCCGTATCCTGGGAAGCCTCCATATGGTGATTTTTTATGGTAGTCGCAAAGACCAGTGGGAATTACGCTACTAAGCTACCCGGGATGCCCCTTAAAAAGTCCGTTAGTGGGAGGATTTGTAAGACCCTAAATTTAGCCAAGGGACCCTAGGACCGGGAGAACCCCCTTTATATCATCAAGGTCAGGTAGTCCCCCTGAAAGACAAAATTATAGGGAACCCGTAAACAAGGCAACACACTCCAATCCAATATACAGTGCAATCATACAAAACCAAGCCCTGCAGGGCACTCACTGAGACCTGGAGCAATGGCGACCGAGCACAAGCCTGAGGGAAGGAAGAAGGGTGGGCGGGCCCGTCACAACCTTCCCTACCTCCACTGGGAACCGCAAGAGGGCGCCAGAGACAGGGGGCGGGCCTCCGCCAGCGCGCCGAGCGCCCGTCCCGGCCCCCTCCCCTGACAGAAATGAGAGGGAGAAGCTCTCCCCTCCATACTGCGGAGCCAGCCCGGGCGGCCAGCTCCATAACGTGGCCGCACGATAACAGTACTATGCTAGCACACAACATACACACGCAAGCAGCTCAAGCAATCAAAACACTCAAGGATAATAAAGGAGAAGGGACAGGCCCCCCCCACAGTTGTGGGAACAAGGAGTAATGGAAGGGGGGTCCCAAACGACCCAGAGTAGTGAAGGGATAAAACGGACAGGGCATCCCAAACCAGGATCCCGAACCTGGTATCCGCCTACCCCTTGTTGGGGGTCTCACCGAGGAGCATGGCTCCTAGTTAGTACACTACTAAGGTGTAACCTACCCTCGTCTGGACCTACAGCTGAGGCTGGGAGGCATAGTAATCTATTAAAATAAGGTCCGGGCAGAAATAGGGATAAATTGGCCAGGTGTAAACCCGGCTTACCTGCAAAGGAAGGAGACAGCCATCTTCTGACTTGCTCACCATTCTGCAGAGGTGAAGACTGGGGAATGTGTGAGAGGTCCGAGGTATTTATGGACCGGGAGGGGCTTCTTTTTTCTTGTCATCTCTGCAGAAGTTCGCCCTCTACTGGACCATAACCCAAGTGTAATTAATACTTCCGAAGCAGGGTGTGAGACATACTTGGAATATCCCTGACCGTGGCAGCTTGGCAGAAGGTGCAAGCCTCTAAGTGACAGTAGTCAATATAGGGAAACAAGCACACCTGATTAGAACATTTGTACTGGGTGCTATTATGCATGAGGTCCACCTCAGACCCCCCAAATGACAGTTTTAATACAACATGTGGAAGAACGCACGCCAAAAAAACATTTCCATAGGAGTATCCACCTGCGTATCCCTTCATAGGTAACTGTTTTACTATAGTGTTGCGGAAAAACATATTCAGAAGCAAAATATCTTCAGGAAATGCAATGTTTATTTGGTTAACTGGGGGCCGATATGCCTTAGCCCGAATTGCTGGTTCTCTTGTTTGCTTAAATACAGTTTTAGACAAAGAAGCTTAAATGACCATTTGGATTGGATGGCTGAACACGTCAGCCTTCGATTGAATATTTCAAACATATACAGATACACATATAGGGAAGGTATAGTTCAGACATGAAGAACTTCTGTTTCTCATCAAGCAGACATAACATTCCATTCTTGGTAATGGTTAAAACCTATGAGGAGGGAAGGATGAAAATCACCCTAAACACTGACAATGTGAGAGTTGGCATACAGGCGACTAGAACTAAAATAATACTAAGAATATTTCATTATCCACTTCAATAGCACCGCCCTGCCTTCTCCATTCATTGCAATGGAGGTAGTGGGTCGAGGCATGACATGCCCCCTTCCAATATAGTGGATGGAGGGAGCGTGGCCACACTCCTGTGACTGATGGCGGGAGGCGTGGTCTGGCCCGGACAGCGAGGGGTGAGACAGCTGCCTAGTGTCAGCAATCAGGTGAGTTAGTGATCACCAAACTGGCACCGATCAGATGCACGGGACGAAAGCGAAGTACTTTTTCTTTTTAGCTGCCTGCTAAGTGACTTTAATGCAAACATTTTTTTTTACAGCATACCAAACAATGCGTACAAGTTTGTTATTGGAGAAAAACTTCCGAAAGTAACCAACGAAAGAGGGCCTGCTCATCCAGTGCTGGAGGGGATGACCCTTTTTAGCCTCCCCCTCTCCCCTCATAACTTTCCCCAACCCTCCTCCTTTGGAGGGTGGCCCGCTTGCTTTTACCTCTCTAAAGGGTGCAGGATCATCCTTGGATTTAGCTGTTCTCATGTGTATCTAAACATTCTTTTTCTGTACTGTTAATATATGTCAATACAACTCATACAATTCCAAGCTTTGTATTAGAACCAAGCCTCTAACCGACCCAAGTAAATGTTAAGCCTCCATTTGGTCTGTTTTAGACGCCTAAATCCGAATAACCAATACATTCTATGGGAGTTCCACATCTTGTCCACGGCGAATCACCGCCCGCACGGGTATAAACCACCGCTTTGGAGTTAATAACCCAAATACCAGTGTCCCTATGATCTCTGTACCAACTCCAAGCAATCCGACATCCACTGTCGAAGTTGCTCATTGTAACTGAACCACACCATACCCCCATACACCCGATGGGCCTCCCAAATGACATCAAGATGTGGATAGCAATTCTCCGGGTTATTTTCTCAAAGCTTGCAATCGATTCCGAAACGTCCTAGGGATCAGCCTAAAACACCGGCTATCCTCATCTTCCTCCTCTCGGTGTTCCTAGTCTTTCTCCTACTTCTCAAACCCAAAATGCCAAAACGGAAAAATAAAAAAATAAAAATATCCACGTATTCTCTTTTCATTTTTTTTTTTTTTAGCTCTGGCTTGAGATGCGCCCCAATGGGCCCTCAAAAACACATAAGGGGGCCCTTTAATGAAATCTAAGATACTAGTGGGCTTACCACTTGTTCACAGGACCAGGATCTGCACACCAAAAAAACATTTTCATAGGAGTATCCACCTGCGTATCCCTTCATAGGTAACTATTTTACTATAGCAGCATACAGTCTCTTGTTACACAGTGTCTACTGTTAACCGCTTGCTATTACCTCTCTGAAGGGTGCAGGTCCTCCTTGGATTTAGCAGTTCTCATGTGTATCTAAACAGTATCCTTTTTCTGTGCTGTTGATATATGTCAGTACAATTCCAAACTTTGTATTAGAACCAAGCCTCTAAGCTAAGCTCCGTACCAACTCCAAGCAACCCGACATCCGCTGTCGAAGTTGCTCATTGTAACTGAACCACACCGTACCCCCATACACTCGATGGGCCTCCTAAATGGCATCAAGATAACTGAAGAGTGGAGAGCAATTCTCAGGGTTCTGTTCTCAAAGTTACAATTGGTTCCATAACATCCTGAGGATCAGCCTCCTCATCTACCTACTCTTGTCTTTCTCCCATTTCTCGATCCCAAAATGCCAAAAATTGTCAGCAACGTAAACATATCCACGTATTCTCTTCGCCATATTTATATTTTATTTTAGCTCTGGCTTGAGATGCACCCCTAATGGGTCCTCCAAAAACACATAAATGGGCCCTTTAATGAAATCTAAGATACGAGTGCCTAACTGATAAGCCTATCAGTCTTGTTTTCAGGACCAGGATCTGTACCCTTACCTGAATTCCCGACCTCTGCCAACATTATGGTTGCTTGGGTACCTATTAATCCAATACCTCCACCTAACGCTAAACAAGCTGCCTCCCCCCTCTGCAGATAGTGCAGCCAGACCCCAAATCACCTTTGTCCCGGCGGTAATCCCTGAGCCTGTGGATTCCTAACTTGCAATTCCCTCACCCCTAAGATAAAACCTGACATGCCTCCTACCTCTCCACCCCCCCCCCCCATGGATGCCAAATTCCCATCTGAGGAAAAACAACTTCAGAAGACAAGACTAGTTGACGCTCACCATGAAGATGCGCGGGGGTATCAATCCCGCCACCTGTACGAGCGGCATCCCGTGCTCCAATGCCCGTCTGAACCAGAGACGCACTCCCCAGAGGATTCCCTGGAGCCACCGTAAGTCCTGGTGCTGCCGCCACTCTGAATGATGGCCCTGACGAGGCCGTGTGGGACGCTGCCACGGACTCGGCCGTCGCCACAGGGTAACTTCCATCGCTCCGTTCCGATGAGGCGACCACGACACCCGAACGTGACAAATCCTGATCCGCTGATATCTGTTGAGGAAAAAATAAATGACCATGAGACCCACATGCGTCAGCTGAAAACCTGATCCAACCTCATCTGAGTCATCCATGACTAAGGACGCCATGTTGCTCCGAAACGCGTAAGATTGGAATACCTGCCTAGCATATGCCCCTTATTTGGCAAAGCTTTTAAACCTTTGTGACGTCACTTTTAAACGATTTTCTAATAAATGTGATTGAATGTTTTACGGTGTCCGTGCTGGCAAACAATATCTTCTCTGCAACCCAGAGGTGAGGAACCAATGGGGGTGGGCTGAGGAAGTGAGACAAGATGACACGATGACGGGGGGGGTCCAGGTACAGACAACGGGGGGGGGCCCCGTGTGGCATGAGGATATTATCATAATGACTTTTACCCTGAGCAAAGAGAAAACTTCTTGCCGGATATCCAGGCAATTCTTTGCTCTAAAAAAACAAAGTGTAAGAGAGGCAAACCAGGGTTTCCTTTAGAACAGGGGTACTCAACTACTTTCAGTGGAGGTCCACTTACCAGGGTCTGCCGTGGGATGAAGGTCCGGGGGGGGGCGGGGGGGGTGGTGGTGTAAGTAAGAGTGCCAGCCCGGACAGGACGAGCGCGCCCAGGCGCATCAAGCGCTGAAGCGGCGGCTATATAGAACAAACCATGGCGGCGCACGCTTTTCATACACATATTGGCGGGGAATTACCTCAGGCTCGACCCAGGAGCTCCGGAACATGGCTCACACCAGGGCGCAAACCGAACCAGCCACCGAACGGCGCGCTCTCACTGTGCGCAATATCCAGCCAGCCCGACTATTGAGTCCAGGGCAGCCGCGGGAGGAGGAGACAGCGCATCATCAAGCGGCGCCCGAACAGGGGACCACAGGCGGGGGCCATCGCCACAGTCTGGCCCTGGGCAGCGGTCCGGACAAATGGCGTCTGCGGTCCGGATTCGGACCGCGGTCCGCCATTTGAGTACCCCTGCTTTAGAACATGAGTTCCGAACCTGTAGCCAAGTTCAAACTTATACGCTCCAAAAACGAACCCAAAAGGTCACAGAGATTTCATCCAAATTAAATTGATATTTTCTGCGTTTTTTAAGTGGGCCTATCATTGTTTGATCCCGTCCTGGAGTCTAAAAGACTCCATGGCCAGCTCATTAAGTAACTGGATTTGGGATGCCTCCACCTTTTTAAGCGCTCTCATGCTTTGCGCTCCATGTATCCGAGACGCGCTCCCATGTCCAGGGAGGGCCGCAGTTGGCACTTAAGATAATTAGAAAAAGGAAAGTGTTACTTGATAAAAAAAAAAAAGTTTGGGAACCCCTACTCTAGAACTCTGTTTACCGAGCAGCCTAACAGCGTGGCCATGCAAGCCTATAGGCTGCTGCATTGCTGCTGTAGAAGGATCCCAGAAGAGGCGAGTACCTGGGTGGACAAGTTCTTTTAGCAGTCAATGCACAGCGGATCAGCCCGACCCATTTGCCCTAGTGCTCTATATTACAGAGGGACTTCGGTCATTTCTGACTGTAGTTTTTCTTTATCATTTATGACCTCCATCCATTACACTAACTTAAACATATGATGGTGAACATTCCCTCCCTCCATTTGTTCCATTCCATCTTATTTTTCTCTCTGCATCGTACGCTTAGTGGCTAATAAAGGTGAAATAAACCCCTTGGAGCCACTTCACTCTGCACTTTTTCTCTTTTGCTTGACAATAATGCTTAGGATTATGAAGATAATAGAATATGCTGCTACTAATGTATTACTGTGATAAAGATGGTCAACGCTTTTGAGTGTCCTGCCTTCAGGCGTAGCTAACATTCCAGTGTGCTCGTTAGGTAGAACAGACCAATTACTGAGCTAGATATTCAGTTTTTTTTTATCTTTCAATCTTTTTATTGAATTTTCTTGACAATACAACATTTCAAGATCACATTGAAATCAGTAGCGTTACATGCATAGTAAAAAAGAACTGTGTCAAAGACATCAAGACAGTATACTAACTATTGTCTGAAGCCAGATGCATAATGTGGAAAGTGGCTGGTCCGACCCGAGGGGCAGGAGGCACAAAGGGGGGCCTCCCCTTCTCCATCTCCGGAGATACCTCCCACTATCCCGAGTACAGACCAGCCATGTCATAATACACAATACATAATACAAGAATCATGTCATCCTGGTTCTAACAGCAATCAGAGGTATGGTTTCAACAAATAAGGGGGAAGGGAAGGAGGACCACAAAAGGGAGTGACTAGTGGAGGGGGAAGGAGGTAAGAGGTAAGAGTCCCTGGTCCGCTCCTAATAGCTTCTCTACATATTCATCAATTCAATGCTAGCATCGATATGTTAGGGGTTGCAAATTGGATCCATGGCTCCCAAACCTCTAGGAAGTGCTCATGTTTATCATTCAAGATGCTGGTAAGTTTTTCATTTATCAAGAATCCATTTAGTCTAGCTTTAACCTTCGAGATAGAAACCAACTGCTGTTTCCAGGCCTTTGCAATCGTCTGTTTGGTGGCCAGCATGATAAATGAGAACAGCTTGTTTTGGAGCCTATTAAGTTCAGGGGCCTTATGGCGTAACAGCGCCACCCAGGGGTCCCTTTTGGGGGAAACATTCATGATCTCAGCTACCAAGCGAAAGACCTGTTGCCAAAGGCGTGATACAAAGGGACAGGTCCACCATGTATGAAGCACATCGCCTTTTACCGAGCAGCCCCTGAAGCATTGTTCTGGGTAGGCGGGATACATTTTATGGATTCTAGCAGGGACCAGATGCCAACGTAACAGGACTTTATAGGCTGACTCTACTGTGAGTGAATTAATTGAACAGCCCCAGGTCGCCCTCCACACCCCCGCCCAGTCCACCTCCTCATTCAGTTTTTTTTTTTTAATGATGATATGACCCCTGTAGATGACACATGTAAGTTTTCTATTTTACTATAAAGTCAAAGAGAGGAGCGCCAGATGCATCTCTGTGAGATTGTCAAACGCATTCCAATGATTGTGTTCTTCTGTATCGCGTATTTCTTATCTTCTAAGCCGATTTGAAAGACTGAACGACACCCAGGACCCCCTTAAAACAGGGCACAAAGGAGGGGGTCCACCTGACGGATAGCAGTCCTTGACAGTAGCTCTAAATCCCCAGCTACCCTCACTGTAATTCAAATAAACCTGACAGTTTTTATAAACTGCAACTCTTGTATTATAGAAAATGTAATCTTTTAGTTACTGACTTGACTTTTCTATGGTTAGTTATTAAAGTGGATCAAAATGCTGCACGGTCGGCCCTTATAAAAGTGGAACAAAACCCTGCGCGGTCGGCCCTGCTATCTAAAAGATCGGGATGCTCCGCTGATCACAGATCACCAGTAAAAGCTTACCTGTTCCCGCGCCAATGGCTCTTGCCCAATCACAACCATTTTCCATGCCTACATCATTTAGCAAACGGCTGGTTGTTTATAATGGGGAGCATGAGGGTCCATATCCCCTGGCTGTGCGCCCACTTGCGTTCCCCACTGCAGGACATCAGAGCCATATGCCGAATGACACCATAGGACGGAGAAGAGATGGTTTTACAGGGCGTTCTGGGGGGATTCACACGAAAAAACCCCAGAGATAATCAAAATCCCTGATTTAGTTCCGCTTTAACAATGCAATTAAATCGCTAGTAAAAAAAAATAAATAAATAAAAATGACATCATCCTGCTCCGCGTAGTTTACAGATGGCGGTAGTACCGGTGCAGAGCAGGTGGGAGGGTGGGGTCTCTGATCCCCTGA
Source organism: Gastrophryne carolinensis (assembly GCA_027917425.1). Taxonomy (NCBI): domain Eukaryota; kingdom Metazoa; phylum Chordata; class Amphibia; order Anura; family Microhylidae; genus Gastrophryne; species Gastrophryne carolinensis. The sequence goes on along the minus strand of CM051240.1, from coordinate 15,855,627 downwards.
TACTCCCCAGCATATGTCATCGGATTGGCCCGGGACACAGGATCAGAGTTGAGCAAAGAAAAAAACATTTAATAAAATGTCATTTTTTCTCTGGTGTGTCAGTGTTTTTTTTTTTTACCATTAACCCTTTGTGAACTGGTAAAGGATCCATGAAACCCCTATACCAGTTCACAAGGCTTGGGGGGGGGGGGGGGGGGGGGCTGGCAAGTCACCGGCGGCTAACTGGTGACTTGCCATTAACCCCCGGCCCCACATTACCTGTCTCCACAAAGCCCAGGGGGAGTGGGGCAGTAGAGCCCGGGGACCACAAAGGCTGTGGTCTCCAGGACCGAGGGCCACCGAGGTCGGCCTCCGCACCCTGGTCTACAAGCCCTGAATAGCTGGGTGCACGGGATAATTATGCTGGGAAGGAGAGCCACAATATTTTTTATTTAAACCTTTATAGTTTGGATAGTAGTTGTATTTTTTTTTTTGTAAATGTTATAAAGTGCTCTTTTTTTTTGGGGGGGGGGGGGGTCTCCTCGGCAGGAACAGAGGACATACTGATACATGTGGTACCACTGTAATCCGGAGAAATGGGGCTTTCACATGCAATAATGTAATAATTAAATCGTATTGTATTTCTCGCCCTATAAGACGTGCACTTTCCCCCGAAAGTGGAGGGGAAATGTCAGTGCGTCTTATCGAGTGAAAGTAAAAAAACTCACATTCCTGAGCTCCTTAATTGGGAGACAACTGCAGCCTGGGAGCTTGGGAACGTGAGTTTTTTGGTTTTTGGCGGCATGCTGCACAATGTCTGTATTTCGGATGTCCCATGTCCTGCCTGTATTTCGGATGTCCCATGTCCTGCCTGTATTTGGAATGCCACCCACACACTGCCTGTACTTGAGATGCCACCCACACACTGCCTGTACTTGAGATGCCACCCACACACTGCCTATATTTGGGAGGCCACCCACACACTGCCTGAATTTGGGAGGCCACCCACACACTGCCTGTACTTGAGATGCCACCCACACACTGCCTGAATTTGGGAGGCCACCCACACACTGCCTGAATTTGGGAGGCCACCCACACACTGCCTGAATTTGAGAGGCCACCCACACACTGCCTGAATTTGGGAGGCCACCCACACACTGCCTATATTTGGGAGGCCACCCACACACACTGCCTATATTTGGGAGCCCACCCACACACTGCCTGTATTTGGGAGGCCACCCACACACTGCCTATATTTGGGAGGCCACCCACACACACTGCCTATATTTGGGAGGCCACCCACACACACTGCCTATATTTGGGAGGCCACCCACACACTGCCTGTATTTGGAATGCCACCCACACACTGCCTGTACTTGAGATGCCACCCACACACTGCCTGTACTTGAGATACCACCCACACACTGCCTGTACTTGAGATACCACCCACACACTGCCTGTACTTGAGATACCACCCACACACTGCCTGTACTTGAGATGCCACCCACACACTGCCTATATTTGGGAGGCCACCCACACACTGCCTGAATTTGGGAGGCCACCCACACACTGCCTGTACTTGAGATGCCACCCACACACTGCCTGAATTTGGGAGGCCACCCACACACACTGCCTATATTTGGGAGGCCACCCACACACACTGCCTATATTTGGGAGCCCACCCACACACTGCCTGTATTTGGGAGGCCACCCACACACTGCCTGTATTTGGGAGGCCACCCACACACTGCCTATATTTGGGAGGCCACCCACACACTGCCTATATTTGGGAGGCCACCCACACACACTGCCTATATTTGGGAGGCCACCCACACACTGCCTGAATTTGGGAGGCCACCCACACACTGCCTGAATTTGGGAGGCCACCCACACACTGCCTGAATTTGGGAGGCCACCCGCACACTGCCTGTATTTGGGAGGCCACCCACACACTGCCTGTACTTGAGAGGCCACCCACACACTGCCTATATTTGGGAGGCCACCCACACACTGCCTGTATTTGGGAGGCCACCCACACACACTGCCTATATTTGGGATGCCACCCACACTGCCTGTATTTGGAATGCCACACACACTGCCTGAATTTGGAATGCCACCCACACACTGCCTGAATTTGGGAGGCCACCCACACACTGCCTGAATTTGGGAGGCCACCCACACACTGCCTGTACTTGGGAGGCCACCCACACACTGCCTATATTTGGGAGGCCACCCACACACTGCCTGTATTTGGGAGGCCACCCACACACTGCCTATATTTGGGAGGCCACCCACACACTGCCTATATTTGGGAGGCCACCCACACACTGCCTGTATTTGGGAGGCCACCCACACACTGCCTGAATTTGGAATGCCACACACACTGCCTGTATTTGGGAGGCCACCCACACACTGCCTGTATTTGGGAGGCCACCCACACACTGCCTATATTTGGGATGCCACCCACACTGCCTGTATTTGGAATGCCACCCACACTGCCTGTATTTGGGATGCCACCCACACTGCCTATATTTGGGATGCCACCCACACTGCCTGTATTTGGAATGCCACCCACACTGCCTGTATTTGTGATGCCACCCACACTGCCTGTATTTGGAATGCCACACACACTGCCTGTATTTGGGATGCCACCCACACTGCCTGTATTTGGAATGCCACCCACACTGCCTGTATTTGGAATGCCACCCACACTGCCTGTATTTGGGATGCCACCCACACTGCCTGTATTTGGAATGCCACACACACTGCCTGTATTTGGGATGCCACCCACACTGCCTGTATTTGGGATGCCACCCACACTGCCTGTATTTGGGATGCCACCCACACTGCCTGTATTTGGGATGCCACCCACACTGCCTGTATTTGGGATGCCACCCACACTGCCTGTATTTGGGATGCCACCCACACTGCCTGTATTTGGGATGCCACCCACACTGCCTGTATTTGGGATGCCACACACACTGCCTGTATTTGGGATGCCACACACACTGCCTGTATTTGGAATGCCACACACACTGCCTGTATTTGGAATGCCACACACACTGCCTGTATTTGGAATGCCACCCACACTGCCTGTATTTGGGATGCCACACACACTGCCTGTATTTGGGATGCCACACACACTGCCTGTATTTGGAATGCCACACACACTGCCTGTATTTGGAATGCCACACACACTGCCTGTATTTGGAATGCAATAATTAGGGACCCCTGAGGGGTAAAGAAGGTGGCACCAACTAATCCAGTGACCGTGGTGCCCAACTTTGGTAATTCCAACAGTATATGTACAAGAAATGGGGATGCCCCAGTACCCCTGTGGGAAATACTACCAAAGATTTACTATTGCACACACCCAGTTATAGAAATATCACTATTTTATTACACAATCATTGTATCATTACAAAAAAGACACACAATTTAAAAAACATATAAGACAAACAATATCATAATCTGCCACCAGGGGGCGCTGTTGTACCGTGCTGAAATACATCCAGTTATATGAGTATATGTAATTAATATTAAAATCCCCAAATCTATTCAAGCATAAACATATTGTTATATATATAACATGTTATTTACAAAAAGTGCTAAGTGCACTGTGCTAACTTAAACAGAGTTTAAGTAGTAAAAAACCCGGGGGGTTGCGTTCTGCTGTCACCCAGTTCCAGATAAGTATCACTAAGTTTTGCTGTGATTTATGTCTCCTAGGGGTTTAGATTTGGGAAAAATAAAAGGTTTTTTTTTACTTGCATAGATGTTTATTTGGGGATTGATGCACTCTGTTTAAGTTAGCACAATGCACTTAGCACTTTTTGTAAATAACATGTTATATAACAATATGTTTATGCTTGAATAGATTTGGGGATTTTAATATTAATTACATATACTCATAACTGGATGTATTTCAGCTCGGTACAACAGCGCCCCCTGGTGGCAGATTATGAAATTGTTTGTCTTATATGTTTTTTAAATTGTGTGTCTTTTTTGTAATGATACAATGATTTTGTAATGATATTTTTATAACTGGGTGTGTGCAATAGTAAATCTTTGGTAGTATTTCCCACAGGGGTACTGGGGCATCCCCATTTCTTGTACATGTATTTGGAATGCCACACACACTGCCTGTATTTGGGATGCCACCCGCACACTGCCTGTATTTGGGATGCCACCCGCACACTGCCTGTATTTGGGATGCCACCCGCACACTGCCTGTATTTGGGATGCCACCCGCACACTGCCTGTATTTGGGATGCCACCCGCACACTGCCTGTATTTGGGATGCCACCCGCACACTGCCTGTATTTGGGATGCCACCCGCACACTGCCTGTATTTGTGATGCCACACACACTGCCTGTATTTGGGATGCCACACACACTGCCTGTATTTGGGATGCCACACACACTGCCTGTATTTGGGATGCCACACACACTGCCTGTATTTGGGATGCCACCCATACTGCCTGTATTTGTGATGCCACACACACTGCCTGTATTTGGGATGCCATCCCCACTCTCTGTAATGTGAGGTCTGTAATGGGGTGATTGGGGGGATTCTGCACACTGTCTGTAATAAGGTGATTGGGAGGGGGTTTTAGCACACCATTTGGATCAGAATATTTTTTGGGACATATTGCACTGTATGTCCCAAATGGGCTCTCAGAGATTAGAGTTAGGACTGCACCCCACAGAGGCACTTTGGCGTAGTGGTGCAGCTTAAGCATACTTCTGCAGATGTGTGTGACCGAGTCCTCTGTTTTTAACCAAGTTTAGAGACAGATTATAGGCTGGCCTGCAAGCTAACAGGGTTGAGTGCTGTGGCTCCTTTAAGACTTTTGTATTCTAATTGCCCTGCTAACGTGCACCTCCCAGGTTAGTTATAAAAATACCATTTTGTGAATACTCACCTGTAAAATGGATATTATTGGTGTGTCACACACCCCGCTTCCTGTAGTAATAACGTTCGGGTAAACCATCGCCAGATGCCGTTGCAGAGAGAAGTCTTGAAAACAGGCCCCTCCCAGTCTATATATACCTGGGACCTCCCACTTAATTCCCAGTGTAATTGAAAAGCAGTAAGACAAGGTACCAGGAAATTAACCCTCAACAAAATTATAGCTTCACCAAATAGAGAAACCAGGATACCAAGAAGGGGCGGGTGAAGCGGGGTGTGTGTGACACACCAATAATATCCATTTTACAGGTGAGTATTCACAAAATGGTATTATTCTTTGTGTGTCACACACACCCCGCTTCCTGTAGTAATAACGTTCGGGACATCCAAAAGCAGTGTCCCTAAAGGGTGGGTATCCAGCAGGAGAATGAAGCATAACTCAAACCACTACAGTTTGCAGAACTTTGCGGCCAAACACAGCGTCCGCTGAGGCTCGCACATCAACCTTATAAAACTTCGAGAAGGTATGAACCGAAGACCAAGTAGCAGCCTTACAAACTTGTTCAACAGAAGCCTGGTGCTGAAAAGCCCAGGACGCACCAATAGCGCGAGTAGAATGAGCAGTGATACGAAAGGGAGGAACTTTCCCCTTAGCCGAATAGGCACCGACAACGGCTTGACGAATCACTTTACTAATGGAAGATTTAGCCGGAGCCAAACCCTTCCTAGGCCCACAAGGCACAACGAAAAAAGCATCTGTCTTACGAAAAGAAGACGTAGCACGCAAATAGTAATCAACACAGCGAACATCGACTAAACAGTGCAAAACCCTCTCCTTGTCATTCTTAGGGGTAGGACACAAGGAGGGAAGAACAATGTCCTGATTCAGATGAAAGGCAGAAACAACCTTAGGAAGAAAGTCCGATTTGAACCGAAATACCACTTTATCTTGATGTCTCTCAAGGAAGGGCGCCTGAATAGACAAGGCCGCCAACTCAGAGACACGCCGAACAGAAGTGATAGCCACTAGAAAGACAACCTTCTGAGTCAAAGTGGAAAGAGCAATATCCGACAAAGGCTCAGAAGGAGGAGCCTGAACAGCAGAAAGAACCAAATTCAGGTCCCAAATAGGGAGCAAAGACTTCCTGGAAGGCCGCACATGCGTAACACCCTGGAAAAAAGTCTTGACCAAAGGATGAAGCGCAAAAGCCTTCTGAAAGAAAATAGACAAGGCAGAAACCTGCCCCTTCAAGGTACTAAGCTGTAGACCAGCATCCAGTTCAGATTGAAGAAAATCCAAAACTCTGGAAACAGAAAAGACTCTAAAGGGCAAAGACCTAGCCTCGCACCAATCGATGTAAGAACGCCAGGTTCTATAATAGATAGCAGAAGAAGACCTCTTCAGAGCACAAATAAGAGTCTTAATAACCGAATCCGAAAGACCTTCCTCCTTCAAGATGGAGGTTTCAGCAGCCAAGCCGTCAAAGCCAGCGTTGGTAAATTGGGGTAACGCAGCCGACCTTGAGTGAGAAGATCCGGCCGCAGAGGAAGTTCGAACTGGTCTACCGCCATCCGAACGATGTCCGCGAACCACATCCTTCTTGGCCACCTTGGAGCCACGAGAATAGCGGAGACCCCTTCCAGAATCAACTTTCTTAACACTCTTCCTAGCAAGGGAATCGGAGGGAACAGATACAGGAACCGCAGTTCCCCCCAGCTCAGAAACATGGCATCCACCGCCAGAGCCAGAGGGTCCTGAGACATTGACACAAAGGTCGGAAGTTTGTAGTTGTGACGAGAAGCAAACCGGTCCACCTCCGGTGTTCCCCACCGGAGACACAGAGCCTGAAAAACCTGAGGATGGAGAGACCATTCCCCCAGACGGGAGGAGCATCTGCTTAGAAGGTCCACTTCCGTGTTTTTCACTCCCAGAATGTAAACTGCCGACAGGCAAGGAACATGGGCCTCCGCCCAGGTCAGAATCAGGGAAACCTCTCTGAGAGCAACCAGACTGCAAGTCCCTCCCTGATGATTGATGTAGGCAACCGCCGTCCGGTTGTCCGAACGAACCTGAATCGGAAGGCCCCGGACATGTTGAGTCAGAAGAGAAAGAACCAGACGGATGGCTCTCAGCTCCAGAACATTGATGGGCAAGTGAGCCTCTCGAGGACCCCACTGCCCCTGGAACTGAAGATCCTTCCAGAAACCCCCCCAACCCGAAAGACTGGCGTCCGTGGTGACAATCTTCCACAGAGGAGTCAGGAAAGACCTGCCCTTCAAGAGATTGGTCGAAACCAACCACCACTGAAGGGACTGCCAGACCCGGGAGGACAACTGGAAGGACCGGTCCAATGATCGTGGACAACGGTCCCAAGACGCCAACAGATGAAGCTGAGGCGTCCGAGTGTGAAACTGAGCAAAGGGAACTGCCTCGAAGGAGGCTACCATCAATCCCACCAGCCTCATCCCCAGAGGGATGGACGGTCGAGGATTGGAAAGAAGAAGCCGAGCCAAATTCTGAATCAAAAGTATCTTCGACTGAGGTAGAAATACACTGTGCTGACAAGAGTCCAGCGTCATCCCCAGGAAGGACACCACCCTGGTCGGAGCGAGGGAGGACTTGGGATAGTTGACCACCCAACCGAAGCTTTCCAGCGTAGAAACCACCGTGCTGGTGTCCTTCTCCGCTTGATTGAAGGAAGGAGCCATGATGAGAAGGTCGTCCAGATAGGCAAAATCCGAATGCCTTGAGCTCTGAGAATGGCCATCACTCCCGCCAGTACCTTGGTGAATACCCTTGGCACCGAGGTAAGACCAAACGGAAGAGCCACGAATTGAAAATGTCGATCTTCCACCACAAACCGCAGAAAGCGCTGATGGGAACATGCAGATAAGCATCCTTGATGTCTATGAACGTCATGAAATCCCCCTGCCGAAGAGAAGTGATGGCCGAGCGCAGAGTTTCCATGCGAAACTTCCGCGGACGGATGAACCTGTTGAGGAACTTCAGATCCAGGATAGGACGAACTGATCCGTCCCTTTTGGGTACCGTGAAGAGATTGGTATAGTAGCCGAGACCCAATTCCGAAGGTGGCACCGGATGGATGACCGCCAATTCCCGAAGATTCCTCACTGACGCTCGAAGCTCTTGAGCGGCCGAAGGATCAGTAGGTATTCAGGACCTGAAAAACCTTGAGGGAGGACGGGACTGGAACTCCAGTTTGTAACCGGACGACACCACCTCCCGAATCCATCTGTCCGGGACCGCCTGGTCCCAAACCTGGAAGAAGTGTCGCAACCGTCCCCCCACCCGCACGGGTGAGGGCACCCCCTCATTGCTGAGCAGGCTTGGGCGTGGACTTAGGCTTAGAGCCCCACAAATGACCGGAGCGGCCGTGACCTCGCCCCCGGTTCCAGCTTGTTCCCCTGGTAGCGGGAAGGGAGGCCCCTCTGCCCGCCCTGGCACCCCGAAAGGAAGGATTGAAAGAAGAAACTCCTCGAAAGGGACATCGCGGCTTCTTGCGCTGAGGCAACTTACCTCCCTTGGTGACTGAATCCAACTTGTCACCAAACAGACGCAAACCCAGAAAAGGTAGAGCCGTAAGAGATCTATTCTAAGTATGTCACACACCCCGCTTCAGAACATTCATTACATGTGGGTAACATGAGCTGAAGAGGCGAATCTGCAGAGATGATAGGAAAAAGCGAAGCCCCTCCCAGTCCTATAAATACCTGGGACCTCCCACTCATTTCCCAGTATTCATCTCTGCAAGACGGCGAGCAAGTCAGAAGATGATGTCTCCTCCTTGCATGGGGGAGTTTCAGGTAGCCGGGTGAACTCCCGGCCATTTACTTATCTATTCCCGTCAGACCCTTTTTTATTTATAATATAATTGCCTCCTCAGCTGTGGCTGTTGGTCTGAGCGACGGTATTTCAGCACCTTGGGTGCCCAGGAGCAAAGCTCCTCCGTGAGACCCTGTACAAAGGGTAGGCGGCATACCGGGTTGGTGACCCCGGTTTGGGATGCCCTGTCCCTTAAAAAAAAAAAAAAAAAAATTTTAATATACATGAGTGGCCATTCTAAATCCCCCCTTTTCCTTAGCAGGGATGGGTTATGAAATAGGGGATCTAGGGCCGCCTGATCCAGCGCTGTGGCTAGTGCAATGCCGGCTGCAACGCTAGAAATAGAGATATACTTTAAAACTCTGACTGTTGTTTAGAGGAGAATTCTGTGTGGTATAAGTTTTACCTCACGCATTTGAGTTGATGGGGGGCGGGGCCGTTCTTCTGTGCGAGACCGACATTCGCCTCTCATTGCATTAGCCCAGGCTTGGAAGGGTAAAGAGCAGTGTGTGTAGGACAGGAGACTGTTTTAGTGTTTTTTCTTTTCATAGGCGCCGCGGTTTTTTAATCACCGCGGCGCTGACATTTGCGCGCCTTTTTTTCATGAGGGATACTGTTCCCTCATGATGCTGAAGGGAGGGGGCGGAGCCGCTGTTGCAGCGCGTCGCCGCGGCCCGCCCCCCTTCTACCTCCGCTGCCGCTGAGGAATCTCGCTTCCTCGGGCCGGCGGTGTCTGACGTCACGAGCGCGGGGCGCGCTGACCACGCCCCCTTCTCCTCACACATCTTCACTCATCTTCCCTTCACAGCGCGAGCTGCGGCGTCTTAAAGCGGTTACGTGAGTGGCCCGTTGGCGCCTTCTTTTTCATTTCTCATTCATTTTTCATTCTGTACTTTTCAATTGGGTTGTGACACATGGTTTTTCTGTGTTTTTCAGGCGGACCCACAGTGGCATTTAGGGGGTCCTTTCCTAGTCCTATAGCTCCTGGGTCATTTAGCTTTCAATTTTTAAATCCTCCCACTTGGGACATTAAAAGGGCATCCCGGGTCGCTTATTAGCGTAATTCCCTCGGGCATAACGTACTGCTACAAGTTCACCTTATGGAGGCATCCCAGGATACCGGACTTCCCTCGGGACGGTCCCGGAAGTGCATGGGCTGTGGGGTATCCCTTACAGGGGATGACTTATTTCTTTGTGTATCATGTGCACAGCAGACTATTACACGGCAAACCGAACCTCAGGCTTCTGGTTTAGCGCCGCCACCATCTTCCCCGCCTCCTCCCATATTGACACGTGCCCCATGTGATGTATTCATGGGTGGGCAATTACAATCTGATGTGTGTGCCAGATTGGCCAGTATTGAAAAATGTATTTCAACCACGGTTACCAAAAAGGCACCGTCTAGAGAAAGCATCTGTCCCCGGTCACCCCGGTATTTGAATATGATGCGGGAGATGGTTTGGATTGGTCGGATTACCCTCCACTTGAAGATGGGGAGTTGTTTGAGGATTCTGATCTGTCAGATGATCAGCAATTTGTTGACGTTGATTACGAGAGGGGATCTGGGGGTTCTTTGGATACCCCCAATGTCCTGACTCAATTGTTTGAGGTTCTGGCGATTTCCACCCCTGAGTGCACTTCTCCTCAACAGGGGGAGTTCTATGAGGAATCCAAACCGCGTTTGGAATTTCCTAATCAGAAGCATTTTGATAATATTATTTCCAGGGAGTGGGTAAGGCCGGCTCGGCTTCTAGGTATCCCTCAGAGTTGGGATAAAAGATATCCTTTTCCCGCGGACACGGTTAAGCGTTGGGCGTTCCCTCCAGAGGTGGATGCACCAATTTTAGGTTTATCCAATTCAGCTTTATTAAATAATCCTGATTGTTCTTCTCTCAAAGATGGCGAGGATAAACGCATTGATCAGATGGCTAGTCATGGCTTTGCCAATGTTGGGGCGGCCATTCGACCTGTTTGCGCTTCATCGCTGTTGGCGGTGGCTGCTAGAAAGGTAGTTAAGGACTTACTAGCCTCCTCCGGTTTGAATCCGGACAGCGAGGAATTTCGGGGACTGAAACGTTGTGAATTGTTTTTGTCCTTTATAGTGACCGCCTTGGACGATTCTTTGATGATGTGTAGCAGAGCTTCTGCTTTGATGGTGACTATTAGACGTTCGGTTTGGCTTCGTCAGTGGGCAGCTGACTTTGGGTCAAAGAAATCACTTACGTCTCTACCTTTCATGGGGTTAAGACTTTTTGGTGAAAAATTGGATTCAATGGCCAAGGGGGGCAAGTTGCCTCAGCGTAAGAAGCAACGACGCCCTTTTCGGGGGGTGGTTTCTTTCACCCCTTCCTTTCGAGGTTCTAGAGGGGGAAGAGGTTTCCCCTTTCCCCCCACAAGAGGAGATTACTGGAGTAGGGGCAGAGGTCGTGCCCGTTCAGGATTCAATTGGGTCTCTAAGCCCAAACCCACTACCAAGCCAGCTCAGCAATGAGGGGGCGCCCTCACCCGTGCGGGTGGGGGGACGGTTGAGACATTTTTCCCGAATCTGGAATCAGGAGGTTTCCGACAGCTGGATCCGGGAAGTGGTGTCTTCCGGCTACAAGCTGGAGTTCGAATCCCGCCCCCCGCCGCGGTTCTTCAGATCTCGGATGCTCACGGACGCACTGGCCACACAGAACCTCCGGGAGGCGGTTGCAAGCCTTCTGGAAATGATGGTCATTTCCCCAGTGCCCCCATCGGACCGTGGTCAGGGTTTTTACTCAAACCTGTTCACGATCCCCAAAAAGGACGGCTCTATCCGGCCCATCCTGGATCTGAAGATTCTCAACAAGTTTATCAGACTGCGAAAGTTTCGCATGGAGACACTGCGTCAGCTATTCAATCTCTTCGTCAAGGGGACTTCATGACGTCTGTAGACATCAAGGACGCTTATCTTCATGTCCCAATTTTTCCTGCGCACCAGAGATTTCTCAGGTTCGTGGTGGAGGATCGACATTTTCAGTTCGTAGCTCTTCCCTTCGGTCTCACCTCAGCTCCAAGGGTTTTCACCAAGGTGCTTGCTGGGGTGATAGCTCTTCTAAGAGTGCAGGGAATTCTGATTGTGCCATATCTGGACGATCTCCTCATCATGGCATCGTCATTCAGTCAAGCGGAATTGGACACCGGGACGGTAATTTCCATGCCGGAAAGGTTCGGATGGGTCATCAACTACCTCAAGTCCTCCCTGCACCCGTCCAGGGCGATATCCTTTCTGGGAATGTCTCTGGATACGGATCAGGCCAGAGTGTTGTCCCTTCCTCATCCGTCCATTCGACTCGGAATGAGACTGGTAGGATTGATGGTGGCTTCATTCGAAGCGGTTCCTTTTGCTAAGTTTCATCTGCTGGCGGTCTGGGACAGGGATCCACAGTCGCTGGATCATCCTTTTCGGATGTCTTCCCGAGTTCGCCGCTCGCTCCGGTGGTGGCTGAACTCCGCCAACCTTGTCAAGGGCAGATCTTTTCAGACTCCTCGATGGGAGGTGGTCACCACAGATGCCAGCCTTTCAGGATGGGGGGGCTTCTGGAAGGATCTGCAATTTCAGGGGTTGTGGGGGCCCCTGGAAGCCCACGATCCTATCAATGTTCTGGAATTGAGGGCCATCAGGATGGTTCTCTCTCATTTGACTCATCAATTGAAGGGTGTGCCGGTTCAGGTCCGGTCGGACGATCGGACGGCGGTTGCCTACATCAATCACCAGGGAGGGACTCGCAGCAGGAGTGCCCTCAGGGAGGTGTCTCTGTTTCTGGACTGGGCGGAGAGTCACGTCCCGTGCATCTCGGCGGTCTACATTCCGGGAGTGGAGAACACGGAGGCGGACTCGATGAGCAGGCTGTCAGTCCGCAAGGGGGAATGGTCTCTCAGTCCCAAGGTCTTTCACTCAATATGTCTCAGATGGGGGTCTCCGAGAGTGGATCTCTTTGCCTCCCGTCACAACTGCAAACTTCCGGTGTTTGTGTTTCTGGCGAAGGACCCTCTGGCCTTCGCAACGGATGCCATGTCTCTGAATTGGAGGGATCTGGGGTTTCTGTACCTGTTCCCTCCGTTACCCATGGTGGCCAGAGTGGTGCGCAAACTGACGCTGGAAGGAGCGTCAGCAATTCTGGTGGCCAAGACAAGTTTGGTTCGCAGACGTGGTAAGGTTGGCAGAAGATCAGTTCGCTCTGCCTCTGCTGCCAGACCTGCTCACACAGGGCCATCTACGTTACCCCAATTTACCAACGTTGGCTTTGACGGCGTGGCTGCTGAAACCTCCATTTTGAAGGAGGAGGGTCTTTCTGACGCCGTTATTCGGACTCTTATTAGTGCTAGGAAGAAGTCCTCTTCCTCTGTTTACTATAGGACCTGGAGGTCTTATATTGATTGGTGTGAGACTAGGAGTTTACCTTGTAGGGAATTTTCTATTTCTAAGATTCTAGAATTCCTGCAGCATGGTTTGGATTTAGGACTCCAACTCAGTACTCTAAAAGGGCAGGTATCTGCTCTGGCGGTGTTCTTCCAAAAATCTTTTGCTCTCAATCCGCTAGTTAAGACTTTTTTCCAGGGAGTTTCGCATGTGCGGCCGCCTAGAAAGCCTCTAATTCCGGTTTGGGATTTGAATTTGGTTCTGTCTGCTCTTCAGGACCCTCCTTTCGAGCCTTTGCATGATATTGCTTTATCTTCCCTTACGCAGAAGGTGGCTTTCTTGGTAGCTATCACCTCGGTTAGGCGTGTCTCTGAGTTGGCGGCTCTGTCCATTCAAGCTCCGTATTTTGAAAGGCATCAAGAGAAGGTGGTTTTCCGTTTCAAGACGGATTTTCTGCCTAAGGTGGTTTCTGCCTTTCATTTGAATCAGGATATTGTTCTACCCTCTCTGTGTCCTCATCCCAGCAATGACAAGGAGAGGGCTCTGCATTCCTTGGATGTAGTTCGCGCGGTGAAGTACTATTGGTGGTAACTTCTGCTTTTCGCAAGACTGATGCTTTCTTTGTAGTGCCATCTGGGCCCAAGAAAGGTTTGGCTCCCGCTAAGTCTTCCATTAGTAAGTGGATTCGTCAGGCCATTGTTGGGGCCTATTCTGCCAAGGGGAGGAATCCCCCTTTTCGTGTTACTGCTCACTCTACTCGTGCGGTTGGGGCTTCCTGGGCTTTCCAGCATAAGGCCTTGGTTGAGCAAGTTTGTAAGGCTGCTACTTGGTCTTCTGTTCACACTTTTTCCAAGTTTTACAAGGTTGATGTGCGGGCTTCAGCGGATGCTGTTTTTGGCCGCAAAGTTCTGCAGGCTGCAGTTGTTTAAGTCGTGAATTATGCCTTGTTTCGGATCCCCACCCTTTATGGACACTGCTATTGGATGTCCCACATGTAATGAATGTTCTGAAGCGGGGTGTGTGACATACTTAGAATAATACCATTTTGTGAATACTCACCTTGTAAAATGGGTATTATAAGTATGTCACACACCCCGCTTCACCCCGCCCCTTTTTCTTGGTTTTCTGGATCCTTCATATAGTGAACTTTGCCTTGTTATGAATTATATTTGGCTCTTCCTGGTCCCTTGCCTTACTGCTTTCTTGATACTGGGTAATGAGTGGGAGGTCCCAGGTATTTATAGGACTGGGAGGGGCTTCGCTTTTTCCCATCATCTCTGCAGATTCGCCTCTTCAGCTCATGTTACCCACATGTAATGAATGTTCTGAAGCGGGGTGTGTGACATACTTATAATACCCATTTTACAAGGTGAGTATTCACAAAATGGTATTTTTAGCACCAACATCCGCCGTCCATTGACGGAGCCACACTGACCGCCGAATAGCAACCAAAAGAGCTGATGTCCTGCCACACATAGCCATAGCATCATCCTGGGCGGCCAGAACGAAAGAAGCAAAAGACTCACACAGTTGAAGAGAGGCAAACTCCTCACATTCAGGATCAAGATCCGCGTACAAATTTCTAATCATGGCCCTAAGAGCCAAAAGAACAATGGAAAAAGCACAGACCGGCCGCAAGGTCGAACCAGCTCTAATGAAACCATGATGAGCCAGTTGATCGATTCGACGATCCTCGACATCCTTAATTGTGGTAGTGTCTGGCGAATGCAGCACAGAAGTGTTAGAGAGCCCCAAAACCGGAGCATCCACATCCGGGGGAACAGTCCAAAGTTTGAACAATTCCTCCGAAAAGGGATACCGCCTGTCCCAATTAGCAGGGGAACCAACCAGGCGGGTCGGTTGTTCCCATTCCTTAAGCACAACCCTTTCAAAATGTAGCTGACCAGGGAACGCTAAACGCGGCTTAGGCATATCAAAGAGTTCGCCCTTAGGCGGAGGAGCCGCCGCAGGCAGGTCCAGAGACAAAATTTCAAAAACCTTGGAGAGGATAGAGGGAGTATCACAAGACACCCCTGCAGCCAATTCTCCCCAAGTATCAGACAATAGTGGAGCCACAGGCTCATCCAAATCCTCCAGGATTTCCCCTTCCTCAGACAAAGGACAATCTGACCAGTCCAATACTTCCGCTACCTCCGCAGCAGGGGCCAGAGGAGGAGAAGCAATGTGTTTCCTTTTAGCCGTAGCCTTTTGAGCTACCTGTGCCGACAACAACTTCTCGAGAGTGGCCACTCGAGCGCACAACTCAGATTGCGAATCCCCACCTATGACAACGTCACACGGGGTCCGGAATAAAGGCGGAGGGGCAGGCGATGACTGAGGTTGCCAGGAGCCAGAAGCCGGAGTGCCGGACTGACGCGCAATATTCTGCTGGGTGCAAGGAACGCACAATATGACGTCATCACCTGGGAGCGGAGCCCCACAACCCCCACACTGCCTAGATTGCCCCGAAGAGCCATTTCCGGTATCCTTGGAAGCCTCCATTCGGTGAATTTTTTGGTATTCGCAGTACCCAGGGATTTATGCTATAAGCGACCCGGGATGCCCCTTATTAATTAATTAAGTCCCAATTTTAGGACACCAAGTTAAGACTAGCCAGGTATATCAGACCGGGAGACCCATGCAGCAGGGGTATCCCAGATCTGAAAAAGAAAAAAGGCAAAATGAAATTCATGAATAAACCGCACATGCACGCATACAAACACACACAATACTAGCCAAAAGACAGTAGGTCCAATGATATATATATATACATACACAAAATATGCCAATGCATAACTAATGTATAATGCATAATGTAAAAATACACATGAAACACACTATGGGCAGGGGTATAAACCCACAATGCCTCTATATATACAATATATATAATGAGTATAAGTCCCCCTAAGAATAACTGTATCCAGGTTAATAACCCATAATTTTTAGTCAGAGAGACAACGGCTTTAGCAAAGACCAACAGCGCCCGCATAAAAGCCGGTATAACGGGACCAAGGAAAAGAACGGTACCTCATAGGCAGCGACACCTCACAGAGCAGTCAGACGGAGAAGAAGGGCGGGCCAGAGAACGCGCGCGAAGCGCTCTGGCCCCGCCCCTTCCCCGATCACCGCACAGTGCGGGCCGTGACCGAGCGCGGCCCCGCCCCCAATCCGGATCACCCCAGAACATGAAAATGGCGGCAACGCCGCAGACAAAAAACGCCAGACCCGGCAGAGCAAGTGAACAACATTACAAACACACGCTAAGGAAAATAAAGGCGCAGCCTAGACAACACACACGCACGCACACACATACATAGCGGAGCGCAACACAAGTTACCTCATGAACTAAAAATGGGCAACGCTTGATAATGCCCCCTCCCCCCAACGCACTTCCCCACAGTGAAGGGAGAGGCCATAAGAAGGAGTGGGAGGAGATATGGGACGGGGCATCCCAAATCCGGATCACCAACCGGATAGCCACTCTGCCCCAATAATGGGGACTAGTGGAGGAGATGAGCTCCTAGGCACCGCCAGGTGCCGGCTACCCTCACCCAGTCAGCAGCCAAGGCTGGGAGGCTTCCAATAGTTACATGACAATAATAAAAGATGAACTGGGTAGAAATAGACCATGGGGGGGGTGCCGGGGTGATACCCCGGCTACCTTCAAGCAGGAGACCTCTTTCTTCTGTCTTGACGCATCTGCAGAGAGAGAACACTGGGAATTAAGTGGGAGGTCCCAGGTATATATAGACTGGGAGGGGCCTGTTTTCAAAACTTCTCTCTGCAACGGCATCTGGCAATGGTTTACCCGAACGTTATTACTACAGGAAGCAGGGTGTGTGTGACACACAAAGAATATGGTCTGAGCGGCTGCCACCCCCCCTTTGTTTCTTTTGAATTTGTGCAAGCACATGGTGTGTGGGGTCTAAGCTGTATTGCAAGGTCTTTGACCCTTCCACCCCATGGCTTGCACTTGAGAGGTTTAGGGCAACCTCAGGTAAGCCTGCTCCCAATTTATCTTTTGCACTGTATGTTCCAAATGGGCTCTCAGAGATTAGAGTTAGGACTGCACCCCACAGAGGCACTTTGGCGTAGTGGTGCAGCTTAAGCATACTTCTGCAGATGTGTGTGACCAAGTCCTCTGTTTTTAACCAAGTTTAGAGACAGATTATAGGCTGGCCTGCAAGCTAACAGGGTTGAGTGCTGTGGCTCCTTTAAGACTCCTGAAACATGAAAACATAGCGCAAAATGGTGAAAAATGACCTGTCAACAGAGGGTACCAAAATCTCAATACAACCGTGTATGAAAGACAAGTTCGACACAAGTTTTAGCTCAGTAAAACAGAACCAAGCAAGCCCCTCAGAAGCAAACCATGCATACCACAAAAGTAAATTTTGGGTGCGAGCCATCAGGGCCTACACCACAAAGCTTGCCTTACCTTCTGCATCACCTTTGCTATGGCAATCCTGATGTCTGTAAGTAAAATATCATTCTCCGAATCGGTAAGTGTGCTGGTAATTTCGCCTCCTTGGTATCGCTTTAAAAGTGCCTCCTGCAGCTTACTGTGTTCAGCCACTACAAATCCATGTTTTTCAGCAAATTTGGCAAGTTTGGTGTTGAAAAGTTTGCGAATATCCTCCAGACTACTTGACAGCCACACTGCCCTGGGAAGGATCGTTGAAAAGATGAACTGCGTGTGGGGGAACTGCTTAATAAGCCGACCAAAATCCTCGACCAGCGTGTCGTGGAGGATCTTGTCAAGGTCATTGGCACCTATATGCAGGTACACGATGGCCGGTACTCCTAGCATCTGGTACGCATTATGCACGTCAGGCAGCAAATTTGAGCACGAAGTGGTATTCGGCATCCAACGCACCACCCACTCGCGTACATCCAATCCAAGGTTTTGGGGGGCAGAATTTTGGGCATGCGAACAGGCCCAGAATATGTAGGAGTCCCCAATGATCCAAATTAACATTGGATCTGAAATGAAGAATTTGACTCAATAAATGAGGTATTTACAAAATGAGAACAAAGTAATTCATTGGTTTAAAAAAAATGATCAGATAAACTTGGGTCTGTTGGTTAAGTGAATGTAAATAATACAATTCTGTGATTACTCACCTGTAGAATTGGTATTATGAGTATACAGTACGTCCTGCTCCAAATCTAAAACTTACAGTTGGGATATACTCCGCCAGATGGCGCTGGACTGCAGAGACATCGAAAATAGGCCAAGGCAGCATCCTGCACAGGTTCAAAGGAAGCACCCTGCAAGGCTGACAGAACCAAGTTTAGTTCCCAAACAGGCACCATAGGTTTACGTGGGGGACGCACATGAGTGACCCCCTGGAAAAAAGTCCTTATCAGAGGGTGCTGAGCAAAGGACTTCTGGAAGAAAATAGCCAGGGCAGAAACCTGACCCTTCAGAGTACAGAGTTGGAGCCCCATCTCCATCCCATGCTGCAGGAACTCCAGAATCCTGGGAATAGAGAACATACGACAGGGAAGGGACTTAGACTCACACCAGTCAATGTAGGCACGCCAAACCCTGTAATAAATGGAAGAGGAAGACTTCTTCCTAGCTTTAATCAAAGTATCCACAACCGAGGAAGACAGCCCCTTCTTCATCAAGATGGAGGTTTCAGCAGCCAAGCCGTCAAAGCCAGAGTTTGTAAATTGGGATGGCGTAGTGAGCCCTGGGTGAGCAGATCTGGCACCAAGGGCAGAGCGTACTGATCTACTGCCAGCTGCACCATGTCTGTGAACCACACTCTTCTTGACCACCTGGGGGCCACCA
Organism: Gastrophryne carolinensis; assembly: GCA_027917425.1. Classification (NCBI taxonomy): domain Eukaryota; kingdom Metazoa; phylum Chordata; class Amphibia; order Anura; family Microhylidae; genus Gastrophryne; species Gastrophryne carolinensis. The sequence continues at coordinate 15,836,708 of CM051240.1, read as the reverse complement.
GAATTGCTGGCACCCCTTCCAGAGCAATCTTGCGCAGAACCCTTCCCAGCAGGGGAATTGGAGGGAAGACATACAGGAACTGAAAGTCCTTCCATTACATTGCTAGCGCATCCGAGGTCAGGGCCAGAGGATCCCTGGACAGAGAGACAAAAGCTGGGAGCTTGTGATTGTGTCGGGACACAAACAGATCCACATCCCCCTGATGATTGATGTAGGCGACTGCCGTCTGGTTGTCCGAGCGCACCTGAACAGGCAGGCCCCGAAGGTGAGTAGTCAAGAGAGCCAGAACTAACCTGATCGCCCGCAGCTCCAAGACATTGATAGGTGTGTGGGCCTCCTGAGGGCCCCACCTCCCCTGGAACCGCAGGGACTTCCAGAAGCCCCCCCCAACCTGACAGACTGGCATCCGTGGTGACTGTCTCCCAGGAAGGGGCAAGAAAGGATCTGCCCCCCAACAGGTTCCTTCATCCCCCACAAGAGGGACATCCTGACCAGGGGGGAGAGCACACAGACCCTGTCCAGGGACGCTGGGTCCTTGTCCCATACAGACAATAGGTGAAGTTGCAGAGGCCTCAAGTGGAACTGAGCATAAGGGACCGCTTCGAAGCACGCCACCATCAGGCCCACCAGCTGCATCCCCTGCCTGATGGAGGGATGGGGACAAGCTAGGAGGGACTGAGCCTGTGCAGTCAGACTGTCCACCTTCTGCTGAGGAAGGAAGATCCTTGCCTGAACTGTATCCAGATTCATTCCTAGGAATGGAGTTACCAAGGAAGGGGACAGTGAGGACTTGGGGTGGTTGATGACCCATCCAAATGACTCCAGAGTGGACACCACCAGCGGAGTATCCAACTTTGCCTGATGTAGAGACTGGGAAGTGATGAGGATGTCGTCCAGATAGGGAAGCACGCGGACGCCCTGACATCTGAGCAGAGACATCACGCCAGCCTTGGTGAACACCCTGGGAGCTGAAGTGAGGCCGAAGGGCAAGGCCACAAATTGATAGTGTTGATTCATAAGAGCGAACCTGAGGAACCTTTGATGACCTGGGAACACAGGAATATGAAGGTAAGCTTCTTTGATGTCCACAGAAGTCATGAAATCCCCTTGGCGCAGGGAACTGATTGCAGAGCGCAGAGTCTCCATGCGAAAGCACCTGCCCCTGACAAACTTGTTGAGAATCTTTAAGTCCAGGATGGGCCTGACAGAACCATCCTTTTTGGGTACTGTGAATAGGTTGGAATAAAAGCCCTTGCCTTTTTCTCTTAAAGGGACCTGGCAGATGACCCCCAGCTCCAGGAGGCCTTGCACTGCTTGCACTAGCTCCTGAGCTGACACAGGGTCCTGAGGAATCCGGGATCTGATGAATCTTGAAGGGGGATCGGCAGCAAACTCCAACTTGTAACCGGAGGACACTACCTCCTGAATCCACCGGTCTGAGACATGAAGCCTCCAGACGTGAGCGAAGTGCTGCAGTGCCCCCCCACCCGGATGGGTGAGGGCGCCCCATCATGCCTGAGGGGGCTTGGGAGAGGATTTAGCTTTGGGATCCCAGGAGGAGCCGGGACGTCCACGTCCTCTGCCTCTACCCCAGAAATCTCCCCGGGCCCCAGGGAAAGAAACCCCCCTTCCCTGTCTTGCACCACGGTAAGGGGAGGGGAAGGAATCCTGACCCCGAAAGGGCCGAGATTGCTGCCTGCGCTGGGGTAACCTGCCTCCCTTAGCAAAAAGCTCCAGGCGGGAAAACCAGTGAGGGCCTTCTTGGCAGCGTTGTCAGCAGCCCACTGGCGCAGCCAAACTGAGCGGCGTATAGCCACCACGAGGGCAGAAGTTCTGGCACACATTCTGATGGTGTCATCCAATGCTGAGAGGACAAAATTTACAAAAACATCACAACTGGAGAGTGCATTAAACACCTCACAAAGCAAATCATCAGGGGCACTATCAAGTATATTTCTGATAAGAGTTCTAGTGGCCACAGTAGCAATGGCAGAGGCACAGACCGGGCGCAGCGCCGTCCCCGCACATGCAAAGGCGTGGGATGCCAGATGATCAATACGCCGGTCTTCGGCATCCCGCAGGGTAGAAGAATCAGGGGAATGCATGACAGAGGTGTTAGATAGCCCTAGGATCGGGGCATCCACCTCGGGGGGGGGGGGGGGGATGACCAACATTTAACCACCTCAGCAGGAAAGGGATACTTCCTATCCCAACTCTTTGGAACCCGGGGAAGTTTACTGGGGCGCTCCCATTCCTTGAGCACAAGGTTATGGAAATGTGCCTGCTCTGGAAATTCCAAACGTGATTTTGCTGTATGGAAAAGCTCCCCTCTTTGCCTGGGAGCCTCAACAGGGAGAGAGATGGACAGAGCCTCAAAAATCTGGGTCCATAATCTTTCAGTGTCATCCAGGGCCCAGGGGTCAGAGCCAGAATCGTCATGACCCCTTGGTCTCTCATCAGATGAGCCTGAATCAGAAAAGAGCTCCCCTTCATCACACGGGGTATAGCCACACAGATTCCAAAACTCCTCAGTTCCCATAGGGAAAACAGTAACATTAGGTGTCAAGTGCCGCTTCTTAGCAGGGGCCTTACGCGCTAAAGACCTCGCAATAATCTGTTCAACAGTAGCCAGTCTAGGAGACACATCAGACTGAGAATCCCCACTAGTATGCAACTCAACAGGAGTGAGATTTATGCTTGGGGGAGTAGGTGAAGTGAAACGAGGTGCAGCCACTGGCAGGCCAGATTGCAATGCAAGCACCTGCTCAGCACAGGGTACACAGACCTGCGCCTTGTCAGCGTCAGCATGAGGCTGCTCACACGCTACACAAAGCCGGTCTTGTCCCGAAGGGACCCCGGTCACAATATCCTGGGATGCCTCCATATGGTGATTATAGCGGCGCTATACGCCGATAGGGAATAACGCTATATAGCAACCCTGGATGCCCCAATAACCCGCTAGGGAAGTGGGAGTATAATTTTTACAAGGCCTACAAGTAATATACTAAAACAGGGTCGGGAGAAGCCAAGGGTTCGTCCCACCTGAAAGACATAAGCAGACAAGTACATCGTAACAAAAGTGAAGCAGATAAAGCCGCCCGCGAGGGCACTTAGGGACCGCGGACAGGCCGACCAAGCTGAAAAGATGGCGTCGGTATTCCTCGAGGGGCGGGCCAGTAACAGCGATGACGCGGAATGCGCCAAAGACGGGCCCCGCCCTCCCCGAAGAGCGCAAAGCCAGAAAGGCCAACAGCCAATGATGGCGCACCGGCGCCTGAGGTAATGCCTCCGCCAAGCGCGGAACCAAGTCAGCACGTGGCGGCGGCAAATTTAAAAAGCAGTGAAGATAAGTCAGCGTGGCGGCTGACACAAGAATAAAGGCATGTGAAAAGAGAAAGCACAGACTGCATAACATACATATCTATACACATACACACACCCCCCCCTCTTTTCCCCCGAAGACTACAAGGAGGATGAGGGAGGACGGCGGCCACTTAAATAGGGCCCACCGATAGTCAGGGGCAAGGGGCAATAGTGCGGGAGGGGCATCCTATAGAGGCTCACCATAAGCCTGAACCGCCTACCCTTTGGTGGGAGATTGCGGTGGAGCAGTGCTCCTAAGCACCAACGGCGGTGCTGCCTACCTTCACCCGACCAGCGCAGCCAAGGCTGGGAGGCATATTACAAGTGGAACGGGTGGGAATAGTCCTACAGGGCCGCAGGTTAATAACCCCGCTCACCTGCGAGTAGAGAGCCAATTTCTCGTCCTTCGCAGCCAGACTGCAGAGAAATTCTGGGGATTTGTGGGAGGTATTTGAGGGGCCAGGAGGAGCCTATTTTCGATGTCTCTGCAGTCCAGCGCCATCTGGCGGAGTACATCCCAACTGTAAGTATTAGATATGGAGCAGGACGTACTGTATACTAAGAATATATTTGAGGGGTCTATCCAGTCACTCTTGGGAGGGTTTAAGTCACTCACTAATGTTTCGACCTAACATGGGTCTCTTCCTACACTGGCTTTATGACTATGTTTTAGTCGCTCACCATAAAATCAGCTTTCTACTGGAGTGACAGGAGGGGTCCCTCAAAGACATTTGGACTTGCCAGAGAGACCCAAGAATGAACCCCTCCGACCATTGATTGAATCCAGCGATCAGGTGAGCTGCTGATCACCAGACCAGGATCGTACAAAGCTGCTGGGACAAAAGGTGAGTAACCTTTTGTTATATTTATTGGGTGGTCAATCCCTTTAAGTTTGAGATAAAAAGGTGTCCTAACCTCTCTACATGGTTTTCTGTACTCCTCAAGGGCGTACATACCATTGAGGCAGTGCAGGCACTTGCCCCCGGACCCGTGGAGGCTTGCCCCCGCTTGGCTTACACTACCTCTGCAGTATGTACGCCTGCACCAGCATACTTACCTAGCTCATGACGCCTCATTCCTCCTCGTCTCCCTGTGCGCACAGCCCGGCTCTCTCACCGCCCAGCGTGCACATATGTGCATGCGCCGCCTCTATTGCGATGTGCGATATCCCTGCCTCCCTTGCTGACCTGGGTGTGCTGACTGTCTCTCTCGCCGAGCGCACGTTCTGCATTGCTCGCATCCTGCACCGATGAGTGTTTTCGAATGGTGGGGTGGTCATGGGGTGCTGATGGGGGCCCAACCGGGCTATGTACGCCACTGGTGCTCTCCCTTTAACTAGAAGACCATTCTAAAAAGACTTCTGTCAGGGTTTAGCCTTAGCCTTAAAGAGGAACTTGGAAGTCTACCCACTACCGGGGCATCCCGTTCTTGGATGCCCCAAGGTGTGAAACCCCCCCGGTTGCCCGATTGCCTTAGCTCTTCCCGAGCCATATCCACGTCTCAGCGGCCCCGCGATCAGCTAGAGAGATGAGCGGAGATGCGACCGGCGGCGCGTTTGACTCCATTCGGCTGTGCGATTAGCAGAGCCATATGGAGACAATCGCACAGATTGGCTAAGCGACCATGCCCTTGTAGCACGGGAGCAGTAGAAAGGCGAGTTTCCTATATAACCTCCGAAAATGCACATGGTGGGGTATCCCAAATCGGGTTGCCCCACCTGAGAGGAACACCACCCAGAAGAGCGAAATCCTGGTCATTTCAACAACCCTGTCCCCGAAGTCCTGGAACATGGTGAGCTGCTGTATTTGTTTGCTTTGTTATAGTATAAAGTCATTTTTTTCTTTTATTTTACAAAAGTATAATCTGCTATATTTCACAATTCTAATGAAGCAATAGCTGCAGGGCAACTTACTCTTCTTCGGTTCCATATTTCGTGCTGAGGGCCGGGCCGACACCTCATACCTGCAGACAGAGGGGGAAACTGATGCTGAAAATGGCCTTTGAAGCAACGCATTATTAAACACATCTCACATTTCTCTCTCCATAAGATGCTTTTTTTGGAGTGGAAAATGGCGCTTAGGAAGCAAATTACCGACACACTCACGCTGCTGATTGTCCTCCTGCATCCGATCGCCCTCGAGCAGCCCTAGTTCTGCCGGACTGCAGGACGATGATCAGGTGCAGGACATAGAGGCGCAGGTTATAAAAAAAAAAGGAAAAAAAAGAAAAATATATATACTGCCATATATTACTGACTAACCGGTAGGGGAATGTATGGGATCCTAAGCCCAGAGGTTAACCTGGGTCCTGCCCAGGAGACTGCCTTCTGGACTAGCTCTGAGACAGGGAATTCCTCCGGGAGTGGTAGGTGTAGGGGAACCTGGGGGCTGTAGCAGTAGTGGGCCGCCCGGACCCCATCTGAGCCTGCTAGAGAACAGGGGGGTAGGCCTCTTCCCTTGGGGACAAAAGGAAAAATAGGGACAAAGAATCCAGCTTGTTTCCTGGGAGTAAACACAAAACACTGAGGTCCAGGAGGAAGGGGCGGGGTATTTAATCATGTCCAGTTTGTGTTTCCAGTATAGGTGGGAGGAGCTACTTGGCTGGGCCATCCTGGAGGACATTGTGGGAAAATATACAGCTTTCCATCGTCCATGATTTATTGGTCGGGTCCCATGGCAGGGTGCAGCCCTCATAGATTTTTCTACAGAGCGGTTTCCTTCGGGAAAAGCCTCTCTGTGCAGAGTCTGTGCTGCTGGATTCCCTGGTGAGGTAACTTTTGTAACTGCCTCAGCGCAGTGATTTGGGGGGAGGAGGTCTGCCACATTGTCGGCTATAGGGGATTGGGGGTATTCTGCCACACTGCCTGTTTTAGGGGATCAGGGGGATTATGCACACTGCTTGTTATGGGGTGACTGGAAGGGATTCTGCCATGCTATTTGTTACAAGGGACTGGGGGGAATTCTGCACACTGCCTGTAACAGGCAGTTTGGGGGAGGGGGGGAATTCTGCCACACTGCCTGTTGCAGGGGATTAGGGTAATACTGCACACTGCTTGTTATAGCGGCTTAGGGGGATTCTGCACACTGCCTGTTATAGGGGATTAGGGGGATTCTGCCTGTTATAGTGGCTTAGGGCGATTCTGCCTGTTATAGTGGCTTAGGGGGATTCTGCACACTGCTTGTTATGGGGTGATCGGAGCGAATTCTGACACACTGCTTGGTACAGTGGATTGGGGGTTTTCTGAACAGTGCTTGATATAGGGGGATTCTGCACATTGCTTGTTATGGGAGGATTGGGGGGATTCTGCACACTGCTTGTTATGGGGGGATCGGAGGGAATTCTGCCACACTGCTTGGTACAGTGGATTGGGCGTTTTCTGAACAGTGCTTGATATAGGGGGATTGGGGGGATTCTGCACACTGCTTGTTATGGGGGATCGGAGCGAATTCTGACACACTGCTTGGTACAGTGGATTGGGGGTTTCCTGAACAGTGCTTGATATAGGGGGATTTTGCACACTGCTTGTTATGGGGTCATTGGGATTCTTCCATACTGCCCGTTATAGGGGATTGGGGGGATTCTGCCACAACTGCTTGGTTGATTGACGACCATCAGTCATGTGGTCAGAATTTCCATCCACGGCAGGAAAAGCGGAGGAGACTCCCAACCATGTATACAGGCATACAGCGACTGACAAAGTAATCAAACATCATTTGTTTCCTGCAACACACACTTACCTATAATCAGCTGGCTTGAATTTCTTCAAAGGGGAGAAACAGAAAAAAAGTGAAAAGGTTACTGATAAAGGCAAATATGATGAGAATAACCAGAACTATTCCAAGCAGGCCGCTCAGCTAACACATTACACAGACAAACAACCTGCTGGTCCTGAAAGTTCACCAACTGCCCAGCACAGATACATGATATACTCGCATTGCTGCACCAATGCCACACTCCTCCCACGCAGCGAGCTCAATTTCCCACTGTCAAATACATACACTACTAGTCCAACAAATTTTGTAATCCCTCAATTATTATTTTTAAAGCTTAAAAATGACTATTCTAGGTCTGATGGTCCTAAAAGTTCACTTTCTAGCCAGCAGAGACATGCTGTATTAAATAAATGACCAGGCCAAATATTTTTGACTCGCATTGCTGCGAGGGCGCCGGCGTCAGCACCCGGCAAGGCTGTTCAGCTGCCGGGGGCCCCATTGCCACTAACTTTTTTGCCCACTTCATTGCATCGGGCCCTCGTAACGAGGCTGAGCTACACGCTCTATCACTGGTGGTGCAGTTACTTCACCCCTTAACCTCTGCTAAGCCCTGACAGCCCTACACTTGCTTGTGTGTTGATCAATGATCAGCGCTGCCCCATAGAGCTAAGTCTCCCTGCAAGCCCCCGCCCCCAGAGACGTGTCATCACCCTGCTCCCTGGCCCCAGCATTGCAACAGAAAGTACTGCACACGCTGGAAGAAGGTAATACAAGTTACACAGTGCACACACTTCCTTTCTCTTTCTGCCCCATCCATCCCTGTCTCTCTGCTCCATCCATCCCTGTCCCCTCATCTCTGCCCCATACATTCCTGCCCTTCCTGTTATGTCCATCCCTCTTCCTCAATACTCTACCCATTCACGTGGGACCCAACTAAAAAACAGCTCCAATAGGGGGTTGGAGGGTAAGCAGCCCTTTTTGTTTTGGCCATGAAATGTATAAATAGGTCACATAGGTCCGTTCACCACTGCCTGTGAATGAAGGTGAGCCACAGTGTCATGTCCCACGACGTGCATGTTATTTTACCTGGGATAATAGTTCAATATATGTTTATTTGCACAGGCTGAGCAATGTGCCTTTAATACCCCTTGTCCCTTCCAGGCTCCCTAAGTCTTGCTCTGATGCAAGTAACTCCTCCCTTCTTCCTCTCTCTTGCTGCCATTTCTAATCTTGCATCTAAGCAGTGCACACCTGCTGCTACCCTTCTACAGCTACAGTCTTTTACCTGTTGTTGCTGTATGGATTACACCACAAGTTTCCAGCTGTATTGAATGTACATGTCTGCTCTAACAAGATTCTGTACTGAAATAAAGCTTTCAAAACGTATCTACGTGATCTAACCAACAATCGAGTAAGCTATCTGCCGAGCCTTATGGAGTAAAGAAAACATCCATCACAGACACACACAGAATGTGGAGATGTCTACAGGATTCCATTACTGCCATCTGGGGGAGTCAGAATACACAGTGACTGCAGCATCCCAACCCCATTCACTGCAAGTCTTGGCACACTCCCCATACTTATCAGTGGATGGAGACGGCGCTGCAGGCACGGTGTCTGATGGTGGGGAGTATGGTACGGTGACCAATGTTCATCCATTGTTGAAAAAGGTTGGGACCATACCAACATTGACTTGATGCCCTTTAAGGCATAATGCATTTTAATTATACACCGATCTGGATAAATCTGCACTTCATTAGCATAATTAAACTCAATATCCCACCTTGACCAGAGCTTTCAGCAAAGAGTCTTGAACTCGTGCGATGAACTGATCAGCCTCCGTATCAGAGATGTAGTTGGACTGCGTATGCGAGCACCTCGCTTTCAACATCTTCTGGAGTTCATGATGGGCGGGCAAAATGCAGCCGTAACGTTCTGCAAATGCATTTAACATTTTGAAAAACCTATTTCGAGCATTTGCAGAACCTTCGGCGTTCCCTTCTGTTTCGGGGTACAGGGCCGATAAGATAAACTCTGCATTTGGGAAAAGCCTCGCAGCTGTATCCAAGCCTTTTGCGACCACATCAAGTAAAATGTTAAAGTCTATGTGTTCAAGACTGGTACTGCCGAAATGAAAAAATACGACATCCGGGGTTTCTTTATAGTTGTTTATTCCCCAATCAAACTGATCACAGTTCTCATTCATGCAAAACCAACGGAATTTAAATGCTGGGCTTTCAAATCCCAGGCTGAGCCCCAGAGTACTATTCTCTACACGGTGATAGACTGCGTTCACGTAACCATTGCCGAATATCCATATGTCTTTAGTTCCTGGAAAAAAAAAAAACATTTTTAGTACGAACTATTAAATCAACTTTTAGATCCCACAGAGGGATCCACCATTTCTAATTAGATCCTTGGGGGGGGGGGGGACTCCAACCTCATCCAGATTCCTCTTAGAATGAAGTACAGGTTCTGTCAAATGTGGATTTTACTGCACAGCTCAACTCCTTCTTGCACCTATCGCGCAGTCTCTTCCTTATGTTGCCGCCCTTTTCTCTCCATCATACCTTAAAGTTATAAAGGCGAGAGCCCGATTGTTGTCCCATTGTCTCGGGCTGCGTTACAATGTCCAATACTTCAATTTTAAATTTTTTTTGTTATTAGTAAAAGTAATAGAGCACTGGAGATGCAGAGGAAAAATGTTGAAAAATAGTGGGTGCAGCAACAGAAATGTGATACACTGTGTGCTTTACATATATCATAGTAAAAAAAAAAAAAAAAGTGCACTGTTGTGCCTCTAGTTATTACTGCCTGCAAATAGTGTGACCTGAAAAACCCCCGTTAGACTTACTGGTAACGTCTTTTTTTTGGAAATCCTTCAGCTTGACCACGTGGAGATATTATGCTCCACCCCCTGGGAGGAAACACAAAAATACCATTTTGTGAAATACTCACCTGTAAAATGGGTATTATAAGTATGTCACACACCCCGCTTCAAGATATCCATAACATGTGGGTAATACCGACCTGAAGAGGGCGTTCCTGCAGAGATGATAGCAAAAAGAAAGCCCCTCCCTGATCCATAAATACCTGGGATCTCCCACTCATCACCCAGTATATAAAAGCAGTAAGGTAAGGGACCAGGAAGAGGCAAAAATAAGTCATAACCACGCAAAGTTCACAAAATAAAGGATCCAGAATACAAGAAGGGCGGGTGAAGCGGGGTGTGTGACATACTTATAATACCCATTTTACAGGTGAGTATTTCACAAAATGGTATTATTCTAAGTATGTCACACACCCCGCTTCAAGATATCCATAACATGTGGGACATCCAATAGCAGTGTCCATAAAAAGGGCGGGGATCCAAAACAAGGCAACAATGCACAACTTAAACCACAACAGCTTGCAGAACTTTGCGGCCAAAAACAGCATCCGCTGAGGCCCAAACATCAACCTTGTAAAACTTGGAAAAAGTGTGAACAGAGGACCAAGTAGCGGCCTTACAAACTTGCTCAACAGAGGCCTGGTGCTGGAAAGCCCAGGACGCTCCAACCGCACGAGTAGAATGAGCAGTAACACGAAAAGGGGGACTCCTCCCCTTGGCAGAATAGGCCCCAATGATGGCCTGACGAATCCATTTACTAATGGAAGATTTGGCAGGAGCCAAACCTTTCCTAGGCCCAAAAGGCACCACAAAAAAAGCATCAGTCTTACGAAAGGAAGACGTAACCACCAGATAATATTTCACAACACGAACTACATCCAAGGAATGCAGAGCCCTTTCCTTGTCGTTGCTGGGATTAGGACAAAGAGAAGGCAGAACAATGTCCTGATTCAGATGAAAGGCAGAGACCACCTTAGGAAGAAAATCCGGCTTGAAACGAAAGACAACCTTGTCCTGATGCCTTTCGAAGTACGGAGCTTTAATGGATAAAGCTGCCAACTCAGAAACACGCCTAACAGAAGTGATAGCCACCAAAAAGGCCACCTTTTGAGTAAGTGAAGACAAAGCAACCTCATTCAAGGGCTCAAACGGAGGACCCTGAAGAGCAGAAAGAACCAGGTTCAAAACCCAAACTGGAACAAAAGCTTCCTAGGAGGCCGTACATGCGTAACTCCTTGGAAAAAGGTCTTGACTAAGGGATGAAGTGCAAAGGACCTTTGAAAGAACACCGCCAGGGCAGAAACCTGCCCCTTCAAGGTACTAAGTTGAAGCCCCAGATCCAGACCATGTTGAAGAAACTCCAGGATTCTGGAAATGGAGAACTCCCGACAAGAGAAAGACCTACTTTCACACCAGTCAATATAGGACCTCCAAGTCCTATAGTAAATAGTAGAGGAAGAGCGCTTCCTGGCGCTAATAAGAGTCTGAACCACCGCGTCAGAAAGACCTTCCTCCTTCAAGATGGCGGTTTCAGCAGCCACGCCGTCAAAGCCAGCCAAGGTAAATTGGGATAGCGCAGCCGACCCTGGGTGAGCAGGTCCGGCAGTAGAGGCAGAACGAACTGATCCTCTGCCAGTCTTACCAGGTCTGCGAACCAAACCTGCCTTGGCCACCTTGGTGCCACCAGAATCGCCGACGCGCCCTCCAGGGCCAGCTTGCGCACCACTCTGGCTACCATTGGAAACGGAGGGAACAGGTAAAGAAACCCCAGATCCCTCCAGTTCAGAGACATGGCATCCACCGCCAGAGCATCCTGCGAGAGAGACACAAAGACCGGAAGCTTGTGATTGTGACGAGAGGCAAAGAGGTCCACCGCTGGGAACCCCCACCTGAGACAGATCCAACGAAACACCTTGGGACTGAGAGACCACTCCCCCTGAGGAGAGGAGGCCCTGCTCAGAGAGTCCGCCTCCGTGTTCTCCACTCCCGGAATGTAGACTGCTGAGATACACGGGACGTGGCTCTCCGCCCAGTCCAGAATCAAAGACACTTCCCTGAGGGCACTCCTGCTGCGAGTCCCCCCCTGGTGATTGATGTAAGCAACCGCCGTCCGGTTGTCCGACCGGACCTGAACAGGCAGGCCCCGCAACTGATGAGTCAAGCGAAACAGAACCAACCTGATGGCTCTCAACTCCAGAACATTGATGGGCTTGTGAGCCTCCTGCGGGCCCCACAGACCCTGAAACTGGAGGTCCTTCCAAACACCCCCCCCAACCTGACAGACTGGCATCCGTGGTGACTGTTTCCCAACGCGGAGCCAGAAAAGATCTGCCCTTCAACAGATTGACGAACTCGGGGAGTCATCAGGAAGGACTGATCCAACGATAGAGGAGACTTGTCCCAAACCTTCAACAGATGAAGCTGGAGCGTCCTTGTATGAAACTGCGCAAAGGGAACCGCCTCGAATGAGGCCACCATTAACCCCACCAGCCTCATCCCTAGACGGATGGCTGGACGAGGGGCCGACAAGAGAAGCCGAACTAACTCCTGAATCAAAAGAATTTTGGCCTGGGGCAGAAACACCCTGGCCTGCGCAGTGTCCAGAGACATTCCCAGAAAGGTCACTACTCTGGACGGAGAAAGAGAAGACTTGGGGTGGTTGACCACCCAACCGAACCTCTCCAGAGTGGACACCACCACTCTGGTGTCCAACTCCGCTTGGTTGAAAGAAGAGGCCATGATCAGAAGATCGTCCAAATAGGGCACAATGCGGATACCCTGAACCCTTAGCAGAGCCATCACCCCCGCTAGCACCTTGGTGAACACCCGAGGAGCCGAGGTGAGACCGAAAGGGAGTGCCACAAACTGAAAATGCCGATCCTCCACCACGAACCTGAGAAACCTCTGGTGTGCTGGAAAAATTGGAACGTGTAGATAAGCATCCTTGATGTCTATGGACGTCAGAAAGTCTCCCTGACGAAGAGAGTGAATAGCCGAACGCAGCGTTTCCATGCGGAATTTCCGTGGCCAGATGAACCTGTTGAGAAACTTCAGATCCAAGATGGGTCGGACCGATCCGTCCTTCTTGGGTACCGTGAACAGATTGGAATAAAAACCCCTGCCCTGCTCCGAAGGGGGCACTGGGCAAATGACATCCATGTCCAGAAGATTCTGTACTGCCAACAGGAGCCCCTGCGCCGCCAGAGGTTCCGAAGGCATCCGAGACCTGAAAAATCTGGAAGGGGGGCGGAGCTCGAACTCCAGCTTGTAACCGGAAGACACCACTTCCCGGATCCATCTGTCCGAGACCTCTTGATCCCAGATCTGGGAGAAGTGTCGCAGCCGTCCCCCCACCCGCATGGGTGAGGGCGCCCCCTCATTGCTGAGCCGGCTTGGGCTTAGAGCCCCAACTGTATCCTGGACGGGCCCGTCCTCTGCCCCTGCTCCCAGAATCTCCTCTGGAAGAGGGGAATGCAAATCCCCTGCCAGATCTGGCCCCACGAAAGGAGGGGGTAAAAGAAGGCGCCCCCCGAAAGGGGCGGCGTTGTTTCTTGCGTTGAGGTAACCTACCACCCTTGGTGACAGAGTCCAATGTCTCTCCAAAAAGCCGTAATCCAACAAAAGGTAGGGCCATCAGTGACTTCTTGGACATAAAATCGGCCGCCCACTGGCGCAGCCACACCGACCGCCGAATAGTGACCAGCAGCGCCGATGTCCTACCACACATCATCAAAGTGTCATCCAAGGCTGTTAACACAAAGGATAAAAACAACTCACACCGTTTAAGGCTAAGGAACTCAGCACTACCAGGACGCAGCCCGGAAGAAGTCAGCAGGTCCCTGACCACGGACCTGGCAGCCAACACCATTAGTGCCGAAGCGCAAACGGGCCGCATGGCTGACCCAACGCTAGCAAAACCATGACAAGCCATCTGGTCAATACGTTTATCCTCTCCATCCTTGAGAGTGGAACAATCAGGTCTATTTAAAACCGAGGAATTGGACAACCCCAAAACCGGTGCATCCACCTCGGGGGGAGATGCCCAGTGCTTAATCGCCTCCGAAGGGAAGGGATATTTCTTATCCCACCCCTGAGGGATGCCAGGGAGCCGAGCCGGCCTGTCCCATTCCTTAGCAATAATTTTGTCAAAATGCCTTTGTGTAGGGAATTCCAAGCGCGGCCTGGATTCCTCAAACAATTCACCCTTCTGCTGTGACACCTCCTCGGGAGGAGAAATATTCAGAACCTCCAACATCAGAGCCAGAGCGTGAGGAGTATCCGAGGATCTCCCCAATTCACCAAGCTCAGCATCAGCGCCAAAGGACTGCTCATCGTCCGAAATATCAGAATCCTCATAAACTTCCCCTTCCTCTAGCGGGGAATAATCAGACCAATCCAGATTATTTACATCCTCATGGTCCTCCACCAGCGGAGCCGGCGACAAATGCTTCCTCTTAGTCGGAGCCTTACGGGCGACCGAGCTGGAGATAATTTTTTCAAGGTTAGCCAATCTGGCGCACATCTCAGATTGCAGCTCCCTGCCCATGACAACGTCACACTGGGTGCGTGTCAAGGTGGGAGGAGGAGATGAAGCGACCGGCGGTGCTGACCCAGACGCCTGGGGTTCGGACTGCCGCGTAATAGTTTGCTGTGCACATGGTATACACAGAAGTACATTGTCCCCAGAAATGGATACCCCACACAACATACACTTCCGGGGATGCCCCGAAGGGACCCCGAGCCCAGTATCCGGGGATGCCTCCATAAGGTGAACTTTTAAGAATAGTCGCTATGACCCAGGGAATTACGCCACTAGACAACCCGGGATGCCCCTTTAATGTCCCGAGTGGGAGGATTTATGAGCAATAGTGAACCCAGTGATCAAGGATCGGGAGAGACCCCCTAAATGCTACTGGAGATCCTCCTGAAAACACCGCCTGAAAGACACAGAAAAGGCTAATAAGGCTAATGAAGACAAAAGACACTCATACAGCACAGAGGATAAGGAAGAGGGGGTGGCCATAGGCCACTTACAGAACCGCGGGAGCATGAAATGGCGACCGTGAGAGAGATCCTCCTGAGCTTGCTGACAGAAGAGGAGAAGGGGGCGTGGTCAGCGCGGGACGCCGAGCACCGCCCCCCCTCCTCCTACGCAAGGCAGAGCTCCGCAGCGGCGCCAGGGAAAGATGGGGGCGGGCAGCGGTGACGCGCCGCAACACCGGCCCCGCCCCCAGGTCAAACGTGAGGAGAAGTCTCCTCAAGAAAAAAAGGCGCCAAGAACCGGCCGGCGCCGCAGCGTGATGTGCGGCCGCCGCGCCCGGCCCGGTGTCAAGAATACAGCACACACACACAAGCACCTCAATCAGGCCAAACAGGAGGGACGGGCCCCGGCCCTGCACCGACGGTCCGGCCCCGCCCCCCCCCCCCCCCACACTAGATGGACAGTATTACATGGTGTGAGGTAAATACCTCCGCCATTGATGAGTGAGTCAAGATGGGGGGGGGGGGGAATAAGAGACAGGTCCAGCACCGCACAAGGCCTCCATGTAAAACGGCTGCGGCGGTGAGTAAAACATTTAAAGAGACACACACTAACATCAGTGAAAAAGACACAACACCCAGAACGGAAAGTGTTAGAGACTAATAAAGAAAGGACCCACACTCCCCAACCCCACCGTGGAAAAGGGATCCTGGGAGGGCCATTGAATGTTAATTAAGGGACAGGGCATCCCAAACCGGGGTCACCAACCCGGTGTAACCGCCTACCCTCTCATATAGGGTCTCACGGTGGAGCATTGCTCCTGAGCACCTAAGGTGCTGATATACCCTCGCCTGGACCCTCAGCCAAAGCTGGGAGGCATATGGATTTCTGGAAAAAAAGGGTCCAAACGGAAATAAAAAAGAAGCGGGCCGGGAGTCATCCCGGCTACCTGAAATCCCCCTGTGCAAGGAGGAGCCATCATCTTCTGACTTGCTCGCCGTCTGCAGAGATGGAAAACTGGGTGATGAGTGGGAGGTCCCAGGTATTTATGGATCAGGGAGGGGCTTTCTTTTTGCTATCATCTCTGCAGGAACGCCCTCTTCAGGTCGGTATTACCCACATGTTATGGATATCTTGAAGCGGGGTGTGTGACATACTTAGAATACAGGAACAGAGGTTAAAAGCCCCACCCCTGAAACTAGAAGGGTGGAGCTGTCCCCCTACTGCACTCTCCTCTTCCCCTCTACTTCCTTTTCCCCTTTTCTCTGTCTTTCTCTTCTTGGTGACTTGCCTGCGTTAGAACTTCGGACATAAGAGACGCCGGATGCTTTTGAGATGATGGGGTGGGCCTTCCCAGGCTGACCCACAAAAGTTGATGACGTATTGGCTGCGCCCGATGATCATGATAACAAGTACACAGTGAAGTCTGTCAGGTATTACTTTTATTGTGTCTATTCAAGTTCAAGCTTACCGACTCAATTTATTTATAATGCCTGAATGTTTGTAATATTTTTTCAGATTTGTTCTAAATAAAGAATATATAAAAAAAAAATCCCCACCCCTTTCTCCCCACATCAGTAATACTACAGTAATATTACCCGCCCATATTCCAAGGGTTGGTATATAAGAGGTGAAGCTGAAGGATTCCTAAAAAACGTTGGTTTTTCCAAGTCATCCTTCAGCTTGACCACGTGGAGAGGATTAGGCAAGTAATTATACCTTAGGGTGGGATGCTGCTCTACCGAAGGTCTGATGCTTTGCAGATAGTAAATCAAGTCTATAGTGTTTGAGGAAGGTGTGGGGCGAAGACCACATAGCAGCTTTACAGATCTCATCTATAGAAGCACCAGTTCTTTCTGCCCAAGATGTGGCCATTGCCCTTGTGGAGTGAGTGGAGACCCCAGGGGGAGGCACTCCTTTAACCAAATAAGTCTTTGCAATAATCTGTTTTATCTATCTAGCAACAGTAGATTTAGAGGCTGCTGAACCTTTATTTTTCCCATTAAAAGGTTACTAGTAACTGTTCTGCCAATCGCCAGTCTCTGGACCTTTCCAAGTAAATAATTAAGGCTCTTCTGACATCAAGCAGCGAGAGGTCTTCCTCCTTTCCTACTGCATCCGGCAGTGTTGGGAGAACTATCTCTTGCGACCTGTTATCCGAAGTCACTATTTTACCATTAAAAATAATGGATTGGCTTTCTTGTTACAAAATTAATTTTCAGAAGTCCGAGGCACTCAATGTTAACATTCCCTCACAAAGGTTTGAGACGATTAAAAATTCCTTTCCATTCCGCTGGGCCAAAGAGAGTGTAAAATACCTGGGGACAAACATTAGTAGCGATCTCTCAAAAATATATGCGCTTAATTTCCCCCCACTAGTAAGGAAATTTGAGACAGAAACAGCTAGATGGAGCAAAGGGAAGCTCTCGTGGTTCGGGAGGTGTAATGCAGTTAAAATGACCTTGCTCCCCCGACTGCTCTATCTACTGAAAGCTCTGCCAGTTGCTATCCCACGCTCCTTCTTTCAGAAAATCCGTTCGATTTTCACGAACTTCATCTGGGCAGGGAAAAAACCGAGGCTGAGGGGAGCGATCCTAACCAGGACGAAGGAGCAGGGGAGGGTGGGGGTCCCGGACCCTATGCTATACCACTCTGCAACACACCTTTGTAGAGTGGTCGACTGGTGTGTCCATGGACAGAACAAACAGTGGGTGGGTCTGGAACAGAGTTGCTTAGACATACCGATCGAAGGGGCGCCCTGGCTGGCGAGTGAAGGGGACAAACTGGAGAGGCAACACCCCACAATAGGGCCCACGCTTGGGGTGTGTAGGACAATGTTTCAGCGCCAGGGGATTTCTCCCTCCCCCTCCCCCCTATACCCTGTCCTGGGCAATCCACATTTTACCCCGGGGTGCGAAGGCCGCATAGCTCAGACATGGATCAAATCAAAGGTGTACAGGGTGGATCAATTTTTCTCAGACAGTGGATGGGCAGATCTTAACGAACTGGCTCGGAGAGCCGAGATCCCTAGATGGTCCACTTGGCAATGTATACAGCTCAAATACTTTCTGGCCTCCTTGCTGGAACACAGAATGGGCAGGCGTCAGCTCACTAGTTTTGAGGAGCTGTGCCAAAGCAGGGAGACAGTAAAGCATGCGCTTTCGAGGATATACAAGTTGCTGGCTGCCCCCCCCTGATGCAGAGGTTCCGCCGTTTCTGGACAAATGGGAAAAAGACTTGGGGGTGGTGTGGACCCACAAGCAACGCACAGCAGTACTGACGTCCCCACACAAGACCTCAATTTGTACCCGCTACCAAGAGTGAGGGTACAAACTACTCATCAGATGGTACAGAGTCCCCACAGACCTGAACAGATGGTTCCCAGATGTCCCTCCAAATTGTTGGAGATGCGGTGAGGAGAGGGGCAACCTACTGCACACTTTCTGGTCCTGTAGCAAACTGAAAAACTACTGGAGCCTGATTAGAAAGGTCACAGAAAAGGTGTCAGGCATACCAATCCCAGACGACCCCGCCCTTTGCCTCCTTCATATGTCGGAGATGCCCACAAAGAGGTATCGTAAATCTGTGATTCGACATCTACTTAACGCAGCTAAAGCTGGCATCCCGCAGGTATGGAAGAGCAAGGAGCCCCCCTCTATTAGCAGCTGGTGCCAGAGAGTTAACGATATTATGAGATTCGAAAACGTTATGTCTTCCCGAGATGGTACCTATGAGAAATTTGCGGCCACCTGGTATAGCTGGATGACCTTTACCGAGTTGCCAGAGGGTAAGGAATTGTTGTGCCTGGGGTGAGGGCTCTTCCCCCTCCCCTCGGGCATCCCTGCCCCCTTCCTCCCCCACCCTCTCCTCTCCTTTTCCCCCCCCCTGTTTTGTGTATTCAAGTCCACCATTGGAACTTTTACTTAACCCTGTCGTCAAGTGCTTTGGATTGGTACAGTCGGACGGTCAAAATAAGCTTGAGTTTACATGACTATCGATTCATCCGTTCGACGGGAAAGAAAATAATAAGACTAAATGTGTATTGTTTCTTCTTTATTATTACATTGTTACAAAGACGATCGACATGTTACTTTAACAACTGTCATTGACTGGATTTGTGTTCTGTTTGAAAACCTGAATAAATAAATTTAATAAAAAAAAATAATGGATTGGGTCTAAGAATCACCTTGTCTGGGAGTATAGCACAGTATGGTTCTTTGAGTGACAGTGCTTGAAGCTCACTCACCCTCCTTGCAGATGTAATGGCTAACAAAAAAACAACATTTCATAGGCAACCATTTTTCTTAAACCTCTTCTAACGGCTCAAAAGGAAGCTTCATTAAACCTTTTAGTACAATTGATAAGTCCCAGGTAGGGAAGCCTTTGAACAGAGCTGGTCTCTAACGTAGGACCGATTTGAAAAAAACGATTAACAAGTTAATTCTGTCTAAGTTTATGTTCCAGGTAAACTGATAATGCGGAGGCTTGAGTCTTCTAGGTACTTACAGTCAGTCCCTTAACAAAACCTTCCTGCAACAACAACTGTTAATTTCACAAAAAGAAGAAAATAGTTTCCATACCTTTCAGTAAATTTTTCTGGTAGTTAACTTACGACTCTGTAGTAATGTTTTTGTCACTCTCAGGGAGCACCCTTCTTTCCCTAATAGGGACCTTTCAGGATCCATGCTGTCAGTCGTAGTCGTGACAAATTTGGATGCAGAATGGCTTCTTGATGGATGATCTCTGGAATATCCGGCAGACTCCATGGGCCCTTTATTGCCATCTTGATTAATTCTGTGAACCATACTCTCCTTGGCCAGAAGGGAGCAATGAGTATTACCGTCACCTTTTCCTGAGCGATCTTCCAGATCACTTGAGGCAGGATTCTGAAGGTGGGAAAAACATAAGCAAGGTGATAGTTCAATTTTTGAGCAAGAGCATCTATTGCCACTGCACGAACCTTTGGCACTTTGCATTCTGTTTGTTGGCAAACAGGTCTATTTGAGGATGACCCCAAACACTTGTGATCGGGCTGAAGATGGCCTGATTCAAACACCACTGTGTCTGCTGCACTTAGGGTGTCTGCCAGAGTGTTCAATGTTCCCTTCAGATGAACTGCTGTCAAGGACTGGATTTGATTTTGTAGGGGTATTAGGAAACTCAGTACTAGCACCATTAGCCTTTTGGACTTGGTTCCCCCTTGGTGATTAGGGTAGGCTACTGTTGTTGCATTGTCTGACCTTACCTGTACCTCTTTCCCAGAATCTCTATTTGAAAGTGATCCAGCGCACGCTTCACTGCCAGAAGCTCCCTGAAATTTGAGGACCTCACTGCTATTTCTTTGGGCCCCTTGCCCTGAACCTGCAGATTTCCTAAGTGAGCCCCCCACCCCAGCTGCTTGCATCTGTAGCTATTACTACTGGATTGGTCTGTTTCCATTCCTTCCCTCTTTTTAGGTTTTCTGGATTTGTCCACCAAAGCAGATCCCTTAGGACTGAGGAGTTCAGCTGTACCATCTGGTCTAATGATTTCTGACTTTTGTCCCAATTTTCTAGAAGGAACCCCTGACGAGTCCTTGAGTGCAACTGAGCCCAGGGAACTGCCGGAATGACTGAGCTCATTAGGCCTAAAACTTTCATGCTTGCCTTATGGACACCCTGGGGTCCTTTACTAGCATCAAGACTTCCGCTACTAGCCTTTGCATCTTCTCTCCAGGAAGGAATAGCTTCCCCTGGTTGCTGTCTATTAGAAACCCCATTGCTGGGAGGGAATCAAACTGTACTTTTCTAGGTTTATCACCCTCCCCAGATCCTTTAGTACTGCCAGGGTCTTTTCCAAATCTGCTAACAGTGCTACATTGGAATTGTTTAGGATCAGTCTGCGACGTACAGAATAGATTGATTCGATCCTGAACCTTTTATACCGTATGAATCTGTTTAATCTTTTTAGATTCTGAATCATCCTGTACTTCCCTGATGGATTCATTACCAGAAAGACATGAGAGTAATATCCCTCCTGAACCATGTTTGGAGGGACTACTTCTATCACGTTTTTCTGCAAGAGTTCCTGTAATACTGACGGAAAGGCCTCACGCTTTTTTGGGTTCCTTGGTAACTAGGTTACTAAGAAGGAAGATAGGGTAGGGAAGAAAATTCTAAACAATACACTTTTTCGAGTGTTTGTAACACAAATTTGTTTTGGGTAATCCCTTTCCAAGCGGGTACGAACTTGGAAAGTCTTCTCCCCCAGCGGGGATTTTTTCTGAAACCTCTTCTAACAGCTCAAAAGGAGGCTCCATTAAACCTTTTAGTAGCAATTGATAAGTCCCAGGTAGGGAAGCCTTTGAACAGAGCTGGTCTCTTACGTAGGATTGATTTGAAAAAACGATTAACAAGTTCATTCTAAGTTTACGTTCCAGGAAAACTGATATGCGTAGGCTTGAGTATTCAGGGTACTTACAGTCAGTCCCTTATCAAAACCCTCCTGCAACAATTCTAGCACTGAGGCTATACCCTCAGTATATGAGTATTACCGTCACCTTTTCCTGAGCAATCTTCCGGATCACTTGAGGCAGGGAAGAAAATTCTAAACGATACCCTTTTTCGAGTGTTTGTAACACAAATTTGTTTTGGGTAATCTCTTTCCAAGCGGGTACGAACTCGGAAAGTCTCCCCCCCCCCTCTGAAATTTTACTCACCAAAGAGTACTTCCTCTGGGGTCTAGGCTGTACCCAGCATTTCCTTGAGTCTGTTAGTCTGGACCAAGTGAGACTAGTACCTGCTCTGCTCTTATTAGCTGAACTGGGAAAATATGATTGTTTTTTTTCAAAGGGAAATTTCTTTCCTGATTCGGTGGACCTAGTTAGAATTTCATCCAAGTCTTCCCCAAATAGCCGCCCTCCTTGAAATGGGATGCCACATAATCTAGTCTTAGACCCACTGTCTCCAGACCAGGCTTTTAACCAGATTGCTCTACAAGCACAGGCTACTAAAGCCGAGGCCCTGATGAGTTCCTGACAAGCATTAGTTAGAAAGGTAATTGCTCTTTACAGAGTAGGAAGTGTATTAATAAGGTCCTGGGCAGGCAAATTACCAATATGCAAATTTCGGGTATCTACCCCTTTGGTCATACTTCTTAGGACCACATCAGAGGCCATTGCTGGTCTAAAAAGAAAGAGCTGCATCCCAGGCTCTTCTTAGAATGTGATCGCCTCTGCGATCCATAGGGACGCATAGTGACCCCATATCCTCAAAACTTAGATCCGAGGCCTTAGACATTTGACTCATGGGGGCATCAATTTTAGGACACTTACTTTAGTGTTCCATAATCAGATCCTTAAAGGGGTACTTTCTTTTTAAGGATTTTGGAAGAAAATCAGGGGTGTCCCATTCGGCTTAAAGGATATGGGTAAACACTGCATGTATTGGAAACGCTTTTTCTGATATTTTTTTACAAGAACTTCCCTGTACATCTCATCTTGCTGAGATAGGGACGTTTCTTCTTACTGGATTCCCCATGTCTCATAAATATCCTGCAATAACAATTCCAAATCCTCTGATAGAGAATGGGAGCTATCATGCTCCTTCTCTTCCTGAGCCCCCTCCTCCATTGAATCATGAGAGGAGTCAGGCTCCCCCCCCCCCCCCCCCCCCGTCTCACCAAGATCAGAATCTAAATCAATCTGGATAGGGGCTGTGGGAAGGGTACCAGTGTTTAAGTTAAATAAGGAGACCCCTTGACTCTTAACCTGACACTCTGTATTAGCGATGGAAATAGGTGCAGTAGCAAGAGACCACTGATCATGAGTCACAAATCCCTTCTGGGCATTCTCAATAGAAGTTAACTGCTGCTTAGACTGCTTCTCTTTTAAGGGAGATTCTCAGTATCGTTTCCTTCTTAGTCTTATCGCACCCCATACACAGAGCCAGCTGCCAAGTGTCCGGTCGCGTGGCACTATAAACTTCACAACGTTTGGATTTCTTGGCAGTCTTAACATGATTTTTGTCTTCAGTTCGCGTTTTAGACTCAGACTCCGACTTCTGCCACCGCTGCCCCTGCTATTGCTCAAATCTGGCTGTGACTCGCGCCAGGTAAGGAGTAACCACGCTGGTTTCTACTTCCGTTTTCGGCTTTCTGACGCCTGAAAGGCACTCGACACGCCCCTGAAATTCAAATTTTTGGAGGGAAAAGTACCTTCTCGTATAGACAATAGTAGATCAGTGTAAATAAAATGTTACTATTCATCTGGGATTGCAATCAGTGTGCCACAGCAACCCAGCGTTAGGCGAGTAGGATTTAAAGTGAAAGTGCACAACTAGTGCCTTTTTTAAAAGTATGAGGGAATAGCCCCAGGTGTATCCGGCTCCCAGCAGGGTCTCCTGTGGTTATTATCCGGTACTGCTGGCTAACTCCAAACTCTGGAGGGTGTAAAAAAAAAAAACTAAAACAACAAACTGGCCTTAGTCTAACATCCGGTACACTTTGTCCCAAGGATTACCAGGGAGGAAACAGAAACAACTGATGTGGGGAGGAAGGGGTGGAGCTTTTAACCTCTGTTCCTGTTTTGTGTTTCCTCCCAGGGGGTAGAGCATAATATCTCCACGTGGTCAAGCTGAATGATGACTCGGAAAAAGGGGGGTGAGAGATGCTGCAGGCTAAGAGCGTCTCCAGCCTGACAGCACGAAGTGTGACCAGAGAGGATAGCTGCAGAGAGAGGCAGCTAATCAGAACATCTGGGAAGGGAGTGGGGGGTGTTTCCATTCTCGATCCACTGAAGGTTGATTAAAGGACCAGGTCAGCGGGGTGGACACTGAAAGCTGAATGAGTGATTTCCTCACTAAGTAAACCGACATAGCAGAAAGGAGAGCGCTGGAGAGACTCAATGTAAGGTAAGTTACTGATATTTATTTTTTTGGACTTGTCAATCACTTTAACATATTTTTAGAAAAATGTTTTTACCTGGAATGTTGAGCGCTGGAAGCTTTTCTAGACTATATGCCGTCTTCTTTGCCGCCTCTGAAACATACATAAAAAATGTCAGTGTGATGGCTGAACACACTGAACACAGCCAGGCTCTATGGTTCCATTGCTGCAGTTCTCTGGCCCAACCACTGCACTCAAGTCATCTTCATCCTCAACTACTAACCACGGTTTGGAAGATCTTTGCCATACTAAGCAGCATGCGTGGCACCAGCAGCCCAAACTCTTGACGTAGGTCACTATGCTTCTATCTGGGGCCCTGGCACACATCAGCCATGACCATCTAGACCAGTGGTACTCAACTGGCGGACCGGCGTCCGAATGCAGACCTCGGCACCAGATTTCTGGACCCCTGACAGTCCTGCACTCAGTTGCCGGGCTCAGTGCTGCCCCTTTTACTTGTTGCCAGATATTATTGGCAGTAATATTTTCAGCCCTAGTCCACCCTTGTACACGGTCTGCACAGAATGCACAGGGGGTTAAAAGCAGTGTGCCGTGTGTCAGAGCTGTAGGTTCTGTGGGGCAAAAAAGAAGCTCCTGTTTTTTCCTAGTGCCCAATGGGGTTCTTGGGGTAGGGGCAAGCAGCCTTTTTTAGCTTTGCCAGTGGAATCTATAGCCCCCCCACCCAGTGTGCTGATTTCTAACTATTCACCCCCCCCCCCCCCGTGACAGCCCTCCCGTCCGGACCTTCATCTCTTACCGGATGCCTGTAAATGGACCTTTACAAGAAGTGTTTGAGTACCCCTGATCTAGACATTGCTATGGAAAAGGGAGATTTCAAATACCGATACTAGTGAACATTCTAAAATTGACATTAAAGTGGACCGAAACATACGCTAATCGGCCCGGGAACCTAGAGGATTACCATGCCGATCGATTCCCTCCCCTGGGGCATCCAAAATCGGGATGCCCCACTGTGTGAACCCCCCCCCCCCAGGTCGTCCCATACACTTACCTTGTTTCCTGGTCCAACAGCACATGCGCAAGCCGCATCCCCACTATCCCTCCGGCAGGGCGCGTACCTGCGCCAGGCATTTGTGAAGGGCCAGTGCGGGCACGCTGCCTGGTAAAGTGAAGCAAGGGATGTGGCCGCCAGCGCGCTCAGAGCGTGCTGATTGAACGAGCACACATGCACCGTAGGACAGAGAAGAGGCGAGTTGGCAACGGCAGCAAGGTACCCTCTGATCGGAGTGCCCATTGGGGGTGGGGGGTTGGGGGAAGGACCAAAACCCAGGATAGTCAAAATCACCCCTTTAATGAAATGGTAACTTAAACCCTTGACTGGAGGAATTGCTGGTGGCACTGCTGGTGGCACTATGATATTATTGAGTGCAGTTGCTGCTCTAGAGGTCAGTGGGTGTGCCCGGCCAGCATACCCCACATGTGAAACTTGGTGGCTGGGCCTTGAATAAGGGCCACACTCATAGACAAGTGTCAGCAGGATATGGTCTGTAAGCATTGTCTGCAGCCATTGCGTCAACCCTTTAAGAAACCTATGTTAGTGTAGTTCCCCCAGGTAACTGCCCCCAAGTCTTAGGCGGGGCACCAGTAGCAAAGACCATGCTGGCTGTTTCCAGGCCCAAGCCAGGTCTTGGCCCAAGTCATGTGGGAAGTCCCTGCCCTGCCTTCCGTCCTGTGCCCAGTTCCATTTCCTGGCCAACATTGGACACAGGGACCATGGGTCATCTTCTGGGATGGATCTCAAGTCATGGACTTTTACATTGACTTCCCATTGTGCCATGTTTGGAGCGTATGGACCCCACTCAAAAAGGATGGGGGGGGGGGCTCTGCAACACTCAGGTAGTTCTGTGGCCACCCTGAACCCTGCCACCAGCGGGTTTGCTGCGGAGCTTCTTGGCCAGCAGCTCCCAATTACCCTCACCTGTGACCTAACTGTTGTGACATAAAGGGGCCGTGCATTCTAAATAACTCATGATCGGCATATTGGGGCATGCCGCCCCATGTCTTTTATTGAGAAGTAACAAAACACTCCCCTCCCAATTCTCCTCTCCCAAGCCAATGGGGCGACACCTCACAGTAATCCCATCATGGCTGCTCACGTGAACTGCAAGCCTTTTAGTCTGGAGGATACGGCTGGCGACAGGCGCCACTGCGATACTATTGCAAGAAACGAAGGGATCTACCCTGTATTCACTGGAGGTGCCACTCCCAAAGCTATAAAAGCTCGCCTCAGAAACACAAAATCATGTAGGGAGGCCCTCTCAAAAAAATTATTGAAAAAGATTTAATTGCACATCACAAATGTAACTTAAATGTCACTACACATTATCACTACACAATTAAAATCCCTTAAAAAAACACATAAAAAGGACAATAACAAATAAGACAGACCAACATAAAGGTGTGTAGGCAATGAGGAGAGTATTAGCACACTTAGATATCAATCAGCATCTAAATATAAATCTATAATCAATAAATAAAGTAATCTAACAGTGCAAATAACGTGCAAATCCTGCCTATGATCCAGATTCTATATTAAATAACTATAAAGTGCAAACAATCAATAAATCCATATACAATATGTAATCCAAATCAGAGCCAACATGATTGCCAAACAAATAAATATCCCATAGTGCATGTAAAAGATAACAACAAAATACACCACCAATATAGATACAACAAATAAATATCCCATAGTGCATGTAATACATAACCACAAAATACACCACCAATACAGATACAACAAATAAATATTCCATAGTGCATGTAATCGATAACAAAATACACCACCAATATAGATACAACAAATAAATATCCCATAGTGCATGTAATAGATACCCACAAAATACACCATCAATATAGATACCAATACCAATCAAAACATTTGAATCCTAAATACAACACAGGAAATCAGACCAAAGTATGAAAAAAATATCACAAGTGTGCCAAAGGTAAGTCTCCCCATCGCCTACCAGGAGCCACGTGTTCCGTGGGCGCATCCCCCACTTCATCAGGTGATATGCAATAAAATCTTTTTCAATAATTTGTGCCTCCCTACATGATTGTGTGTTACTGCGATACTATTGCTTCCTGTTGCTGGTGACCCACATGATGCAGTGGGAGCCCGTCTGAGCCCATCCAAGTTATCCCGCTCAGAGGGGAGATCCCGGGCTGAGTGCTCTGGGGTACCCCGTCCTGTTTCCCATACCTGCTTTAAGGCGTCTTTGATTTATTGTTAATACTGTGTAAGCTTCGATTTGTCTAAATAAACCTTGTTTTTCCTTACCCCAAGGAGAGCGTCTAGTTCCATCTTTTCCCTGGTGGTGGGTCCGGGCTGTAACAAAAAGTGGAAACGACATTCAACATGGGAAGCGCTTCTGCCCATAGTCTACATATTTCTATATTGCTGCAATCTACAGCATTGCTCTATGTTCAGTTTTATAAGCGATACCAGAAGCCGGACAGTTTAAGAGCTGCTTGGTCACTGAAGCTATACACCCCCCACACATCCTGTGGCCTTTGGTCTTGGTACAAGCAGTATATCTCACTTTCTGAGGACAACCAGGACACCCTCAGGCCAGAAAATACCCCAGCCAAAAACATGGGTCTCTCCACATACTGGCTTGCGACTCTGTTTTGGTACTCACCAAGTCTCACCCCCCATACAGCCAGAAACATCCGCCCTAGTGCCGATGAGAGCCTAAAGCTCGAAACACGTGTCCACTAGTTGGATGTGTCTGGCTGTGTAAATTTAAAGCTAATCCTTGGCATTGCACCCTCAGCGTTTCTAAGGTCCTTGGATGGCACAGAGACGACATGATTTGCA
This sequence comes from Gastrophryne carolinensis, assembly GCA_027917425.1. Taxonomy (NCBI): domain Eukaryota; kingdom Metazoa; phylum Chordata; class Amphibia; order Anura; family Microhylidae; genus Gastrophryne; species Gastrophryne carolinensis. Next base: position 15,808,995 of record CM051240.1, on the reverse strand, counting down.
TAGCTCCACCTGCTGCAAGGATTGATGGGTAATTCCATCTGTCCTTGTATTGGGTACTGTGCAAATACTTTGTTTTTGGAAAGCGCCTCTTTTCCTTTACCTAAGCAGAGGGTTTTTTGGTCTCTTTAGCCCCCCTATATTAAGCCTAACATGGATCTCTCCACATACTGGCTTGCGACGCTGTCACGCTTATCCATGACATTTTGACAGTTTTTTTTCCTATTATGTTTTCTGTATGCTTTGGCTGTAGTTTACCTGTATTATGCTATACTACTAAACCAAAGTGGTGCACCACATATATTAATACAAATGTGCTACACTGCAATAATCAAAATGTCAAAGCACAATAGGCTCATGGGAACTAACCCCATGAGTCTAATGACAGGAGCACCAAACAATCACTGATACAAAGCAATCTTATTTATTAATAGAAAATCCATAAAAGACATACAATACATAACACACAATACAGACTAACATATTAAAAACACTACTTAGTACCCCAAAACTTCATCCAGTGCTATCGCGTCCGCCCGTGCCGCTTCGCTGGGTGAATAGCGGCACGGGCGGCCGCGAACGTAGGTGGCCCCACTGCTAGACCCCACTTCGTACTTTCACTTTATTTACCCCCACTTTCTCTTGTTGCCATTATCTGCTTTGCTTGTTATTGTGCCACTTTTGGTTGATCTGATTTTTTCTCTGTTTTGCGCACTTATAGGTGTTCATGACCATTTTTTGTTGGTTTGTATTGGATGTATTTGCACATAGTCACTTTGTAGTATATCATTAGGGTATTATATAATTGTTGGTATAAATTTAATGATATGCATTTATGTTTTAATATTAATGAAATGATGCACTGTCACTTTATTTAAGTGTTTTTAATATGTTAGTCTGTATTGTGTGTTATGTATTGTATGTCTTTTATGGATTTTCTATTAATAAATAAGATTGCTTTGTATCAGTGATTGTTTGGTGCTCCTGTCATTAGACTCATGGGGTTAGTTCCCATGAGCCTATTGTGCTTTGTATTATGCTATAGTCACATAGTTTTTACCAAATTTCCTGGCGTATTATTGGCTATATTCCACAATCCTATTTTTCAACACTCTGGAACACAGAGAACAACTTCCTCATGACAGATTTCACGCTCTCACCTGAGTTCTGGGTCTGATTCCTCCTCGGGACACCTGTCGGCACCTTAAATCTGCAGGAAGATGAAAAGTTGACGTGAGAATAGGTTTCTTTCAAGGCAATCTGTATCATCAGTTGTTCAAACATCAGACTAAAGCCTCATCCCTTACAGCAGTGTTCCCCAACAGGCCAGGTTTTGCAGATCACATACACAGGTAAATAAAATGCGTCAGCAGAAGAGGAGAATCGTATGCACAGACCAGTCATGTTGAGAACCGCCATCTGGTAGCGGCTGGTCTACAGTAGAGCATGCAGAAGCCAATAGGGAACGACTCGCATGATTAGCATAGCCCCGCCCACTGCAAGGATTGATGGGTGTAAATACTTTCCCTTCTGGAAAAGAACCTCTTTTCCTTCACCTTTGAGTAGAGGGTCTTTTGGTCTCTTTAGCCCCCCACATCTAATGTGTTAGCCTCGGACCCGCGCGCCCGTCCCACCCCCATGTTATGTATGATGTTGAGTGTCTCCCCCTAGCCTCTCTTACTAAGCCTATCTTTTGTCTTTTGCCAAGGGTAACATCTCTTTCTTATAGTGTTCCGATTCTTTAAACACCAACCAAATAGTCCAGGTCTTTCTGAATGCGTCTATTTTGTCCTGTTCTATGTTCATCACCTCCTCCATTTCCTACACATGGTTAATTTATTTAAACCAATCTCTGATTAATGGTATCTTCTGAGATCTCCAGCATCTAGGGATCAGACCTCTAGCTGCGTTCACCAGGTGGACTCCTAGAGACCCCCTTCCTCCTGCCCACATTTTGTCCTTCGTCAGATTTAGCAAGTAGCATGCACTCCAAGTCGCTCCCCATGATCTTGTTCGTTAGGTCATGTATTTTTTTCTCAGAAGGTTATTATGTTAAGTCAGTGTGGATGGATGGAGGTCAGAATTTTTTTTTTTAAAATGAATATATATGTGAATATTCCCTCTCCGTTAAAAATAGATTCCTATTTGCATTGTATGCTTTAGTGGCTAATAAAGGTGAAATAAACCCTCAGTAAGCCACTTATCTCTGCGCTGATTCTTTCCTTTGCTTGTACTGAATTAGAGTAATAAAGATAATGAAGCACGCTGCTTTTAAACCGGACCTTCACCATGATTTATTGAAAAGCCCAAATCCTTAAAGTGGATCTATCTATAAGATTCCCGGGCCGATCACCTCCCTCACCGCGGGGCATCCGAGATCGGGATGTCCCACAGGGTGAACCCCCCCCCCCAAAAGACCTTACCTTATCGGCGACGGATCAGCCGCCGCTGCCTCCCATGCGCCCCTCTAGCAGTGCGCGCGCCCGCGCCTGTATGAGGGACGCGCGGGAGGCGGCGGCGGCTTCTCCATCGCCGAAAAGGTAAGTTTTTTGGGGCTTTTGAGGGGGTTTCACACAGCCGGGCATCCTGATCTCGGATGCCCCGCTGAAGTGGACCAACACCCAGGATAGTGAAAATCCTGGGTGTTGCTCCACTTTAAAAAAACTATTCCCCAGCATCTAAAGTTAATATATTTTAAGTTTTTAGTCCCTTACTTATTATTCTTTCCCCCACTGGGCTGCAACTCTGTTCAGGACTCTAGGATACGGGTGCCGCCATCTTGCCTCAGAAGCATTACACATACTGAGGAGAGGAGAGCGGGATAAAGTACAGGGGGCAAAGTTTTAGCTGTTCTTTGCTCAGACAGAGCAGAGCTGGGGTCAGGAAAAGGTCGGCAATCCCAGAATGCAGAGCAACACAGTCAGAATGCACTTCCTGTTTGCAGGCTGCCTGATGTTCCATGAGCCACCATCTTGGATGTTTAAAGACTCATAACATGCAGTAGATGCAGGTAGGATGATTTTTTATGTGAGCAATCTGTATGTACAGGGTGTGGTAAATATACAAGATATGCTCTTATTCAGGGTGAAGGTCCGCTTTAATATATTACTGTGAACAAGATGGCGCTGAGGAGCTGGACAACACCTTATTTTGTCCGGCCCCCAGGCCTCACTAACATTCTTAAGAATATCAGTTTTGGCTGTGATGACCAATCATTGAGCCAGTAATTAGATTTTTCCTTATATGATGATGTCCAATAAATGATGTGTGCTATGTTTTTTTACTTCGATAAAAAATAAAGTGTCACTGGGCAGAGGGGCAGTTATGTCTGTGTCCTTCGTTACGCGTATATCTTCAATCCCTTAAATTATTTTGGAAGACCGAACGAAACCAGAGAAATCTCTGAACCATAGAGAGCAAAAGGGGTCTGCCCACGGTTTTCTTATCAGGACCACCATACGTGGAGCATGTTTGCCCCACATCTCCAAGCCCCCTCCTATATTAACCCTAACATGGGTCTCACCACATGGTGGCTTGCGGTATTCACCAAGTCTCTACCACCATACAGCCGAATACTTCAGTCCTAGTGCCGATGAGAGCCGAATGTTCGAAACACGTGTCAATTAGTGGAAGGTAATTTGCGGAGTTAATTTAAAGCTAATCCGTGGCATTGCACGCTCAGTGGCTTCTGGGTGCCTTGGATGGTTAGGAGATGTAAAGAGATTTGCAAGGCTTCCCCCACAGCTAGGGGGGATGGGTAATTCTATTAATCCTTGTGCTGGACACTGTAAATACTTTCCGTTCTAGGAAAACACCTTTTTTGAAGCTTATATTTTACTGTGGCCCTTTGAAGACAGTGCGTCCCTTAAACCAAAAATACTCACTACCTGCGCCCACCCACAGCCCTCTCCTCCAGCACTGGGATAGATTAGTTCAATAAACAAAAAAATACTCACCTGGACACAGCTTATTAAAGAGGATCAGGCCCTGAAGCAGACGGGTGTCGGCCTCATTTACTTTTTACTCCGATGTTCCTCTTTATCCCCCCCCCCCCACTATATTAAAGTGACTAAAAGATCCTCTACTCAAAGGTAAAGGAAAACATGCAAATGGTTTACTGCAGGCAAGTTTTAACCCCAAAGAATTGTATATGCTTTTTATGTATTTGTACGTTGGGTAGAGGTGAGAAAGGCAGCGGTGAGATGAGCAGAGGTGGGCACAGGTGAGACAGGAAAAGGAGAGGTGAGCGGAGATTAGGTGAGAAGGGGGAAGAAGGCAGGAGGGAGTGAGGTGGGCAGAAGCCAGGCAGGAAGGGGTGAGGCGGGCAGAAGCCAGGCAGGAAGAGGTGAGGTGGGCAGAAGCCAGGCAGGAAGGGGTGAGGCGGGCAGAAGCCAGGCAGGAAGGGGTGAGGCGGGCAGAAGCCAGGCAGGAAGGGGTGAGGTGGGCAGAAGCCAGGCAGGAAGGGGTGAGGCGGGCAGAAGCCAGGCAGGAAGGGGTGAGGTGGGCAGAAGCCAGGCAGGAAGGGGTGAGGTGGGCAGACGTAAAACAGGAGGGGGTGAGGTGGGCAGAAGTAAAACAGGAGGGGGTGAGGTGGGGAGACGTAAAACAGGAAGGGATGAGGTGGGCAGAGGTGACATGGGACAGAGGTGAGGTAAGCAGAGGCATGATAGAAATATGCAAATAAAGGTAGGAAGGAGTGAGACGTGAAGACGTGGGGTTTCACACAGCGGGGCATCCCAATTTGGTTGCTCCACTTTAAAAAGGGAAGTCTACTTTAATAGACTTTTCAAAAGATCTCACATCAGAGAGTGCCACGGGGCCTCCATTTTCATTGGGAGAACTCCGTACACAACCGCCAACTCGGCTTACACTGGCGCTTGTGGGTAAGGGATTAGCGGCACGGGAATGCCTGGCAGATAAGTGGGGAGACCTGTGCCCTCTGGCACGATCTGATCTGAGGTCTTTAGGAAAGTTCACAAAAGATGAAGGGATATTTGGTCTAGTGGGCAGATGGGAAGCTCGCACTTCAGAAGAAAAGGTGAGTAATAGGGTGGACACTCCTGGAGGTGTCTGCAACATGGAAAATGATTTATCTTTACTGGATAGATGGTCAAAACTGTAGAAACTAGAGTTTAATGTCTCTAAATGTAAAATCCTACCCTTGGGTAGAAGGAATCCCGGCTCTGAGCACCGTATGGGCAGCACTGTGTTACCCAGGACCTCGGAGGAGAGAGATTTAGGGATACTGATTACTGATAGCTGCAAGATGAGTGGACAGTGTAGCCAGGCAGTGGGGAAAGCAAGCAGGATGCTCGGCTGCATAGCTCGAGGCATCACCAGTAGGAAGAGGGAGGTTGTGATACCGCTGTATAGAGCCCTGGTGAGGCCACAGCTAGAATACTGTGTGCAGTTCTGGAGACCTCCCCTGCAAAAAGACATTATTCTAACAGAACGGGTCCAAAGGCCGGCAACGAAAATGGTGGAAGGACTTAAGTTTAAAACTTATCTGGAGAGATTTAAAGAACGATGTCAGATGTCAGAAGAGTAAGGCGAGTACAGCCTTTTGTTGAATCTTACATACAGGCAGGAATACATGCAACACCCACTTACGTTTCATCCGATGGTTTGAGTTTCTGCACATGAGAGAAACAAAAAAAAAAAAAAAAAAAAAGAGATAAAAAGGTTACAGAGGTCGGCAAATACAGGGAGAATAACCAATCAGAATATTCAGCTCGGTTCATACAGCGATGCGGGAAAGATATAGACTTACACTAAACGTGTTGTAAAGATGGTAGGGCAGGCACTATGGCCCTGAGGGCCCACTACTGACGCGTTTTAAACCTTACATAAAGCCTTAAAATGGACCTTCTAAATATGAGCCTATCTTATGTTTCCCCCATCCTCTACATACAGATTGCCCACAAAATCATCCTACCTGCGCCTAGTGTATTTTCTGAGCCTTTAAACATCCAAGATTGCGGCTCACGGAGCATCAGGCAGCCTGCACACAGGAAGAGTCTTCTGACTGTGCTGCTCTGCATTGTGGGATTGCTGTCCTTTTCCTGACCCCAGTTCTGCTCTGTCTGTACAAAGCACAGCTATACGCCCCATGCATTTTACCCCGTTCCCCTCTCCTCAGTTTGTGTGATGCTCCTGAGGCAAGATGGCGGCGCCCGTATCCTAGAGTCCTGAACAGAGTTGCAGCCCAGCGGAGGAAAGAATAAAAAGTAAGCGACTAAAAACTTAAAATATATTAAAATTAGATGCTGGGGAATAGTTTTTTTTTAAGGGTCTTGGCTTTTCATTAAATTATGCTGAAGGTCCGGTTTAAGGAAGAAATCAGGTGTGGGCCCCTAGTAACACTGGTTGGAAACCCGTTTTACTGCGTTGTCATACATCCTAGATGGTGATAGACGTGACCAACAAACCTTGATTTGATAGATGCCCTTTAATGTTATACTGACCTGGATCTACCATTGTTAAACCGGACCTTCGACATCATTTAATGAAAAGCCCAAACCCCTAAAAAACTATTCCTCAGCATCTAAAATGCATATATTTTAAGTTTTTTGTCACCTATTATTTTTTCCCCCACTGGGCTGCAACTCTGTTCAGGACTCTAGGATACGGGCGCCGTCATCTTGACTCAGAAGCATCACACATACTGAGGAGAGGAGAGCGGGCTAAAGAATAGGGGGTGGGGTTATAGCTGTGCTTTGCACAGAGCAGAGCTGAGGTCAGGGAAAGGACAGCAATCCCAGAAAGCGACACAGTCAGAAGACACTTCCTGTTTGCAGGCTGCCATCTTGGATGTTTAAAGGATCAGATATGCAGTAGATGCAGGTAGGATGATTTTTAATGTGGGCAATCTGTATGTACAGGGTGAGGGAAACCTATCAGATAGGCTCTTATTCAGAGTGAAGGTCAGGATTAATGTGGGCAATCTGTATGTACAGGGTGGGGGAAACATACAAGATAGGCTCTTATTCAGGGTGAGGGTCCGGATTAATGTGGGCAATCTGTATGTACAGAGTGTGGGAAGCATATAAGATAGGCTCTTATTCAGGGTGAGGGTCCGGATCAATGTGGGCAATCTGTATGTACAGAGTGTGGGAAGCATATAAGATAGGCTCTTATTAAGGGTGAAGGTCCGCTTTAATGTAAGTAAATTATACGCGACCTTCATCAATGCCTTTCGCACAGCGTATTGGACACCCGCGATGAACAAATCGGCCTCCATATCCGTGAGGTAGTTGAAGTCTATTTCCGTCCGTGATTCTGAGCACCTCGCTGCAATCATCTTCTCGAGTATATGATGTGAGAGCAAAGTAAACCGATGGCTTTCAGCAAATTTAGTGAGAGTGCTGAGGAAACTATTTTCACTTCTAGGAAAACCCTTGCCGTGCTTTTCTATTTCGGGGTACAAAGTAGATAAGATAAACTCCGCTTTCGGGTAAAACACCGAAGCATTATTCAAGCCATCATCGACGTGTCCCGAACCGATGCCACTGAAATGAAAAATGATTATGTCTGGTATAATGCTTGGATTTTTGCCGGCCTTGTTCAGCAAGGTTGTATAACTCGACTCATTGGTAACAAAAAACCAATGAAGATTACAGTCTACTCGCTCAAATCCCAGGTTTAAGCCAAGGAGGCAGTTCTCTAATCGCCGAATGACTGCGCTTAAGTAGCCATCGCCAATTATCCAAATCTCTTTAGCTTCTAAAAAAGAAGAAAAAAAAAAACAGAATTTAGTACCATAAAAACATGACTTCAGAGCCCACAGGGAGATCCACTACTTCTACTCAGATACTCATGGGATATAAGTGCACAAGGCAGGAGACAACGCCCATGTGAAAAAGCTCTGGCTCTCCTCTTGTGATGGATGGAGGTCAGAATCAATAAAATGAATATATACATTCCCTGCCTCCATTTACACCTGTTGATTTCAGATTCCTATCTTTGCATTGTAAGCTTTCGTGGCTAATAAAGGTGAAATAAACCTTCATTAAGCCACTTATCTCTGCGCTGATTCTTTCCTTTGCTTGTACTGAATTAGAGCAATAAAGTTAATAAAGCACGCTGCTAGTAACACATTACTGTGAGCAAGATGGCGCTGAGGAGCCTGACAACACCTTATTTTTTCCGGCCCCCTGGCCATCCCTAACTTTCTTAAGAATATGATCTGTGGCTGTGATGATTAATCATTGAGCCAGTAATTCAATTTTTCCTTATATGATGATGTCCATTAGATGATGTTTGCTGTTTTTTTTAATTCGATATAAAAATAAAGTGTCACTGGGCGGAGCGGCAGAAAGCGATTTCCCCGCGTAACATCGAGCACATTCCGTTAAGTCTGTGTTCTTCGTTGCGCGTATATTTCGCTCCCTTAGAAGACGGAACGAGACCAGAGAAATCTCTGAACCGTGGAGAGCATAAGGGATCTGCCCTAGGTTCCTTATCACCGTCACTCAACGTGCAAAGCACTCCAACTTGGACCAGAAGTATCACCCACAAATGGAAACTAGCATATCGCAACCATGTCTGGTTCCAAAAGGAATTTAAAATTCATGGTACAGGTACTGTCCAGTGTGGTAGGTGGTCACTCAGATAAGGGAGGTCTTGAATTCCCTTCTTATTTAAACCGGACCTTCACCCTTGCATTAGAGTCTATCTCGTATGTTTCTGCCTACACCTATTGCGTATTCTGAGCCTTTAAACATCCAAGATGGCGGCTCATAGGGCATCAGGCAGCCTGCACACGGGAAGTGTTTTCTGTGCGGCTCTGCATTTTGGGATTGCTGTCCTTTTCCTGACCCCAGTTCTGCTCTGCCTGTGAAGAGCAGAGATATAACCCACCTCCCTGTACTTTCGCCCCATCTCCTCTCAGTGTGTGTGATGCTTCTGAGGGAAGATGGCAGCTCCTGTATCCTAGAGTCCTGAACAGAGTTGCTGCCCAGTGGAGGAAATAACTAAAAATGTAAAATATATTAATTTTAGATGCTGGGGAATAGTTTAAGGGTTTGGGCTTTTCATTCAATGAGGCTGAAGGTCCGGTTTAAGATTACCATCACCCTGGCCAGATCCTTCAGGAAAACGCTGAGGGTGGACAATATTAATGTAAGTGCCACAAGCTTAGAGCAGAAATCCTATATCACAAATTCAAGGAACATTTGGAACATGCACATCCCCAAGACCCTCAGTGATTTCATTCTCGGTGTACACCAATCTGCCCTGGCTCGGCCGTTTCAAGACATTTTGTTTCGAGACTCTAAAAAAATTGCAGCCCAAGCCAAGCTCCTGTAATGGAGCAGGTAAAAAAAAAATATTATAGTATACATAGTGTAAGGTTCTTTCTTTGGTGCCCCCACCATCAGTCACAGTGAACTGCCACGCCCCCTCAGTTGCAGTGAATGAAGGGGGAGTGGTAGCTCTTTAGGTCTTTCCTGATGAAGCCCTTCTACTAATTTTGTAGTATTTGTATTTCTGGACGGATGCTGAGCTCTGACACAATAATGACTAAGCTGTACCACCAGTGCGGGGGAATCATCACAAAAAGGAGGAGGTTAGGTTACCTGATGTGCTGAGCTTTGGAAGGTTTAATATTCTAACGTCTGTGTTCTTCACCACCGGAGGTTCTGGCTGCTGGACAAGTTCTGAATCTGAAACCCAAATAAAAATGTCAAATGAAGACTGGTGCTGAGCAAAGCACTCTGGTCACCCAGCACATTTTATTCACCTCGCCACAGAATATCAGTTACACATAACCCACTTTTATGGACCTATTAAAGGGATAATCTTTCATTTACAGACCACTACTTCGGACATTACTTCCCCACTAACCAATAAATAGAAACATAGAAGGTTGACCATATGGTCCATCTAGTCGACCCTTATGTGTATACTGTTATGTACTTTTTATCTTAGGATAGATGGAGGCTTATCCCAGGCATGTTTAAATTCCCTGTCGATTTTTCAACTACCTCTGCTGGAATTTTGTTCCAAGCATCTACTTACTCTTTCTGTAAAATAACAAATGTTCTGCAACCTACCTATGAGTCTGCAAAGAAATGTGTTAGGACCCCCCAATGCGGTTTCACAAGATAGTCTTTTATAAAGACACTACTGCAACAAGTCCACACCGTTGCTGAAAGTTTGTTCAGTTTTATAAGCTACGCCTACAAGGAACTGGACAGTTGTGTCGTTACTGATCTATAAACCCCTGTCATGTCACGTAGGCCTTGGTCTTGTTACAAGTAGTACATCTCAATTGCTCACAACCAGGATACCCTCAGATCACACAACACCATGACCCATAGAAGACACCACTGTCCTAATTACATATGGGGCATCCCAAAGTGGTGTATTTAAGGGCAGAGACAAAAAAGCAGGACACTGCTAAAAATTAGCTGAGAGCAACAGAACAAGCGCAATTACCACCAAGCAATAAAACCTGGATTGAAAGCGGACCAAAACCCACATTTTTAACTAGCACCCCCTGAATTACTCCCACCATGAAGAGCACCTTTTGCCAATTTTCACTGCTTCTGCTTCACTCTAATCCCAGATAATGGTGCCTGTTTTGGCTGTAAGGCTCCACCTCCTCCATTCATTGTCATGGTTGTGTGTGGCAATGATGTAATGACTGATCACCTGCAATCTTACAGAGATGGACAGCAAAAAAAGTGTTTCAGGACAATTCGAAAAGCAAAACTATCCATTCCTAGTTCTACACCCTAACAAGGGAGTATCGGCAGAGGTTTTGGCCAAATGTATTTTACAAGTTAATTGGGCTTTGGTCTGTTTTAATAATCCTGAGCCAAATAACGATGTCCCTACGGTCTCCGTACCAACTCGAAACATCCGCCGAAGTTGCTCATTGTAACTGAACTATGCCGTACCTCCATACACCTGATGGGCCTCCCAAATGGGTTCTTTTCTCAAAGCTTGCAATCGATTCCGAAATGTCCTAAGAATCAGCCTCCTCATCTTCCTCCTTTCGTCTTTCTCCCATTTCTCGATCCCAAAATGCCCAAAAATTGTCAGCAACGTAAAAATATCCACGTGTTCTCTTCACCATATTGTTTTTTTTTAGCTCTGGCTTGAGATGCACCCCAATGGGCCCTCAAAAAAGACATAAGGAGGCCCTTTAATGAAATCTAAGATACTAGTAGGCTTACCAGTCTTGTTCTCAGGACCAGGATCTGTACCCTTACCTGAATTCCTGACCTCTGCCAACACTATGGTTGCCTGGGTACCTATTAATCAAATACACCACCTAACGCTAACCAAGCTGCTGCTGCCCCCTCTGCGGATAGTGCAGCCAGCCACCAAATCACCTTTGGCCCGGTGGTAATACCTAAGCCTGTGGATTCCAATCTGGCTCCGTCTCCTCTATTCATTGTCATGGTTGTGTGAGGCGATGCTGTCATTGCCACAGCTACACAATGACTGATCTACTGCAATCTTACAGATTAGAGATGGACAGCAAAAAATAAAGTGTTCCAGGACGATTCGAAAATCAAAAAATACAATTCTGTGATTACTCACCTGTAGAATTGATTTTACTGTGTACAGCACGGCCTGTTTCATTTCAATCATTACATCTGGGAATTCCGCCACAAGGCGGCGCAGTTGACTGCAGAAGACTTGTGGCTTCTCCCGGCCCAATAATAGGCCAGGAATCACCCATAGACCCCCAGTGTTGAAAAGCAGTAAAGCCAGAAGCCGGGAGATAAACCATGAGAACAAAATACACAGCCCACAAAAAACAACTTCTTAAACAAATCACCATAAAGAGGCAACCAAGGACAAAGATAACAAGGGAGGGATGAAACAGGCCGTGCTGTACACAGTAAAATCAATTCTACAGGTGAGTAATTCCCAGAATTGTATTTTTCCTTGTGTACAGCACGGCCTGTTTCATTTCAATCATTACATCTGGGACATCCAATAGCAATGTCCATAAAAAGTAGGGTGGGATCCCCAATGAGTAACGGCAAGCAGTTCAAGCCACTACCGCCTGAAGCACCTTACGGCCAAATACAGCATCAGCTGAGGCCCTAACATCAACCTTGTAAAACTTAGAAAGGTATGAACAGAAGACCACATAGCGGCCTTACAAACCTGTTCAACGGAAGCCTGGTGCTGAAAAGCCCAAGAGGCACCAATAACCCTAGTAGAGTGAGCAGTAACACGAAAGGGAGGTCCCTTTCCTTTAGCAGAATAAGCTTGCACCACCGCCTGTCGGATCCACTTACTGATAGTAGATTTGGCTGGCGGCAAGCCCTTCCTAGGCCCGGCAGGAAGAACAAACAGGTACTACAAAGACCTTAAGTGTGGATGGCACCAACTATTTCAATATCATATGTGGTGCAGTTCTCTGTCCACAACCCAAAACAACAATATGCAAAGAATTGAGGGATGCCCAAGCCCCCCACCGGGACTTTAGCCAGAGACTTACTTTTGCACACACCCAGAATAAATTCACAAAATTTTAAATTATCCATTATACATAAACATACAAAAGACATAATTAAAGACATATAAGACATGAAATACGATATTCTGCCAGGAGGGGCGCTGTTGTTCCTAGCTGCCATAGGAACTATTCCAAAAATCCATATATAGTACATAAAAACTTTCAAAAACCACACAATCAAACTTGTGATATAAAAGTGCAAGGTGCCGAAAAATTATAATAGAATAGAAACTCATTATCTATCTAAACTCTTGTATCCTTAAACAGTATTAGGCCCAAATCAATGGAAAAAAAGGGTGCTACTTATCTTATAAGGGTGAGTGTTCTGGCCAGCAGAGCGCGCCCCCCCCCCGCCCCTCCACCACGAGCCCACGTGTTCTGAGATGGGCAGTCTCTTTTTCAAGGCAGAGTGCGTATAAGTCTATGAGACTCCAGGACAGACTCGCTCCCTCCCACCCACCGGGGGCATCCTGAACTGGGATGCCCCGCCGTGATAAACCCCCCGGGGCGCAGAGTAAACTCACCTTTCTCCCCCGAGCCTGCAACAGCAGTATCACAATACCAGTGAACATATAAAGGGAGGCACTCCAATATCCAATCAATACAAATTATTTTATTTGATCCAACAAATATCAATCACAATTACATCCAGACAAATTAAAAAATATTAAAATATATAAATGACACACAAGACAAACCAACATAAACAGATGGTTAGGCGGTGGGGAGAGAACCATGTGAGCTAATTACACAAATTAATTCACAAAGAAAATAAATAACAAATAGTTACATAGTTAATACGGTTGCAAAAAGACATACGTCCATCAAGTTTAACCAAGGGTGCTGGGGTGGGGGAAGTTATTTTTTATTTTGTTTTATAGGGGAAGCCATTTTTTGTATTTTTTGTTTTTTTTTACTGATAAAAGCTAATAATAACTGTTAATGTTATTTTCTTCTAAATAAGCATCTAATCCTTTTTTGAAGCTGTCAACAGTTATCAAAAGTATTTTCCTGCAATTTCTCATATAATAGTGACAATCCTTTGTTGGCCCTTCTCATGAATAATATGCAGGGACTCTACATCTTTTTTTAAATCCTTTATATCATAATAATATTACAGTTACTCGTTCCTATTTTATACTATCACAGTAGTGTGGAATAGGAATGAGTGGCCAATATAAGAGTACTTCTATTGCATTTTATGGTTATGCAGTATTGCAGATTGTATTAACATCACAATATTAGAAGCCGGGCTACTTTATCCATTGATTATTGTGTGTAATAAATGATAATTATGAATTGGGTTTATTAAATTTATTTATATATTAGATAGCATGTAATAGTTAGGATCATAGTTTATGTGAGGCTCGCAATGATAACCATTCCTTAGAATATGTATGTTGGAAATCAATCCAGGTTTAGGAAAGAAATGTATTTATCCTCATTATTAGGTCTAATAATTCATGATGTCCGGAGTACAGCAGATAATATAGGATAAGGTCATAAGAAACAACAGTTAATTAAAAATCTATTTATCTAGGATTTTTTATGGGATATTTGCTGCTCTTTCTCCAAATAAGTATATTTGTATTATTATGTGTGCAGTGTGAATGATGATGTCATTTCCGGTGGAGCGTGAAATGACTGGGGCAGCCGTTTTGATCCATGGAAATGGTAGGCGCTTGTCCCTCTTTTTCGGTTATAACATGTGGATCACGGGCTGGGTTGGTTACCTTTGGGAAACCTTTTCAGGTGTGTTTAATCTTATTGATTGCTGTCTGTGCGAGCGCGGCGGTTCCTGCAATTGTATTTAAATGCGGTTTTGGGAGTCAGTCTGTATATCACAAGGACTTAGTGTCCGAAACACGTAGACATTAAGACTTACTCCTCTATGCCTTTTACATCACCTGTATTGGAATATGGATGGAAGCTTTTAACTTTTGGAAATAAACGTGGACAGACAACTTTTTAAGACGGATATTGGCTGGTTTCATCTTATTTCATGCCGCTGGATTTTAGGGGAGCACTCACGACCGTGCAATTTCTGCAACTTATTGCATCTGGGATCACTATATTATACAGGTAGAGCGGATTTTCATTGTTGCACTTTGACTGTCAGCGGTTAATGCTGTAACAAGCTTCTGTGGGAGGCTATTCCACAGATTTATAGTTCTCATGGTAAAAAATGATTGTCGCCTCTGGAGACTAAATTTCTTTTTTTCCCAATCGAAGGCAGTGCCCCCTTGTCTTTAGAGAGGATTTTACCTGAAATAGTGTCCTCCCTTATTTTTTGTATGGGCCATTTATATATTTATACAAGTTAATCATCAGTCAGTTTGTGTATTTTTTTTATATTACTTTATTTCTTTGTATTCTTTTTTATCATTCCTTTTCAATCTTTTTTTTCTTTTCTGCTTTAATTTTCCGTCATTCCTTCTAATTTTTTATCATTCCTTTTATTATTTCTTTGTTTCTGTCTTTTATTCTACGCTTTCATTCTTTGTTTCTTTCTTATACTACTTCTTCCATCTATTCTTTCTTTTTATCATTCCTTTTCAATCTTTTTTTTCTTTTCTGCTTTAATTTTTTCCGTCATTCCTTCAAATTTTTTGTTCTTTATTTCATTCCTTCTATTATTTTTTCTGTCTATTCTTTGGAAATATTTACTGTACACGCAACGTTATCGCCATGTATGGAGCATTATACCACACCGCAAGGGGCCCATTAAGACTTTATCGCCCAGGGGCCCGCATACACCTGGAGCCGGCTCCGATAAAGCCTACGGCAATTAACTTGGTAAACGTTCTCTGTTCCACAGCAAGGCCACAAACTGAACCAAACAAATCTCTGGTGAGATGACCAGATAGGCACATGGCTTTCATGATTTCCACCAGAGCCAGACATTTCTGTTTTAGATCCACCCAGAGCTGGCAGGTAAGTGTGATGGATGGAGGTCAGAATCAATAATATGATATGATGATGATATATGTGAACATCCCCTCTCTCTGCATTGTAAGCTTTAGTGGCTAATAAAGGTGAAATAAACCCTCGGTAAGCCACTTATCTCTGCACTGATTTTTCCTTTTGCTTGTACTGAAGTTAGCGCAATAAGGTTAACGAACCACTGTGATAAAGATGGCGTTGAGAAGATGGACAACGCCTTTTTCGAGTCGCCTCCTTTTTAGACATAGATAACATTCCAACGAGCTCATTGGGTAGAACAGACCAATTACTGAGCCAGATATTCAGTTTTTTCTAATATGATGATATGCCCCCTCTAGATGACGTATGGAAGTTTTCTATTTTACTATATACAAAAACGTCAAAGGGAGGAGCATCAGATGCATCTCCGTGAGATAGTCGAACGCATTCCAATGACTGTGTCCTTCTATCTCGCGTATTTATTACCTCCTAGGCTTATGTGAAAGACTGAACGAAACCCAGGATCCCTGTTAAAACGGGCGCGAAGGAGGGGTCCCCCTGACATCCTTGAAGTAAGCACATAACCATTACAGCATGTCAGATAGAAAAATGGATAGGGGGACACAGTCTTTCTTTGGAACTACAAACAGACTTGAACAGAATTCCTAAAGTAGAAATAAATCCGTGATTTTCACTATCCTGGGTATTGGTCCTTCCCCCCCTGGGACACCCCGGGTTGGTATGCCCCGTTGTGCGAAACCCCCTTCGTTCGCCCAGGTTTCTTAGCTGTCCAACAAGCCCACAGTGCAGGCGAATGGAAATGGAATGCAAGCAATGCCCGCGCCAGCTGCACATGCTATGCAGGCTCATTTGACAGCTAAGGATATCAAGGGGACTTGTGGGGTTTCACAGGGCATCCACGGAGTCATAGACTATATATAATATACTCAGAAAAAATCCAACCCCTCTGATATTTTGCTATGTACACTGGTCATGTGACATGCTTGGTGAGAGCACAAACGACCACCCTTGCCAATATTGAAGATGTCATATGTTACTTTAATCAATGGACAGATAAGAGAATTCTTTAGCTTACCGGAATCTGTGATCACCGGAGTCTCTGCAGCCTCTGAAACTTCTTCTTGCATGGATAACTCTGTCTGAGGCTCATATTCTGGAAGTGAAAGATAGGATTGTTAAACCGGACCTTCAGCGTGATTTAATGAAAAGCCCAAACTCTTAAAAAACGGTTCCCCAGCATCTAAAATTAATATATTTTATGTTTTTAGCCACTAACTTATTATTCGTTCCCCCACTGGGCTGCAACTCTGCTCAGGAATTTAGGATACGGGCGCTGCCATCTTGACTCTCACTTACTGAGGAGAGGAGGGCAAGATAAAGTACTGGGGGGCGGGTTATAGCTGTGCTTTGCTCAGACAGAGCAGAGCTGGGGTCAGGTAAAGATCAGCAGTCCCAGAATGCAGAGCAGCACAGTCAGGAGGCACTTCCTGTTTGCAGGCTGCCTGATAAGATGGCAGCTTCCATAAGCCGCCATCTTGGATGTTTAAAGGCTCATAACATGCAGTAGATGCAGGTAGGATGATTTTTAATGTGAGCAATCTGTATGTACAGGGTGTGGGAAACATATAAGATAGACTCTTATTCAGAGTGAAGGTCCGCTTTAAGAAAAAAAAAACAAGTGACCAGAGAATAACTTTGACCGGAGGCAAAATTCGGCTTATTTGAAGTAATGCCCATATTACCCCCTCCATATACCCCCTGTTCCCCCCTTTTCAACTTACATGATGATTACGTGATCACCCACAAGCTGGCTTGGTTTCAGCACCAAATGCAAAATTATAGCCAACTACTTCTAAAAAAGCATCATATCCACTGGGACCTTTTAAGAGGAAAGCACCCAGAAAACACAATTCTGTGAGATACTGACCTGTAGAATTGGTTTTTCTGGGAATCCATTCCATACACTCCTTACTCCTGGGTTTCCTCCTCCTCGCTGAGACATGTGACTGCAAGAAAGCAAACAGGTGCGGCCCTCCCGGCCCATAAGTAGCAGCCGCCCCTTAATCAAATCAGTTTACTTAAACAGCAGTAAAAAATAACCTAGAACAGGCCGGGAGGCCATAAAGAGTCCATGTTACTACACATCAAACTCAAAAATTACTCTCAAAAAGTACGATAACCTCTTTTTTCCTTTTTTTTTTTTTTTTTTATTAATTTTAATACAAATATATATGCCATGAATAACCAAAAAGGAAAATGGCTTTAACACCAACAGAGAAGCGTCAGAAGATAACATGACCCAAAAACGGGCGGGCCGGAGTATGGAATGGATTCCCAGAAAAACCAATTCTACAGGTGAGTATCTCACAGAATTGTGTTTTTTCTTCCAATCCATTCCATACACTCCTTACTCCTGGGACCTCCAAAAGCAGTGCCATCTATGGGCGGGATCCCCTGATGCAGAACAGCAGGCAGCTCATTTCACCACTGCCTGAAGAATCTTCCGACCAACAACAGCGTCAGCTGAGGCTCTAACATCCACCTTGTAAAACTTGGTGAATGTATGAACCGAAGACCAGGTGGCAGCTTTGCAGACCTGTTCCACCGAAGCTTGGTGCTGAAAAGCCCAAGAGGCACCAATGGCCCTAGTGGAATGGGCCGTGACTCGAAAGGGGGGTTCCTTCCCCTTGGCCGAGTAGGCTCTAATCACTGCCTGCCTAATCCACTTGCTAACAGTGGCTTTAGCCGGTGGGAGCCCCTTTCTGGATCCTTCTGAAACAACAAAAAGAAGATCCGACTTGCGGAAGGCATCTGTAGCTGCCAAATAATACCTTATGGCTCTAACTACATCTAGAGAATGAAGTGCCCTTTCCTTAGCGTTAGACGGATTTGGGCACAAGGAGGGTAAAACCACCTCCTGATTAAGATGAAAAGGAGAAACAACCTTAGGCAAAAAATCTGGCTTAAACCGAAAAACCACCTTGTCCTTGTGCAACTCAAAATACGGAGATTTCATACATAAAGCGGCTAACTCTGAAACACGCCGCACAGAAGTAATTGCCACTAAAAATACTACTTTAAGTGTCAAAATGCTCACTGGAGCGTCGACCATAGGTTCAAAAGGAGCCCCCTGTAGAGCCGTCAATACCAAATTCAAATCCCATACTGGCAAAATAGACTTGCGCTGTGGACGGACGTGGGTGACTCCCTGAAAAAAAGTCTTAATGAGTCTATTACAAGCGATAGACTTCTGAAAGAAAATGGATAAGGCCGACACCTGTCCTCTCAGGGTGCTTAAACGTAGGCCCATCTCTAAACCATCCTGCAGGAATTCTAGGATCCTAGAAACCGAATACTTTCTACATGAAACCTTCCTAGCCTCACACCAGGATATAAAGGATTTCCATACTCTGTAGTAAATCATGGAAGACGATTTCTTCCGAGCCTGAATCATGGTATGAATGACCTTGGCTGACAAACCTTTAGCTGCTAGGACCGAGGTTTCAATAGCCAAGCCGTCAAAGCCAGCATCTGTAAATTCGGGTGCCGAAGCGCCCCCTGAGTGAGAAGATCTGGCTCGACCGGTATGCGCCAATGGTCTACCGCCATCCTCTTTATGTCCGCAAACCAACTTCTTCTTGGCCAATGAGGAGCTACTAGAATGGCAGGTATCCCCTCTTGAATTATCTTTCTTAGAACACGACTCAGAAGTGGAAACGGCGGAAAGATGTACAGAAGTTTGAACCCTGCCCAAGGGACTGACAGGGCGTCCGTGGCTAAGGCCAGAGGGTCCCTCGACAGGGACATGAACACTGGCAGCTTGTGGTTGTGTCTGGATGCAAAGAGATCCACCCCCGGACGCCCCCAACGAAGACAAAGGGCTTGAAAAACCTGCCGACTGAGAGACCATTCTCCCCAACGCAGAGTCTTCCTGCTCAGCGCGTCGGCTTCCTGGTTTACTACTCCCGGAACATAAACTGCCGAAATGCAGGGGACATTCTCCTCTGCCCACGTCAGAATCCGGCTTACCTCTTCCAGAGCACCCTTGCTCCGAGTACCCCCCTGATGATTGATATAGGCTACTGCTGTCCGATTGTCCGACTGGACCTGGACTGCTTGCCCCTTTAAGCTGGGGGTCAGATACCGGAGTACTAGCCGGATAGCTCTCAACTCCAATACATTTATGGGAAGCAGATTCTCTCTCGGTCCCCACTGACCCTGGATCTTCTGGGACTGCCAGATGCCGCCCCATCCTGAAAGACTGGCATCCGTGGCAACTATCTGCCACTGTGGCGCCAAGAAGGATCTGCCTACCGACAGATGGAGAGGGTCCATCCACCACAGGAGAGAATGCTTGGTCAAAGGGGACAGAACAAAGACCTGATCCAGTGACTGCGGGGTCCGATCCCAGCTTGCTAATAAATCCCACTGAAGGGGCCTCATGAAACTGGGCGAAAGGTACTGCCTCGAAACAGGCTACCATCAGACCTACTACCCTCATTCCCAGCCGAATAGTCGGCTGCCGGCAAACCAGAAGGCCCTTTATCTGATCCTGAATTAGCCGAGCCTTCTGCTCCGGCAAAAAAACTTTGACTTGGACAGTGTCCAGAGTCATACCCAGGAAGTTTCTTACTGACGCCGGAGTGATGTGAGACTTCGGGTAGTTGATCACCCAGCCGAATTCTTCCAGAGATGACCGAACCGTCTGTGTATCCTCTAAAATCTGCTGCTGTGAACTGGCTGAGATCAGGAGATCGTCCAAATAAGGGACGATACGTATTCCCTGGCTCCTGAAGATTGACATTAGACCCGCCAGGACCTTGGTGAATACTCTTGGAGCCGAGGATATTCCGAACGGAAGAGCCACAAACTGAAAATGCTGATCTTCTAGGGCAAACCTCAGGAATCTCTGATGCCCTGGAAATATCGGTACATGCAGATACGCGTCCCTTATGTCTATGGAGGTCATAAGATCTCCGGGTCGTACTACTATTAAGGCAGACCTCAACGTCTCCATGCGGAAA
Organism: Gastrophryne carolinensis; assembly: GCA_027917425.1. NCBI lineage: Eukaryota > Metazoa > Chordata > Amphibia > Anura > Microhylidae > Gastrophryne > Gastrophryne carolinensis. The sequence continues at coordinate 15,788,550 of CM051240.1, read as the reverse complement.
TTCTTCACGCGGATGTATTTGTTGAGATCCTTCAGATCTAAAATGGGACGAACCGACCCATCCTTCTTGGGGATTATAAAAAGGTTGGAATAAAACCCTAGACCTTCTTCCTGAAGGGGTACTCGACAAACCACCCCTTTCTGAAGGAGGTGCTGAACTGCGCACTTCAGGGCCACTAGCTTTAGCCGGTTCCGGGATGCCCCTGATCGAAGGAACCTTACGGGTGGTTTGGCTGAAAACTCGATTTTGTAACCTGAAGACACCACTTCCTGGATCCATCGATCCGCTACATGGCGCCTCCAGATATGAGCAAAACGCAAAAGCCGTCCCCCCACCCGCTCGGGTGAGGGCGCCCCCTCATGCTGTAGTAGATTTGGCTGGAGGTTTAGGTCTATTTCTCCAGACCCCTCCTGCCCTATTACGCGCTCTCCCTCTACCCCAAAAATCTCTTCGGGAACAAGACCGGAAAGCGCCTCTGCCCCTCCGAAAGGGCCGAAATGACGAAGACCTCTGAAAAGGCCGAATCGACCTTCTCCTTTGAGGTAACTTGCCATCCTTTACCAAACCATCCAGTTTTTCACCAAAAAGCCTGTTCCCCAAAAAAGGTAAATCCGTGAGCGCCTTCTTAGCGGCGGTGTCCGCCGACCACTGCCTAAGCCACAGTGAACGGCGCAAGGCCACTAGGAGAGCAGAGGTTCTAGCCGCCAGCCTGACCGCATCCTCCATTGCAGTAATAACAAATGCATTCAGGTCCAAACAGTCCTTAAGGTCCTTGGACTCCTGGGTCAGCCTGCGAGACTTAACTCTGGCTAAATTCCTCTTCATCTTTTTCCTCGTGGCCAGAGACACAATGGCCGTGGCACAAACTGGACGAAGCAAGGAACCTATCATGGCGAAAGCATGGCGGGCCAGCTGATCCATACGTTTCTCAGTGGAATCTCTAAGAGAACCCGTAGTAGCGGATGGCATTATCGACGTGTTAGAAAAGCCTGCAACCGGGGAGTCCACCTCCGGCGGATAGGACCACAATTTTATCATTTCCGCTGGAAAGGGATACCTAGAATCTAAAATCTTTGGGACTGCCGGCAGCTTATTAGGATTTTCCCATTCCTTAAAAATCATCTTAGAGAAGTGAGGCTGTTCTGGAAACACCTGCCTTTGCCTGACAGGCCTAAACAGGTCATCCCTCCTTCTCTTCGCTACCTCAGGTGGAGAAATATTCAAGGTGTCGAACACCATGGACAACAGACCCTCTGTTTCATCCATGAGAAGAGGATCTTCATCGGACGAAAACAAGATAGAATTACTATCCTCTTCTGATTGCAGCTCGCCCTCAGAAGGCAGCTGCTCCTCCAGATACTCCTCGTCTTCCTCTTCTCCAAAAGAGGCAAATAAATTCTCTTCCTCTGCAACCGGCTCCAAATGCCTTCTCTTAAAGGTGGCTTTCTTTGGAAGCACAAGAGACAACTGCCTCTCCAGACTATCCAATCTGTGAACCAACTCCGACCGCACCCCACTGCCTTCTCCCTCTTTTGGGGAAGCAGGAGGTGGACGAACGACAACGCCCTCGGCAATAGCTGGGCTAACAACCCTGTCAGTTGACCTGTTATGGTCTAAGCTGATCTTCACGGCGCAGGCGGAGCAGACCGTGCCCAGGGGATCCTGCCTGCATAAGGGGCAAATCTTGCCTTGCTCAGGAGGAATGCCCGTGTCGCTATCCCCCGATGCCTCCCTCATGGTGTTTTCTTTTTCCTTTTTTTTTTTTTTTTATTTAACCTCCAATATATATTTTATATATAAATAAAATTATATATTTTATATATAAATAAAATTATATATATATATTATATATATATATATATTATATATATATTATTATTATATATATATATATTTTTTTTTTTTTAATGGCCAGCAGACCCAAAGGGCCCTAAGCCTGAACCAATCCCCAAAAAAGGGACCGGGAGTAGCCACAACCCTGCTTTCTATCCTTCTTCCAGTCTAAAAAATAAAAAAAGAAAAAAAGGGAAAAAAAGGATTAAGGAAAAATCTTAACTCTACCAGGGAAGAACTAGCAGAAATCACATTTAATAAGATTAATTAAAATAAAGTTGATAAACCATCAACAATCCTAATAAAAATATATACAAATATAAAAATATAATTAATAATTAATATGATCTAATAATAATAAAAATTAATATAATTAATATAATTAATATAATCAATATAATCAATATAATCAATATAATTAATATAATTATAATATTAATATAATATAATATAATATACAACACAACCAATCAAGCAGATAACTAAAATATCTGCGATACTTAGTATTCCAACACAAAATACTCTTCCCTTACATATTCCCTTTTTTTTTTTTTTTTTATAACACATATACAAGATCAAAGATCTTACAAACTATAGCGAAAAAGAAAAGGATCAAAGATCCACTCACCAACGCCGTCTGTCTTCACCTGAGGAGAGAAGATCAGCCATAAGCATGAAACAATACATCCACCCAGCCCTGCTCCCACACACTCAGAGGATTCACCCAATGCCGCCTCACAGCCCCCTCCCTACCTGTCGCCGCTGCCAGCAACCGATGCGGTATCGCGGCTGACCTGAGAAGGGGACCACAGGCCGGTCTGCCCCGCCGGAGACACGCCGGGGATACGCCGGTAACGGCGTGTGTGGAAGGGAGAGGGAGAAAGGGCTGGGACACACGGCTGGGAGACATCACAGAGGCTGGAAGGACACAAAGCCGGGAGGACGCGAGGTGAATCGCTCCCCCCGCAGCACCAGCGCCCGCGCAATCCGGAAGGAGGGAATGCTCCCTGTATCTCCGGTGAAGCCTACCTGTACCTCGAGCGGATCCTCTCCCGCACGCAAGGCTGAGGAAGTGAAGGCTGGGAGGAAGAGATCTCCTCCCCAGAATATCGCACATGGTCTGGGTCTACGCCCAGCGTGACGTCAGCCTCACTCTTAAAGGTACAAGACCAGAAGCAACTCTTGCAACTTTCTCTCTTTTTCAATAAAAAGTATGTATACAAGAATGACACAATGGACATTTCCTGCGCAGGGTTGTACCTCCCGGTATGCCCATTACGCATCTTTTTAAATAAACAATTAATTGTAAAAATAAAAATAAAAAACCAAACGGAAGAAGGAAGGGTTGGGTAAACATATCCTCAGCAGGTACACCAGAGAAAAACCTGCGGCTGACTTGCCTTTCAAAAAAGCCTGCAGCCCAGAGTCTATCGCTCTGCAAGCGCCCCAAGACCCCGGCGCTTCACCATACCTTCACGGCCCCAAAAACAGCCAATGCTGTGGAGGCATAACAAGGGTCTTGAGGGGCCGTGGGAGTAAGGTCACGTAGCGAGCCGACAGGGTTCAGTCCCCCGCTTACCGCTAATAATCCTTGAGAGCACCTAATCTTCCACAGTCATCTTGCCACTGCAAGAAAGAAAAACTGATTTGATTAAGGGGCGGCTGCTACTTATGGGCCGGGAGGGTCGCACCTGTTTGCTTTCTTGCAGTCACATGTCTCAGCGAGGAGGAGGAAACCCAGGAGTAAGGAGTGTATGGAATGGATTGGAAGAAAAATATCGGTACATGCAGATACGCGTCCCTTATGTCTATGGAGGTCATAAGATCTCCGGGTCGTACTACTATTAAGGCAGACCTCAACGTCTCCATGCGGAAATGCTTCACGCGGATGTATTTGTTGAGATCCTTCAGATCTAAAATGGGACGAACCGACCCATCCTTCTTGGGGATTGTAAAAAGGTTGGAATAAAACCCCTGACCTTCTTCCTGAAGGGGTACTCGACAAACCACCCCTTTTTGAAGGAGGTGCCGAACTGCGGACTTCAGGGCCACTAGCTTTAGCTGGTTCCGGGATGCCCCTGATCGAAGGAACCTTGCGGGTGGTTTGGCTGAAAACTCGATTTTGTAACCTGAAGACACCACTTCCTGGATCCATCGATCCGCTACATGGCGCCTCCAGATATGAGCAAAACGCAAAAGCCGTCCCCCCACCCGCTCGGGTGAGGGCGCCCCCTCATGCTGTAGTAGATTTGGCTGGAGGTTTAGGTCTATTTCTCCAGACCCCTCCTGTCCTATTACGCGCTCTTCCTCTACCTCAAAAATCTCTTCGGGAACAAGACCGGAAAGCGCCTCTGCCCCTCCGAAAGGGCCGAAATGACGAAGACCTCTGAAAAGGCCGAGTCGACCTTCTCCTTTGAGGTAACTTGCCATCCTTTACCAAACCATCCAGCTTTTCACCAAAAAGTCTGTTCCCTAAAAAGGGTAAATCCGTGAGCGCCTTCTTAGCGGCGGTGTCAGCCGACCACTGCCTAAGCCACAATGAGCGGCGCAAGGCCACTAGGAGAGCAGAGGTTCTAGCCGCCAGCCTGACCGCATCCTCCATTGCAGTAATAACAAATGCATTAAGGTCCAAACAGTCCTTAAGGTCCTTGGACTCCTGGGTCAGCCTGCGAGACTTAACTCTGGCTAAATTCCTCTTCATCTTTTTCCTCGTGGCCAGAGACACAATGGCCGTGGCACAAACTGGGCGGAGCAAGGAACCTATCATGGCGAAGGCATGGCGGGCCAGCTGATCCATACGTTTCTCAGTGGAATCTCTAAGAGAACCCATAGTAGCGGATGGCATTATCGACGTGTTAGACAAGCCTGCAACCGGGGAGTCCACCTCCGGCGGATAGGACCACAATTTTATCATTTCCGCTGGAAAGGGATACCTAGAATCTAAAATCTTTGGAACTGCCGGCAGCTTATTAGGATTTTCCCATTCCTTAAATATCATCTTGGAGAAGTGAGGCTGTTCTGGAAACACCTGCCTTTGCCTGACAGGCCTAAACAGGTCATCCCTCCTTCTCTTCGCTACCTCAGATGGAGAAATATTCAAGGTGTCGAATACCATAGACAACAGACCCTCTGTTTCATCCATGAGGAGAGGATCTTCATCGGACGAAAACAAGATAGAATTACTATCCTCTTATCATCGCAGCTCGCCCTCAGAAGGCAGCTGCTCCTCCAGATACTCCTCGTCCTCCTCTTCTCCAAAACAGGGCAAATAAATCCTCTTCCTCTGCAACCGGCTCCAAATGCCTTCTTTTAAAGGTGGCTTTCTTTGGAAGCACAAGAGACAACTGCCTCTCCAGATTATCCAATCTGTGAACCAACTCCGACCGCACCCCACTGCCTTCTTCCCCTTTTGGGGAAGCAGGAGGCGGACGAACCGTAATGCCCTCGGCAATAGCCGGGCTAGCAACCCTGTCAGTTGACCTGTTATGGTCTAGGCCGATCTTCACGGCGCAGGCGGAGCAGACCGTGCCAAAGCTGCCCAGGGGATCCTGCCTGCATAAGGGGCAAATCTTGCCTTGCTCAGGAGGGATGCCCGTGTCGCTATCCCCCGATGCCTCCCTCATGGTGTTTGTTTATGTATTTTCTTTTTTTTTTTCAACTTTCAGTATATATTTTATATATATATATATATTTTTTTTTTTGATGGCCAGCAGACCCAAAGGGCCCTAAGCCTGAACCAATCCCCAAAAAAGGGACCGGGAGGAGCCACAACCCTGCTTTCTACCCTTCTTCCAGTCTAAAAAATAAAAGGAGAAAAAAAGGGAGAAAAGGATTAAAGAAAAATCTTAACTCTACCAGGGAAGAAATAGCAGTAACTCACAATTAATAAATTTAATAAAATTAATTAAAATAAAATTGATAAAATATCAACAATCCTAATAAAAATATAAAAATATAATAATTAATATGATCTAATAATAATATAATTAATATAATTAATATAAATATTAATATAATATGATATAATATAATATAATACGATATAATACAACACAACCAATCAAGCAGATAACTAAAGTATCTGCGATACTTAGTATTTCATAGTCATAACAAAATACTCTTCCCTTAAATTTTAAACATATTCCCTTTTTTTTTTTTTTTTTTGAAAACATACACAAGATCAAAAGATCTTACAAACTATAGAGAAAAAGAAGGGATCAAAGATCCACTCACCAACACCGTCTGTCTTCACCTGAGGAGATAAGATCAGCCTTAAGCATGAGACCGTTACAACCACCCAGCCCCGCTCCCACACACTCAAAGGATTCACACACCAATGCCGTCCTCACAGCCCCCTCCCTACCTGCCGCCGCTGCCAGTAACCGATGCGGTATCGCGGCTTGGCCTGAGAAGGGGACCGCAAGCCGGTCTGCCCCGCCGGAGACACGCCGGTAACGGCGTGTGTGGAAGGGAGAGGGAGAGGGAGAAAGGGCTGGGACACAAGGCTGGGAGACATACACTGAGGCTGGGAGGACACAAGGCCGGGAAGACGCGAGGTGAATCGCTCCCCCCGCAGCACCAGCGCCCGCGCAAATCCGGGGGAATGCCCCCTGTATCTCCGGTGATGAGTCCTACCTGTACCGGTCGAGTGGATATCCTCTCTAGCACGCAAGGCTGAGGAAGTGGAGGCTGGGAGGAAGAGATCTCCTCCCCAGAATATAGCACATGGTCTGGGTCTACGCCCAGCGTGACGTCAGCCCCGCTCTTAAAGGTACAAGACCAGGAGCAACTCTTGCTATCTTTCTCTCTTTTTCAATAAAAAGCATGTACACATGAATAACAAAATGGACATTTCCTGCGCAGGGCTGTACCTCCCGGTATGCCCATTACGCCTCTTTTTAAATAAACAATTAATTATAAAAATAAAAAACCAAACGGAAGAAGGAAGGGTTGGGTAAACATATCCTCAGCAGGTACACCAGAGAAAAACCTGCGGCTGACTTGCCTTTCAAAAAGCCTGCAGCCCAGAGTCTATCGCTCTGCAAGCGCCCCAAGACCCCGGCGCTTCACCATACCTTCACGGCCCCAAAAACAGCCAATGCTGTGGAGGCATAACAAGGGTCTTGAGGGGCCGTGGGAGTAAGGTCACGTAGCGAGCCGACAGGGTTCAGTCCCCCGCTTACCGCTAATAATCCTTGAGAGCACCTAATCTTCCACAGTCATCTTGCCACTGCAAGAAAGAAAAACTGATTTGATTAAGGGGCGGCTGCTACTTATGGGCCGGGAGAGCCGCACCTGTTTGCTTTCTTGCAGTCACATGTCTCAGCGAGGAGGAGGAAACCCAGGAGTAAGGAGTGTATGGAATGGATTGGAAGAAAAATGGGTTTTGCTAGACTATGTGACGGGGGGGGGGGGGGTCATGAAGGCAGGACACATGCAAAGTTTCAAACTCCTAGTAGGCATGGGCTTATAACCCAAGATTAGTAAGTTTCCTGTGGGGGCAATAATAGCAGAGGAGAGGGACATTTAATATACAAACATTATATATAATATAATAATATACACAAAGAAAACCCCAACCCCTCATATGTTGTTATGTACACTGGTCAAGTGACGTGCTTGGAAGAATAAAAAGACCACCCTTGCCAACAACGAAGATGTCAAATGTTACTTTAATCAGCGGACAGATCAGAGGATTTTTTAGCTTACCCGATTCCGTGATCATCGGAGGCTCTGCGGCACTTTCTGAATCTTCCTCTTGCATTGATAACAAAGTGTGAGGCTCGTATTCTGGCACTGAACGACGAAAGAAAACAAAAAAAAAATAAACACTCAGCTGTAGGGGGTGTCAGAAACAGATTCTGTCAAATATCGCAATATTTTATTAGACAATACTAGTATTGATTCAAAATATGTTTGAATCGATCTTTAATAAACTATTTATAAGTAACATTTACTTCCGACCACTTGTTGGCAGCGCAGCGCACAGGAGCCTGTTATTGAGCAGCTCTGTCCCACCCACAGCGGAGAAACAACGAGGTCCCGCGAGAGTCGTCCTGCGTTGTTACGTACGTATGCATTTTGCAAAGCGATTTTTAAAGGGTGGCACCGACTAAAAGGATCAATTCTTCAGCAGTGCACTGCTCTATGGGTTCTTTTGATAGGACTGCAAAAACACAATGAGGGTTGCCCGTCTCCCCCTTTTTTTCTAGCCCAACAGAGCCTCACAATTGCACTCACACTATCATCATGATAAAGTCAATATTTTTATTGTAGCATATTACAAACAAAATTAAAAACCTTTAAAATACATATGCCATGCTGTAAGCAATTTTCACCACAAGGGGGTGTTGTCCCTCAATCTCATGAAGTTATATATTAATTTTATATTCTTTGTGTGTCACACACACCCCGCTTCCTGTAGTAATAACGTTCGGGGGTAGACCATCGCCAGATGCCATTGCAGAGAGAGAGATCTTGAAAACTGGCCCCTCCCAGTCTATATATACCTGGGACCTCCCACTTAATCCCCAGTGTTCTCTCTCTGCAAGATGCGTCAAGACAGAAGAAAGAGGTCTCCTGCAGTGTGATCTCCTTGCAGGTAGCCGGGGTTACACCCCGCCCCCCCCCCCCCCCCATGGTCTATTTCTACCCAGTTCATCTTTTATTATTGTCATGTAACTATTGGAAGCCTCCCAGCCTTGGCTGCTGACTGGGTAACGGTAGCCGGCACCTGGCGGTGCCTAGGAGCTTATCTCCTCCACTAGTCCCCATTATTGGGGCAGAGTGGCTATCTGGTTGGTGAGCCGGATTTGGGATGCCCCATCCCGTTGCTCCCATATCTCTTCCCACTCCTTCTTATGGCCTCTCCCTATATTGTGGGGAGGTGCGTTAGGGGGGAGGGGGGCGGGAGGCGAGGGGCTTTAGCAAGCGTTGCCCATTTTTATTTCATGTGGTAACTTGTGTTGTGCTCCACTATGTGTGTGTGTGTGTGTGTGTGTGTGTGTGTGTGTGTGTGTGTGTGTGCGCGCGTGTGTGTTATTTAGCCTGCGCCTTTATTTGCTTAGTGGTATGTGTGTGTGAGGTGCTTCACTGGCTCAGGTCGGGTCCGGCGGGTCCGCCATTTGCATTTCTGAGGTGATCCGGTTTGGGGGCGGGGCCGCGCTCGGTCGCGGCCCGCGCTGTGCGGTGATTGGGGAGGAGGCGGGGCCAGAGCGCTTCGCGTGCGTTCTCTGGCCCGCCCTTCTTCTCCGTTCTGACTGCGCTGTGAGGCACTGCCTGTGAGGTAAAGTCTTTTTATTAGGTCCCGCTGTACCGGCTTTTTTGCGGGCTGTTGGCAGTTGATAAAAGCCGTTGTCTCTCTGATTAAATGATATGGGTTGTTAACCTGGGTACATTTATCCATAAGGGGACTTATGCTCATGACTATATATATATTATATAAAAATATAAATATATATATATATATATATAAAATATATATATATATATAAAATATATATATATATATAAAATATATATATATATATATATATATAAAATATATATATATATATATATAAAATATATATATATATATAAAATATATATATATATATAAAATATATATATATATAAAATATATATATATATAAAATATATATATATATATATAAAATATATATATATATATATAAAATATATAAAATATATATATATATATATATATAAAATATATATATATATATAAAATATATAAAATATATATATATATATATATATATATATAAAATATATATATATATATATATATAAAATATATATATATATATATATAAAATATATATATATATATATATATAAAATATATATATATATATATATAAAATATATATATATATATATATATATATATATAAAATATATATATATATATATATATATATATATATATATATATATATATATATATATATATATATATATATATATATATAAAATATATATATATATATATATATATATATATATATATATATATATATATATATATATAAAATATATATATATATATAAAATATATATATATATATAAAATATATATATATATATAAAATATATATATATATATATATATATATATAAAATATATATATATATATATATATATATATATATAAAATATATATATATATATATATATAAAATATATATATATATATATATATATATAAAATATATATATATATATATATATATAAAATATATATATATATATATATATAAAATATATATATAAAATATAAAATATATATATAAAATATAAAATATATATATATATATATATATATATATATATATATATATATATATATATATATATATATATATATATATATATATATATATATATATATATATATATATATATATATATATATATTGTGGGTTTATACCCCTGCCCATAGTGGTTTTCATATGTATTGTACATTATGCATTATCCATTAGTTAGGCATTGGCATGTTTTATGTGTATTTGTCTATATATATATATATATATATATTATATATATCATTGGACCTACTGTCTTTTGGCTAGTATTGTGTGTTTGTATGCGTGCATGTGCGGTTTATTCATGAATTTCATTTTGCCTTTTGTCTTTTTTAGATCTGGGATACCCCTGCTGCATGGGTCTCCCCGTCTGATATACCTGGCTAGTCTTATTTTGGGGTCCTAAAATCCTCCCACTCCCGGGACTTTAATTAATTAATAAGGGGCATCCCGGGTCGCTTATAGCATAAATCCCTGGGTTCTGCGAATACCAAAAAATTTCACCGAATGGAGGCTCCCAAGGATGCCGGAAATGGCTCTTCGGGGCAATCTAGGCAGTGTGGGGGTTGTGGGGCTCCACTCCCAGGTGATGACGTCATATTGTCCGTTCCTTGCGCCCAGCAGAATAATGCGCGTCAGTCCGGCACTCCGGTTCCTGGCTCCTCGCAACCTCAGTCATCGCCTGCCCCTCCGCCTTTATTCCGGACCCCGTGTCACGTTGTCATAGGTGGGGATTCGCAATCGAGTTGTGCGCTCGAGTGGCCACTCTCGAGAAGTTGTTGTCGGCACAGGTAGCTCAAAAGGCTACGGCTAAAAGGAAACACATTGCTTCTCCTCCTCTGACTCCTGCTGTGGAGGCAGCGGAAGTATTGGACTGGTCAGATTGTCCTTTATCTGAGGAAGGGGAAATCTTGGAAGATTTGGATGAGCCTGGGGCTCCACTGCTGTCTGATACTTCGGGAGAATTGACTGCAGGGGTGTCTTGTGATACTCCTCCTATCCTCTCCAAGGTTTTTGAAATTTTGTCTCTGGATCCGCCTGCGGCGGCTCCTCCGCCTAAGGGTGAACTTTTTGATATGCCTAAGCCGCGTTTAGCGTTTCCTGGTCAGCTACATTTTGAAAGGGTTGTACTTAAGGAATGGGAACAGCCAACCCGCCTGTTTGGTTCCCCTGCTAATTGGGACAGGCGGTATCCCTTTTCGGAGGAATTGGTCAAACTTTGGACGGTTCCCCCGGATGTGGATGCTCCGGTTTTGGGGCTCTCTAACACTTCAGTGCTGCATTCACCAGACACTACCACAATTAAGGATGTTGAGGATCGTAGAATCGATCAACTGGCTCGTCATGGTTTCATTAGTGCTGGTTCGACCTTGCGACCGGTCTGTGCTTCGTCCATTGTTCTTTTGGACCTTAGGGCCATGATTAAAAATTTGTACGCAGATCTTGATCCGGAATGTGAGCAGTTTGCCTCTCTTCAACTGTGTGAGTCTTTTGCTTCTTTCGTTCTGGCCGCCCAAGGTTATGCTATGGCTATGTGCAGCAGGACATCAGCTCTTTTGGTTGCTATTCGGCGGTCAGTGTGGCTCCGCCAATGGACGGCGGATGTTGGTGCTAAAAGATCGCTTACAGCCCTACCTTTTCTGGGTTTGCGTCTGTTTGGTAACAAGTTGGATTCAGTCACCAAGGGAGGTAAGTTGCCTCAGCGCAAGAAGCCGCGACGTCCATTTCGAGGAATCTCTTCTTTCAATCCTTCCTTTCGGGGAGCCAGGGCAGGCAGAGGGGCCTCCCTTCCCGCTACCAGGGGCACGAGCTGGAACCGGGGGCGAGGTCGCGGCCATACCGGTCATTCGTGGGGCTCTAAACCTAAGTCCACGCCCAAGCCTGCTCAGCAATGAGGGGGCGCCCTCACCCGTGCGGGTGGGGGGGGAGGTTGCGACACTTCTCCCAGGTTTGGGTCCAGGCGGTCCCGGACAGATGGATTCGGGAGGTGGTGTCGTCCGGTTACAAGCTGGAGTTCCAGTCCCGTCCTCCCTCAAGGTTTTTCAGGTCCCGCATACCTACCGATCCTTTGGCCGCCCAAGAGCTCCGAGTGTCGGTAAGGAATCTTCTGGAATTGGCGGTCATCCATCTGGTGCCACCTTCGGAATTGGGTCTCGGCTTCTATTCCAATCTCTTCACGGTACCCAAAAGGGACGGATCAGTGCGTCCTATCCTGGATCTGAAGTTCCTCAACAGGTTCATTCGTCCTCGGAAGTTTCGCATGGAAACTCTGTGCTCGGCCATCACTTCTCTTCGGCAGGGGGACTTCATGTCGTCCATAGACATAAAGGATGCTTATCTGCATGTTCCCATCTGCCCGGTCCATCAGCACTTTCTGCGGTTTGTGGTGGAGGATCGGCATTTTCAATTCGTGGCTCTTCCGTTTGGTCTTACCTCGGCGCCAAGGGTATTCACCAAGGTACTGGCGGGGGTGATGGCCATTCTCAGAACTCAAGGCATTCGAATTTTGCCTTATCTGGACGACCTTCTCATCATGGCTCCTTCCTTCAACCAAGCGGAGAAGGACACCAGCACGGTGGTTTTTACGCTGGAAAGCTTCGGTTGGGTTATCAATTATCCCAAGTCCTCCCTAGCTCCGGCCAGGGTGGTGTCCTTCCTGGGGATGACACTAAACTCCTGTCAGCACAGTGTTTTTCTACCTCAGTCGAAGATACTTTTGATTCAGGATTTGGCTCGGCTTCTTCTTTCCAATCCTCGACCGTCCATCCGTCTGGGGATGAGGCTGGTGGGATTGATGGTAGCCTCCTTCGATGCAGTTCCCTTTGCTCAGTTTCACACGAGGACGCTTCAGCTTCATCTGTTGGCGTCTTGGGACCGTTGTCCACGTTCATTGGACCGGCCCTTCCAGTTGGCCTCCCGGGTCCGGCAGTCCCTTCAATGGTGGCTGGTTTCGAACAATCTCCTGAAGGGCAGGTCCTTCCTGACTCCTCTCTGGGAGACCACGGACGCCAGCCTTTCGGGTTGGGGGGGGGTTTCTGGAAGGATCTTCAGTTCCAGGGGCAGTGGGGTCCTCGAGAGGCTCACTTGCCCATCAATGTTCTGGAGCTGAGAGCTATCCGTCTGGCTCTCTCTCTTCTGACTCAGCATGTCCAGGGCCTACCGATTCAGGTTCGTTCGGACAACCGGACGGCAGTTGCTTACATCAATCATTAGGGAGGGACTCGCAGTCTGGGTGCTCTCAGAGAGGTTTCCCCGATTCTGACCTGGGCGGAGGCCCATGTTCCTTGCCTGTCGGCAGTTTACATTCCGGGGGTGGAAAACACGGAAGCGGACCTCCTAAGCAGACTTTCCTCCCGTCTGGGGGAATGGTCTCTCCATCCTCAGGTTTTTCAGGCTCTGTGTCTCCGGTGGGGAACACCGGAGGTGGACCTGTTTGCTTCTCGTCACAATTACAAACTTCCGACCTTTGTGTCAATGTCTCAGGACCCTCTGGCTCTGGCGGTGGACGCCATGTCTCTGAGCTGGGGGGAACTGGGGTTCCTGTATCTGTTCCCTCCGATTCCCTTGCTAGGAAGAGTGTTATAGTTGATTCTGGAAGGGGTCTCCGCTATTCTCGTGGCTCCAAGGTGGCCAAGAAGGATGTGGTTCGCGGACATCATTCGGATGGCGGTAGACCAGTTCGAACTTCCTCTGCGGCCGGATCTTCTCACTCAGGGTCGGCTGCGTTACCCCAATTTACCAACGCTGGCTTTGACGGCTTGGCTGCTGAAACCTCCATCTTGAAGGAGGAAGGTCTTTCTGATTCGGTTATTAAGACTCTTATTTGTGCTAGGAAGAGGTCTTCTTCTGCTATCTATTATAGAACCTGGCGTTCTTACATCGATTGGTGCGAGGCTAGGTCTTTGCCCTGCAGAGTCTTTTCTGTTTCCAGAGTTTTGGATTTTCTTCAATCTGGACTGGATGCAGGTATACAGCTTAGTACTCTGAAGGGGCAGGTTTCTGCCTTGTCTATTTTCTTTCAGAAGGCTTTTGCGCTTCATCCGTTGGTCAAGACTTTTTTTCCAGGGGGTTACGCATGTGCAGCCTCCCAGGAAGGCTTTGCTCCCTGTTTGGGATCTGAATTTGGTGTTGTCTGCTCTTCAGGCTCCTCCTTTTGAGCCTTTGTCGGATATTGCTCTTTCTACTTTGACTCAGAAGGTTGTCTTTCTAGTGGCTATCACTTCTGTTCGGCGTGTCTGAGTTGGCGGCCTTGTCTATTCAGGCGCCCTACTTTGAGAGACATCAAGATAAGGTGGTATTTCGGTTCAAATCGGACTTTCTTCCTAAGGTTGTTTCTGCATTTCATCTGAATCAGGACATTGTTCTTCCCTCCTTGTGTCATAACCCCAAGAATGAAAAGGAGAGGGTTTTGCACTGTTTGGACGTTGTTCGCTGTGTTGATTTTTATTTGCGTGCTACGTCTTCTTTCCGTAAGACTGATGCTTTTTTCGTTGTGCCTTGTGGGCCTAGGAAGGGTTTGGCCCCGGCTAAATCTTCCATTAGTAAATGGATTCGTCAAGCCATTATCGGTGCCTATTCGGCTAAGGGGAAAGTTCCCCCTTTTCGTATCACTGCTCATTCTACTCGCGCTATTGGTGCGTCCTGGGCTTTTCAGCACCAGGCTTCTGTTGAACAAGTTTGTAAGGCGGCTACTTGGTCTTCGGTTCATACCTTTTCAAAGTTTTATAAGGTTGATGTGTGAGCCTCAGCGGGCGCTGTGTTTGGCCGCAAAGTTCTGCAAACTGTAGTGGTTTGAGTTATGATTCATCTTCCTGCTGGATACACACCCTTTAGGGACACTGCTTTTGGATGTCCCGAACGTTATTACTACAGGAAGCGGGGTGTGTGTGACACACAAAGAATAATACCATTTTGTGAATACTCACCAGTAAAATGGATATTATTGGTGTGTCACACACACCCCGCTTCACCCGCCCTTTTTGGTATCCTGGTTTTCTCTATTTGGTGAAGCTATAATTTTGTTGAGGGTTAATTTCCTGGTACCTTGTCTTACTGCTTTTCAATTACACTGGGGATTAAGTGGGAGGTCCCAGGTATATATAGACTGGGAGGGGCCAGTTTTCAAGATCTCTCTCTCTGCAATGGCATCTGGCGATGGTTTACCCGAACGTTATTACTACAGGAAGCGGGGTGTGTGTGACACACCAATAATATCCATTTTACTAGTGAGTATTCACAAAATGGTATTATTGCAGCAGATCTGCATGTTACGCCTCAAGGAGGGACAAATGAGATCAATGAGGGACAGGGTGGCATGGGTTTAAAAGAGGGACAGTCCCTCCAAATCAGGGACACTTGGGAGGTATGCCCATAGTTCGAGGGTTAACTTATGTTACTTCATAAAGACTGAGGTGGGGAGGAAGGGGAGGGGCTATTAACCTCTGTTCAGCTTGTGTTTCCTCCCAGGGGGTGGAACCTCTCTTTCTGTGGGTCATGCTGAAGGAGAATTAGAGAAAGAAAACATACCTGGGACAATGGACTTCATTTGCTTCCAGGCAATGTACTGCAGCGGTCCGAAGAAAGTGGCTCGACACAGCTCCTTCTCAATGACTCTGTTATTAGCCAATAATTTCTGCTGCTCCTGACACCTGAGAAGGAAGGAGAAATGGTCTTCGCACAGACTCTAGGCAGGAAAATGGAGAAACTTCCCATACAGCCCTGTTACAATCAGTAACATTACCAGTTATGGCTATTAGACCACTGGAAGGAGATCTATAGTGGCCGGGATGCCCTCCTTGCATATAATAACATTATTAGCCATGGCTTCTAGACCACTGGAAGGAGATATATAGTGGCCGGGATGCCCTCTTTCCATGTAACAACATTACCAGCTCTGGCTACTAGACCACTGGAAAGAGATCTATAGTGGCCGGGATGCCCTCCTTACATGTAATAACATTATAAACAAAAGACACCGAAAAAGACAAGTGGTTCTTATAGGGCTGGCACTTACAGAAAAAACATATGCACACCAGGCTGCTTATCGCAACACCACAATCATATTTATTTAAATATAGCACATACAAATATGAAAAACAAACCCACTCCTCCAATTAAAAAGCTAGCATAGCTTAAAAATAGACACGGGGGCCCCGCACACTTGTTGCCACACCTTCTCACAAGCACACATACCACCACACATCCCTAAGGTAATTGGCTGGCCAGCCACTAATAGATACTCAAATTGAGGGCTGCCTGAATGTGGGGTGCTGGTCCAGTAACAGGCCATCCACATAAGTGAACTAAAGTGCACGCCCCCTCCTCTCCTTCTCCTCACCACACACGCTGGCCTAGCGGTGGCTACATGCTGACGATGGAAGGCGTGTTCCAGCGCGAGATTGTACATCAGGCTGCCGTCTAGGAGAGGTAACACGGTAGAGCTGCGGGGAACAGGGTCGGAGGCCGGACGCATCAGCGCGGCCGGGCCAGCGCGGCTCCCGTGTGTTATATGTGTCCTGTCGTTGTGGCCGTCTTTACCACATATTCCTAAGCTGTTAGTGTTCAGTATTAAGAATACATCAAGGTGCAAATACTGACTGTGCAATTGATATGTGCCTTTGTTAGCGCGGACATTAACATCCATTGGGTGATCACATACACTGCTCTGATTTATTAACCAATCAGCGATTGGACGTATAACAGCATTTCAGCATGATTAAGATCATCCAACCGGACTGTGCTGCTAATTAGTCACGTGCTTTTTGAGCCTTCTTTGCTTACAGCACCCTGCACTTTAGTTCACTTATGTGGATGGCCTGTTACTGGACCAGCACCCCACATTCAGGCAGCCCTCAATTTGAGTATCTATTAGTGGCTGGCCAGCCAATTACCTTAGGGATGTGTGGTGGTATGTGTGCTTGTGAGAAGGTGTGGCAACAAGTGTGCGGGGCCCCCGTGTCTATTTTTAAGCTATGCTAGCTTTTTAATTGGAGGAGTGGGTTTGTTTTTCATATTTGTATGTGCTATATTTAAATAAATATGATTGTGGTGTTGCGATAAGCAGCCTGGTGTGCATATGTTTTTTCTGTAAGTGCCAGCCCTATAAGAACCACTTGTCTTTTTCGGTGTCTTTTGTTTATAATACTGTTAGGTTTAAGGGCGCCCTCAAACAATATAGGGCAGTGCACCAGATATATATAGATACACTTAGTCTCCCTGGTGTTTTAAAATATGATGTAATAACATTACCAGTTATGGCTACTAGACCACTGGAAGGAGATCTATAGTGGCCGGGATGCCCCCCTTGCATGTAATAACATTACCAGCTATGGCTACTAGACCACTGGAAGGAGATCTATAGTTGCCGGGATGCCCTCCTTACATGTAACAACATTACCAGCTATGGCTACTAGACCACTGATAGGAAATCTATAGTGGCCGGGATGCCCTCCTTGCATGTAATAACATTTCCAGCTATGGCTACTAGACCAGTGGAAGGAGATCTATAGTGGCCGGGATGCCCTCCTTGCATGTAATAACATTACCAGCTATGGCTACTAGACCACTGGAAGGAGATCTATAGTGGCCGGGATGCCCTCCTTGCATGTAATAACATTTCCAGCTATGGCTACTAGACCACTGGGAGGAGATCTATGAGGACCGGAATGCCCTCCTTGCAGTAATAACATTACCAGAGAAACTGTCTTCGCACAGACTCTAGGCAGGAAAATGGAGGAGAAACTTCCCATACAGCCCTGTAGGGCCCACCCTTAGGCCGTCCAGCAATACCTGCTACGTGGAAAGGGCCTGTAATTCTTTATCCCCATGTACAGATCATGGTTTCTCATTCACACACTCTCATTTTCCTTTTGGTTGCAATGATCTTAAAGTGGACCAAAACAAGGGCCGAACGATTCCCTCCTACTGGGCCATGCAAAATCGGGATGCCCCTCTGTGCGATACCCCCTAGGTCGCCGCGTTCAGTTATCTTGCTCCCCAGTCCAAAGGCGCATGCGCAGGCCGTGGCCGCATCACCACTATCTATTTGTGAAGGGCCGGCGCGGACACGCACCCTGTTAGAGGGAAGCGGGAGATTCGGCCGTCTTAGATGGCGTAACATCAGTGGCTCAGAGCGCGCTGATTGGACAAGTGGCTGCGCATGCGTCGTAGGACTGGGAAGAGGAGAGTTTCTTCGGCCAATCTGGGGGTTTTCACACAGCGGGGCACCCCAATCTGTAAAGGACCAAAACCCAGGATAGTCAAATCCTGGGTTATGGTTCACTTTAAAGGCAGAGATAAGTACACCTGAAGCATGTACCATGTTCCTCTGCAGAGCATTGTGGGTGCTGTGGCGTGGCTCCAAATGATCCCCCCCTTGCTGGCTCTTCTT
Organism: Gastrophryne carolinensis; assembly: GCA_027917425.1. Classification (NCBI taxonomy): domain Eukaryota; kingdom Metazoa; phylum Chordata; class Amphibia; order Anura; family Microhylidae; genus Gastrophryne; species Gastrophryne carolinensis. Next base: position 15,770,018 of record CM051240.1, on the reverse strand, counting down.
GCTTGCTTAAATAAAGTTTTAGACAAAGGAGCTTAAAGGAGCACTATCGCGAAAAAATACCATTTTGTGAGTACTCACCTGAAAAATGGATATTGTCAGTGTGCCACACACCCCGCTTCCCCTTTAATTCTTACGATCGGGTTACTCACCGCAGGTGGCGACGTTGCAGAGAGGAAGTCTTGTAACGAGCCCCCTTCCGGCCCATATATACCTGGTACCTCCCACTTAACACCAGTGATTTAAAAAGCAGAAAGACAAGGTACCAGTAATCTAAAGGTAACCTCAAAATAAAAAGCTTCACCATATAAAGGATTCGGGATACCGAAAAGGGCGGGGTGAAGCGGGGTGTGTGGCACACTGACAATATCCATTTTTCAGGTGAGTACTCACAAAATGGTATTATTCTCAGTGTGCCACACACCCCGCTTCCCCTTTAATTCTTACGATCGGGACATCCAAAAGCAGTGTCCACAAGGGATGGGTATCCGAAGGCAAAAATGAAGCATAACTTAAATGACTGCAGTCTGCAGAACTTTGCGGCCAAAAACAGCATCCGCTGAGGCCCGCACATCAACCTTGTAAAACTTAGAAAAAGTATGAACAGAAGACCAAGTAGCGGCCTTACAAACTTATTCAACAGAAGCTTGGTGCTGAAAAGCCCAAGACGCTCAAACGGCGCGAGTAGAATGAGCAGTGATACGAAAAGGGGGAACTTTCCCCTTAGCAGAATAGGCCCCAATAATAGCCTGACGTATCCATTTGCTAATGGAGGATTTGGGCGGCGCCAAACCCTTCCTAGGCCCACAGGGCACAACAAAAAAGGCATCCGTCTTACGAAAAGGAGAAGTAATAATCAAGTAGTACTTAACACAGCGTACTATATCCAAACAATGCAAAACCCTCTCTTTGTCATTCTTAGGATTAGGACACAGGGAGGGAAGAACAATATCCTGATTCAAATGAAAAGCAGAAACAACCTTAGGAAGAAAGTCTGGCTTGAACCGAAAGACCACTTTATCCTGATGCCTCTCCGAGTAGGGCGCCTGAATAGACAAGGCCGCCAACTCCGAGACACGCCGGACCGACGTGATCGCTACCAAGAAGACAAATCTTCTGAGTCAGGGTAGACAAAGCAATATCTTGCAAAGGCTCAAAAGGAGGAGCCTGAAGAGCAGAAAGAACCAAATTCAAGTCCCAAACAGGGAGTAATGGTTTCCTGGGAGGCCGCACATGCGTAACCCCCTGGAAAAAAGTTTTAACTAAAGGATGAAGCGCAAAACGCTTCTGAAAAAAGATAGATAACCTGCCCTTTCAAAGTACTCAGCTGAAGACCAGAGTCCAGGCCAGATTGTAAAAACTCCAGAATCCTGGAGACCGAAAAGACCCTACAAGGAAAAGATCTGACCTCACACCAAGCGATATAGGCTTTCCAAGTCCTATAGTAGATGATAGAAGAAGACCTCTTCCGGGCACTGATGAGAGTCTTAACGGCCGAGTCAGACAGACCCTCCTCCTTCAAGATGGAGGTTTCAGCAGCCAAGCCGTCAAACCCAACGTTGGTAAATTGGGGTAACACAGCCGACCCTGAGTGAGCAGATCGGGCCGAAGAGGCAGAATGAACTGGTCCACTGCCAGCCGAACAATGTCTGCGAACCATACTCGCCTTGGCCACCTTGGGGCCACGAGAATGGCGGACACCCCTTCCAGAGCCAGCTTCCGTACCACCCTGCCCAGCATGGGTGTCGGAGGAAACAGGTACAGAAATCCCAGATCCCCCCAGCTCAGGGACATGGCGTCCACTGCCAGAGCCAGAGGATCCTGGGAGAGCGACACGAAGTTCGGGAGCCTGTAATTGTGACGAGAGGCAAACAGGTCCACCTCCGGCGTCCCCCACCGGAGACACAGTGAGCGAAAAACCTGAGGATGGAGAGCCCATTCTCCCAGACGGGAAGAGCCCCTGCTCAACAAGTCTGCTTCCTGGTTTTCCACCCCTGGGATGTACACCGCCGAGAGACAAGGAACATGGGCCTCTGCCCAGGTCAGGATCAGGGACACCTCTCTGAGAGCACTCAGGCTGCGAGTCCCTCCCTGATGATTGATGTAAGCAACCGCTGTTCGATTGTCTGAACGCACCTGGACCGGAAGGCCCAGAACGTGTTGAGTCAGAAGAGCAAGAACCCGACGGATGGCTCTCAGTTCCAGAACATTGATGGGTAAGTGGGCCTCTTGAGGACCCCACTGCCCCTGGAACTGAAGACAGAGAGAAAAACACTGGTGTTAAGTGGGAGGTACCAGGTATATATGTGCCGGAAGGGGGCTCGTTACAAGACTTCCTCTCTGCAACGTCGTCACCTGCGGTGAGTAACTCGATCGTAAGAATTAAAGGGGAAGCGGGATGTGTGGCACACTGAGAATAATGGCCCAATAATAAAATCCATATAAATATGCTGGATGGCGGGGGGACGGGACACTTATAGACTCGGCGTCAGGAAATATCCAGCCAGGCTATTTTTTTTTCATTTTGATGGAAGGGAGAAGACATCTGGGGTAACATGCTCTGTCACCCCTCAAAGACAAAACTTGTCAGACCTGGATTTCATTCCAAACAGAGGAAGAAAACCACAAGTTTGGTGGGAGTGAGTTTTATTCAGTTTAGGTGTATAAGTGATCCCTCCTCTCATTAGCCAAGGTGTTTATATGGATTTTTAATATTACACAATTTTGCGATAGTGCTCCTTTAAATGACCATCCTGATTGGACATTTTAAATATATACAGACATATATGGAAGGTATAGTTCAGATATGAACATCCGTTTCTCATTAAGCAGACATAACATTCTTTAGAGATAGTCATATGAGGAGGGAGGGGTGAAAACCCCTCCACACACTGAGAATGTGAGAGATGGCATACAGGCGGCTAGAACTAAATAATTAATACTAATTATATTATGTAATTTTTCACCTCAAAGGCTGGGGCAGTGAAGGAATGAGATAAGGTTTCCCCTTCCGCCCTGGCACCAGGAGGCTACAGCAGCGCTGAAAGACAGGAGCCGTTTGCTGCCTCTCTAGTATTCTATCTGAAAAAACCTTTAAACTCCAGTTTCCACAGTTTTGATCACTTCTCTTGTAAATCCAAATCATGTTCCATGTTGCAGACCCCTCCAGGAATATTCACCCTATTACTTACCTTTGTATCACACTTGTAGCAAATTTTTCCTACCAAGCCTTCTCCTATGTCACTTACATATAACATAACATATAACATAATACAAAGAGGAGAGAAACAAAATAAAAAAAAAAACATCAAAGATATACTCACTTTTCTAGCAAGTCTGTAATGCCCTGCAAGAAAAAAAAAAGTGTAAAAATAATTTCCATGAAGCACATGTGCGATATTGATTACAATTGGAGTTAACATATAAGGACTGATTCAGCACCATGAGAAAAAAAAAAGATTTTATAATGATTCTTTTCCTTCGTGCAATTCAGAGCCATTTTTAAATAATTTTCACAACAAAAAATCTGCAGAATTGAACAAAGGAAAAAAATAGTTCTAATGTTTTTTTTCCTTCGTTCAATTCACCATCAGAAAACTTTCTGACAGTGCTGAATCTGCCCTATAGGCTTCAACTATCCGAAGGCGGCCTATTTAGAGGCAGCGAGCAGTATCAACGTAGATGGGGACTCAAGTTTCCGAGGTTTGCAGTCGGCGACAGAACCAAAACGGAAAAAGCCATAGGACTGCCAAAAGCTCAGGTGGGAGACCTCCGCCAAAGCCTTGATTTAAGCTGCACTGCATGGATCAGAAAGGCGTCTGGGAGAGGAAGAGGAAGATAAAAGGTGTTAAAAAACCCATAGATTTATTTAGGATTGCCGTTCCTCTTTATGCCAAGAAAATTCTTCTTGTTCTTCTTCTTAGTCTTAGCGAAGTTTCGAAAGAACGAGTTGTTCCTGGAACGTGTTAGGGACCTCCAAAGCTGCTAAGGTGTTAAAGTGGACCAACATCCAGGATTTTGACCTCCCGATCGGGGTGCCCCGCTGTGTGAAACCCCAAAAAACTTACCTCTCCTCGCTCCCACGTGACCGCCGCTGCCAATCCCCGCCGACGGACAAGTGGGAGGCAGTGACGGGCATTCACAAACGGCCGGCGCGGGTGCGCGTCCTGCTAGAGGGATGCGCGGGAGGCGGCGACGGGCGCCGCTGGATCGAGGATAAGGTAGGGATTTTGGGGATCCGGGGGGGTTTCACACAGCGGGGCACCCCCGATCGGGGTGCCTCGCAGTCAGGGGTCTGATCGGTCCAGGAATCTTATAGATTCCCGGGCCGATCTTGGGAGGGTGTTGGTCCACTTTAAATAAGAAAAAATAACATTGGAAGGCAAAGCAGGAGCTACTGCCTGCAGACATCAACTCCTCTGTACACTGCCCAAGCTCCCCATAGGCAGAGCTTAAACCCAATATAGAACAGCACTACGGAAGATGATGGCGCTATATAAACAATAATATTAATAAAACTTAAAGCGGACCTTCACCCTGAATAAGAGCCTCTCTTATATGTCCCCCCCCCGTACATATAGATTGCTCACATTACAAATCATCCTACCTGCATCTACTACACGTTATGAGCCTTTAAACAACCAAGATGACGGCTCATGAAGCATCAGGCAGCCTGCAAACGGGAAGTGTCTTCTGTGTCGCTCTGCATTCTGGGATTGCTGTCCTTTCCTTGACCCCAGCTCTGCTCTGTCTGTGCAAAGCACAGCTATAACCCCACCCCCTGTACTTTATCCCGCTCTCCTCTACTTAGTTTGTGACGCTTCTGAGTCAAGATGGTGGCGCCCATATCCTATAGTCCTGAACAAAGTTGCAACCCAGTGGGGGAAAGAATAATAAGTGACTAAAAACTTAAAATATATTAATTTTAGATGCTGGGGGAATAGTTTAAGGGTTTGGGCTTTTCATTAAATCACGCTGAAGGTCCAAAACTAGTAATTGACTGGCAAATGTTAACAGCAGGATGACACAGAACCACTTACATCAAGGAAAGCATATGGGTCGGTCTCGCACATCCTCATTTTGTACACCGCCATGGCCTCTATAGCGGAGTCTCTACATTTCTTCAACTTAGCAGCGTTGAGTTCCATTTCTTCCAGCAGACTCTTATTCTGTTCCTGCAGCAGCTCCAGCAGCTGCTCCTTTCGCCTCTTCAAAAAGCTGTACAGGTTCCTACATTCTGTCAGGATGTGCAGCCGGCACTCGGTCATCGTGTTCTAGTTTAAACGTTAAGGGAAAAAATAAATGGATAAATAATACCATTTTGTGAATACTCACCTGTAAAATGGGTATTATAAGTATGTCACACACCCCGCTTCTAGAAATTCATAACGTGTGGGTAATACTGACCTGTAGAGGGCGATATGCAGAGATGCCAGGAAAAAAGAGAGCCCCTCCCGGTCCATAAATACCTGGGACCTCCCACTCATTACCCAGTATAAGAACAGCAGTAAGGTAAGGGACCAGGAAGAGCCCAAAACAAAGCATAACAACGCAAAGCTCACCATATAAAGGATCCAGAATACAAAAGGGCAGGGTGAAGCGGGGTGTGTGACATACTTATAATACCCATTTTACAGGTGAGTATTCACAAAATGGTATTATTCTAAGTATGTCACACACCCCGCTTCAAGAAATTCATAACGTGTGGGACATCCAACAGCAGTGTCCATAAAAGGCGGGGATCCCAAACAAGGCATAAAGCACAACTTAAACCACTGCAGCTTGCAGAACTTTGCGGACAAACACAGCATCCGCTGAGGCCTGAACATCAACCTTGTAAAACTTGGAAAAAGTGTGAACAGAAGACCAAGTAGCAGCCTTACAAACTTGCTCAACAGAGGCCTGGTGCTGAAAAGCCCAGGACGCCCCAACTGCACGAGTAGAATGAGCAATAACACGAAAAGGGGGTACCTTCCCTTTGGCAGAATAGACCCCAACTATGGTCTGACGGATCCATTTACTAATGGAAGACTTGGCAGGCGCCAAGCCTTTTCGGGGCCCGGAGGGCACCACAAAAAAAGGCATCCGTCTTACGAAAGGAAGACGTTCCCTCCAAATAATACTTCACAACACGAACCGCATCCAAAGAATGCAGGGCCCTCTCCTTGTCATTGCTGGGATTAGGACACAGAGCGGGCAGAACAATGTCTTGGTTTAGGTGAAAGGCAGAAACAACCTTAGGAAGGAAATCGGACTTGAAACGAAAAACCACCTTGTCCTGATGCCCCTCAAAGTACGGGGCTTGAATGGACAAAGCTGCCAACTCAGAGACACGCCTAACCGAAGTGATGGCTACCAAAAAGGCCACCTTCTGCGTAAGTGAAGACAAGGCAATATAATTCAAGGGCTCAAAAGGAGAATCCTGAAGAGCAGAAAGGACCAAATTCAAATCCCAAACAGGGAGCAAAGGTTTTCTAGGAGGCCACACGTGCGTGACTCCCTGGAAAAATACCATTTTGTGAGTACTCACCTGAAAAATGGATATTGTTGGTGTGCCACACACCCCGCTTCACTTCTTAAATATTCATTACTCATGGGTTAATCACCTGCAGGTGACGTAGTGCAGAGAGGAAGTCTTGTAACGAGCCCCACCTTCCGGCCTATATATACCTGGTACCTCCCTTCAATCACCAGTATAATCAATAAAGCAGTAATACAAGGTACCAGTATTCCACCAGTAACCTCAAAATCAAATTTAATATAAAAAAGGCTTCACCATATAAAGGCTTCGGTAATACCGAAAAGGGCGGGTGTGAAGCGGGGTGTGTGGCACACCAACAATATCCATTTTTCAGGTGAGTACTCACAAAATGGTATTATTCTTGGTGTGCCACACACCCCGCTTCACTTCTTAAATATTCATTACTCATGGGACATCCAAAAGCAGTGTCCACAAGGGCTGGGCAACTCAAGGCCAGGTGAAGCAAAACTTAAACGACTGCAGTCTGCAGAACTTTGCGGCCGAAAACAGCATCCGCTGAGGCCCGCACATCAACTTTGTAAAACTTAGAAAAAGTGTGAACAGAAGACCAAGTGGCGGCCTTACAAACCTGTTCAACAGAAGCTTGGTGCTGAAAAGCCCAAGACGCCCCAACAGCGCGAGTGGAATGAGCAGTAATACGAAAAGGGGGAACTCTTCCCTTAGCAGAATAGGCCGCAGTAACGGCCTGACGTATCCACTTGCTAATGGCAGATTTGGCTGGTGCCAAACCCTTCCTAGGCCCATGGGGCACAACAAAAAAGGAATCCGTCCTACGGAAAGGAGACGTGACAACCAAGTAGCACTTAACACAGCGTACTACATCCAAACAATGCAAACCCCTCTCTTTGTCATTCTTAGGATTAGGACATAAGGAGGGAAGAACAATATCTTGGTTCAAATGAAAAGCAGAAACCACCTTAGGAAGAAAGTCTGGCTTGAATCGAAAGACCACCTTATCCCGATGTTTCTCGAAGTAGGGCGCCTGGATAGACAAGGCCGCCAATTCCGAGACACGCCGGATCGAAGTGATCGCTACCAAGAAGACAATCTTCTGAGTCAGGGTAGATAAAGCAATCCCTTGCAAAGGCTCAAAAGGAGGAGCCTGAAGAGCAGAAAGAACCAAATTCAAATCCCAAACCGGGAGTAATGGTTTCCTGGGAGGCCGCACATGCGTAACCCCCTGGAAAAAGGTTTTAACTAAAGACTTAAGCGCAACACGCTTCTGAAAAAAGATAGATAAGGCAGAAACCTGCCCTTTCAACGTACTTAGCTGAAGACCAGAGTCCAGCCCAGATTGTAAAAACTCCAGAACCCTGGGGACCGAAAATACCCTACAAGGAAAAGATCTCATCTCGCACCAAGCGATATAGGCTTTCCAGGTCCTATAGTAGGTGACAGAAGAAGACCTCTTTCGGGCACTAATCAAAGTCCTAACGACAGAATCAGAAAGACCCTCTTCCTTTAGGATGGAGGTCTCAGCAGCCAGGCCGTCAAAGCTAGCGCTGGTAAATTGGGGTAATACAATTGACCCTGAGTGAGCAAATCGGGCCGAAGGGGCAGAACGACCTGGTCCACTGCCAGCCGAACGATGTCTGCGAACCACACTCGCCTCGGCCACCTTGGGGCCACGAGGACGGCGGACACCCCTTCCAGAGCCAACTTCCGAAGCACTCTGCCTAGCATGGGTGTCGGAGGAAACAGGTACAGAAACCCCAGATCCCCCCAGCTCAGGGACATGGCGTCCACTGCCAGAGCCAGAGGATCCTGGGAGAGCGACACGAAGTTCGGGAGCCTGTGATTGTGACGAGAGGCAAACAGGTCCACCTCTGGAGTCCCCCATTGGCGACACAGAGAGCGAAACACCCGAGGATGGAGGGCCCATTCTCCCCGACGGGGAGAGCCCCTGCTCAAGCGGTCCGCTTTCAGGTTCTCCACTCCTGGGATGTATACCGCCGAGAGACGAGGAACATGAGCTTCTGCCCAGGTCAGGATCAGGGACACCTCCCTGAGAGCACTCAGGCTGCGAGTCCCTCCCTGATGATTGATGTAAGCAACCGCTGTTCGATTGTCTGAACGCACCTGGACCGGAAGGCCCAGAACGTGCTGAGTCAGGAGAGTAAGCACCCGACGGATGGCTCTCAGTTCCAGAATATTGATGGGTAAGAGGGCCTCCCGAGGTCCCCACTGCCCCTGGAACTGCAGCTCCTTCCAGAATCCGCCCCATCCCGACAGACTGGCGTCCGTGGTGACAATTTCCCAAGGGGGGGCCAGAAAAGACCTGCCCTTCATGAGATTGGTCGAGATCAACCACCACTGGAGGGACTGCCGGACCCGGGAGGACAACTGGAAGGGCTGATCCAGCGACCGAGGCTGCCGGTCCCAAGACGCCAACAGATAAAGCTGAAGCGTCCTCGTGTGGAATTGAGCAAAAGGAACTGCCTCGAAGGAGGCAACCATCAACCCTACCAGCCTCATCCCAGACGGATGGACGGTCGAGGATTGGAGAGTAGGACTCGAGCCAACTCCTGAATTAAAAGAATTTTGGACTGAGGGAGAAACACTCTGTGTTGATAAGAGTCTAACCGCATCCCCAGAAAGGACACCACCCTGGCCGGAGCGAGGGAGGACTTGGAGAGGTTGATCACCCAACCGAAACTTTCCAGCGTGGAGAGCACCACCCTGGTGTCCTTCTCCGATTGATCGGGTGACGGAGCCATGATAAGAAGGTCGTCCAAATAAGGTACGACACGAATGCCCCGAGCTCTGAAAATGGCCATGACCCCTGCCAACACCTTGGTGAACACTCTTGGCGCTGAGGTAAGGCCAAACGGAAGTGCCACGAACTGATAATGCCGATCCTCCAACATGAATCGAAGAAAGCGTTGATGAGGGAGGCAGATGGGAACATGCAGATAAGCATCCTTGATGTCTATAGAGACGTCATGAAGTCCCCTTGCCGAAGAGAGCCGACGGCAGTGCGCAAGGTTTCCATGTGAAACTTCCGAAAACGGATGAACCTGTTGAGCAACTTCAGGTCCAGGACGGGACGAACCGACCCATCCCTCTTGGGGACAGCGAACAGATTGGAGTAGAAACCGAGGCCCATCTCTAAACGCGGTACCGGCCGGATGACCGCCATCTCTAACAGATTTTCCACCGACGCCAGGAGCTCCTGTGCGGCCGAAGGATCGATGGGCACCCGAGACCGAAAGAACCGTGAAGGAGGGCGAGACTCGAACTCCAGTTTGTAACCGGACGACACTATCTCCTGAATCCACCTGTCTGGAACCTCCCGGTTCCAAACCTGGGAGAAGTGCCGCAATCGTCCCCCCACCCGCACGGGTGAGGGCGGCCCCTCATTGCTGAGTGGGCTTACCCGCAGGTTTGGGCTTGGAGCCCCAGGACTGGGCGGGACGGCCACGGCCCCTGCCCCGCGTCCAACCTGAACGACTGGTAGAGGGAAGGGAAGTCCCTCTACCCGCTCTGTATCCTCGAAAGGACGGCCTACCAGAAACAGCCCCTCTAAAGGGGCGTCGAGGCCTTCTGCGTTGTGGCATCTTGCCATCCTTTGCGACTGAATCAATTTTCTCCCCGAAGAGCCGCAGCCCCAAAAAGGGGAGCGCTGTGAGCACCCTCTTAGAAGCTGAGTCCGCCGACCACTGACGCAGCCATACTGACCTACGAATAGCGACCAGCATCGCCGCTGTCCTGCTACTCATAGCCAGCGCATCGTCCTGAGCGGATAGAACGTAAGACACAAAAGACTCGCACTGCTTAAGCGCAGCGAACTCATCACAGGCGGGATTGAGATCCTCGCATAGCCCCTGGATAACAGATCTTACCGCTAACAGAAGAAGGGCCGAAGCGCACAAGGGGCGCATTGTTGACCCAGCATAAACGAAGCCATAGCGAGCAAACTGGTCAATTCTACGATCCTCCCCATCTTTAGGGACAGAGGTCTCAGCAGACTGTACCATAGCGGAGCTAGCTAACCCTAGCACAGGGGTATCGACTTCAGGAGGGACGGACCAAAGCTTCAGCAATTCTGGCGGAAAAGGATAACGCTTTTCCCAACTGGGAGGGATTCCAGATAACCGTGTGGGATGTTCCCATTCTTTCAGGACCACTCTCTCAAAGTGGTGCTGTCTGGGAAAAACCAAACGCGGCTGAGGCTCCTCAAACAACTGGCCCTTCGGCCGGGTGACAGCCTCAGGCGGATCTAAATTCAAAATTTCAAACATTTGTGCCAGCATGGAGGGGGTGTCAAGGGCAACCCCCGCTGACCCATCGCCAATCGCATCAGCCTTAAGCTGACCTGCCGGCTCATCTGACTCCAAGAGGAATTCACCCTCATCCGGGGAGCCATCGGACCATTCCACAGGCTCACATAATTCGTCCTGAGGAGCCGAAGAAACCAGAGTCAGACGCTTCCGTTTTGCAGAGGCCTTTAGCCCCGCTTTAACGGGCAATACTTCCCGAAGATTGGCTGATTCTACCACCACCTCGGATTGCGAATCCCCACCCTTGACAATGTCATGCGGGGTCCGGAACAGGGAGGGAGAGGCAGGAGATAATAGAGGTTGCGACGGGTCAGCCGCCGGATCAGCAGACTGACGCGCAACAATCTGCCTTGCACAAGAAATGCAAATAAAAATATCATCAGCAGGGAGCGCAGCCCCGCATTTTACACACCCCCTGGACGGCTCTGACGAGTCGTTTCCGGTAGTAACGGAAGCCTCCATATTGGTGATTTATGGTATCGCAAATACTGGGACTTTTAAGGCATAAGCCAACCCGGGATGCCCCTTTATAAATATGTCCCGGAAGGGAGGATTTTATATATTTTTTTTTTTTTTTTTAAGAGAAAAAGGTCCCCTTTAACAGTCTCAAAATAAATATATATACATATATATATATATATGTATACATATATCCAAAATGTGCAATATTAAATCAAGAAAGACTAGCCAGGCAATATAGAGCCGGAGGCCGCAGTAAAAGAGGGATCCCAGGATCTGAAAGGAAAGAAAAAACAAACCATCAGATCCCTTGTGAGAAAAATAAAGCAGCATGTTCACAATAGTTCAAACAAAGAGAGTGCTTCCTTAAAAGTCAGCCCCACCAAAGCGAGACCGCTTACCTGTCACCGACGCCAGGAGCCAGACCGGAGGGACATGTTGCCAGCCGCAGCACACAAACTCATGTGTTGCTGCAGCGCGCGCCCCCCCCCACGAGACCTCCTTTGACCGCAACAGAGGGAAGTGAGGCTGAGGCCGCCGAGCGCCGCTTCCGCCGGCGCCGCTCTCGCCGGCGCCACGCCCCCCCGCGTCACAGGGAGCCGCTCTGCTCCAATCAATGGGGGAATGCCACCAGCCGCGCTGGCTGACACCGAGCCGGCGGAGGACACAGGCGCAGCCACACAGGCTGCCGCACGGAGCAGCGGGAAGGGAAGGGAGGCGGGAGGGAACCAACTGAGCGCGGTCCGCTGCCCCCGCCCCCATAAAGCAGACCAAAACCCGCTGGCCGTGTCTAAGCATCTGCCCGGAGCCCGGCCAAAACACAGTTACTATGCAAGAGTGAACACACAAACAAGATACACAGTGAAAACACATACAAGATACATAACCCTCCATACCCCCCCCCCCCCCCCCCCCCCCCCCCCCCCAAGCGAAGGGAGAAAGGACCGGAGCGGGGGAGAAAGGGCTACGGGGACCCTCGGGACAGGGGCATCCCATTTCCGGATCACCATGCCGGACTGCCGCATTGCCCCCACAAGAGGGAGATGAGCGGGGGAGATAAGCTCCTGGGCACCAATTGTGCCATCTACCAATTACCCGGTGAGCAGCCTAAGCTGGGAGGCTTCCTATCCACCGTAGAGGTATACAACTCAAACCGGGCAGAAATAGACCAAAAGGGGGGTGGCGGGGTAAACCCCGACCTACCTGTAAGAAGGAAACTTCCAACCTCTGCTAGTCACGCAGAGAGAAAAAATACTGGTGATTGAAGGGAGGTACCAGGTATATATAGGCCGGAAGGTGGGGCTCGTTACAAGACTTCCTCTCTGCACTACGTCACCTGCAGGTGATTAACCCATGAGTAATGAATATTTAAGAAGTGAAGCGGGGTGTGTGGCACACCAAGAATAAAGTCTTAACCAAAGGATGTAGGGCAAATGACCTTTGAAAGAACACCGCCAGGGCAGAAACCTGCCCCTTCAGAGTACTAAGCTGGAGCCCCAGGTCCAGACCATGTTGAAGAAACTCCAGGATTCTGGAGATGGAAAATTCCCTACAAGGCAACGCCCTGATCTCACACCAATCAATATAAGACCTCCAAGTCCCATAGTAGATATTAGAGGAAGACCGCTTCCTAGCACTAATGAGAGTTCGAATCACAGCATCGGAAAGACCTTCCTCCTTCAAGATGGAGGTTTCAGCAGCCACGCCGTCAAAGCCAGCGTTGGTAAATTGGGATAACGTAGTTGACCCTGGGTGAGCAGATCCGGCAGCAGGGGCAGAACGAACTGATCCTCTGCTAACCTTACCACATCTGCGAACCAAACCTGTCTTGGCCACCTTGGAGCCACCAGAATTGCTGACGCACCCTCCAGGGCCGGCTTGCGCACCACTCTGGCCACCAAGGGAAACAGAGGGAACAGATACAGAAACCCCAGATCCCTCCAGTTCAGAGACATGGCATCCACTGCCAGAGCCAGTGGATCCCGTGAGAGAGACACAAATGTCGGAAGTTTGTGATTGTGATGAGAGGCAAAGAGGTCCACCACCGGGGACCCCCACCTGAGACAAATCAAGCGAAACACTTTGGGGCTGAGAGACCATTCCCCCCGGCGAGCTGAGAACCTGCTCAGAGAGTCCACCTCCGTGTTCTCCGCTCCCGGAATGTAAACTGCTGAAATGCAGGGGACGTGGGTCTCCGCCCAGGCCAGAATCAAAGACACTTCCTTGAGGGCACTCCTGCTGTGAGTCCCTCCCTGGTGATTGATGTAGGCGACCGCCGTCCGATTGTCCGACCGTACTTGAACCGGCAATCCTTGCAACTGATGAGTCAAGCGAAACAGAACAATCCTGATGGCCCTCAATTCCAGAACATTGATGGACTCTTGAGCCTCCTGAGGCCCCCACAGTCCCTGAAACTGACGATCCTTCCAGAACCCCCCCATCCTGATAGACTGGCATCCGTGGTGACCGTCTCCCAACAAGGGGCCAGAAAGAATCTGCCCCTCGACAGATTGATTGGATCCAGCCACCACTGAAGGGAGCACCGAACTCGGGGGGTCATCAGGAAGGACTGATGCAACGACAGTGGCGACCCATCCCAGGCCAGCAACAGATGGAGCTGGAGTGTCCTTGTGTGGAACTGAGCAAAGGGAAACGCTTCGAAGGAGGCTACCATCAATCCCACCAGCCTCATCCCCAGTCTGATGGCCGGAGGAGGGATAGACAGGAGGAGTCGAACCAACTCCTGAATCAAGAGAACCTTGGACTGAGGAAGAAACACCATGGCCTGGGAAGTATCCAGGGACATTCCCAGAAAAGACACTAACCTGGATGGAGATAGGGAGGACTTGGGGTAGTTGATCACCCACCCGAATCTCTCCAGAGTGGACACCACAGTTCTGGTGTCCAATACCGCTTGGCTGAAGGAAGATGCCATACTGAGAAGGTCGTCCAGATAAGGGACAATGTGAATACCCTGGGCTCTGAGGAGAGCCATCACCCCGGCCAGCACCTTGGTGAAAACCCTTGGAGCCGAGGTAAGACCGAAAGGAAGTGCCACAAACTGAAAATGACGATCCTCCACCACGAACCCGAGAAATCTCTGGTGCGCTGGAAAAATCGGCACATGCAGATAGGCGTCCTTGATGTCTACGGACGTCCGAAAGTCCCCCTGCCAAAGAGAATGGATAGCTGAACGCAGCATTTCCATGCGAAATTTCCGCGGACGGACGAACCTGTTGAGGATCTTTAGATCCAGAATGGGTCGAACCGAGCCGTCCTTCTTGGGCACCGTGAACAGAATGGAATAAAAGCCCCAACCCCTGTCTGAGGGGGGCACTGGGCAAATAACTGCCATATCCAACAGACTCTTTACTGCCGCCTGGAGCTCCTGCGCGGCCAGAAGTTCTGAAGGCACCCGAGACCTGAGGAATCTGGGAGGGGGCCGGAGCTCGAACTCCAGCTTGTAGCCGGAAGTCACCACTTCCCGGATCCATCTGTCCGAGACCAAGGAACTCGTCACTATCCGGATCTAACCCGGAAGAAGTCAATAGGTCCCTGACCACCGACCTGGTAGCCACCACCAGCAGCGCTGAAGCACAAACCGGCCTCATGGCTGACCAAACACTGGCAAAACCATGACAAGCCATTTGGTCAATGCGTTTATCCTCACCATCTTTAAGCGTGGAGCAATCAGGAGAATTTAAAACAGTAGTGTTGGATAAACCCAGAATCTGTGCATCCACCTCGGGAGGGGACGCCCAACGCTTAACCGTATCCAAGGGAAAGGGATATTTTTTGTCCCAACCCTGAGGGACACCTGGGAGCCGGGCAGGCCTCTCCCATTCCTTAGCAATAATCCCATCAAAATGCTTTTGGTTAGGAAATTCCAAGCGCGGCCTGGATTCTTCAAAAAATTCCCCCTTTTGCTGTGGAACCGCCTCAGGAGGAGAAATAGCCAAAACCTCAAACATCTGAGCCAGAACATTAGGAGTATCCGAAGACCTCCCCAAGCCCCGCTCGGTGTCAGCACCCACAAACTGCTGATCGTCTGAATTATCTGATTCTTCATATACCTCCCCTTCCTCAAGTTGGGAGTAATCAGACCAGTCCAGATTATCAAGATCATCCAAGTCGGCCGCCGGTGAAGACGGCGACAAGTGCTTTCTCTTAGCCGGCGCCTTTCTGGTGACCGTGCTGGAGAATAATTTTTCAAGATTGGCCAATCGGGCACACATCTCCGATTGCAACTGCCCGCCCATGACAACGTCAGACTGGGCACGGATCAAACTGGGAGGGGGGGGGGGAGGAGAGACTGGCGGCGCTGAACCAGACGCCTGGGGTCCGGACTGCCGCGTAATAGTCTGCTGTGCGCATGGTATACACAGATATACATCATCGCCAGTAAGGGATGCCCCACACCCCATACACTTCCGGGATTGCCCCGAGGGGAGCCCGAGCCCGGTATCCGGGGATGCCTCCATAAGGTGAACTTATAGTTGGTCGCAATGACCGAGGGAATTACGCATATAAGCAACCCGGGATGCCCCTTTAATGTCCCAAGTGGGAGGATTTACAATAAGCCAATTAAGAACCCAGGGACCCTAGGACCGGGAGAAACCCCCTAACACCACTGTAGGTTATATCTGAAAGACATAATAAAAAAGGCTAATAAGAAAAGCGGAGTATAAAATATATATATATATATATGACATAAAAATATATAATTATAGGTGATGGGACAGAAGGGGGGCCCACCGGGCCACTCACTGTGGTCCTGAAGACAGCTTCCTCTCTCCGTGAGGTAAAGAGCAGCTCTGAGGAGAGAAGGGGGGCGTGGCCAGCTCCTTCTGAGGAAACAGGCACAGAGAAAAGCACCTCAGTGGTGCCTGTGACACAGGGGCGGGCCGCAGCGCTGGAAAGCCTGGCCCCGCCCCCAAGAGTGAAAGCGTGAGGGGAGAAGCTCCCCTCCGCCATGACAATGCAAAAAGGCCGGCACCGCAGCGCCGGTCTCAGAAGAGACAGAAGGAGGGGAGCGGGCCGTGGCTTTGACCCCGACACCCGGCCCCGCCCCTTTTACCTCAGGGAGAAAGCCTGCATAAAATTGGCGGCCACAGCGCCGTTTTGACAGAGAAATACACGCTGTTATGAAGTAATAAATAAGTTAATAACTATTGGGAGGATAATTTACTAAATTAATACATTAAAACATTATTAAGAATGAATGATTACAAAATTTGGACCTAACACCGAATAAGGGGCCCTGCTCCTACCCTCTGCTATCCCACTAGAGAGAGGGGCATTACCCAAAGGGGGGGACCACCCAAAGTGTAAGGCCAAGGGACGGGGCATCCCAAACCGGGGTCACCATCCCGGATGACCGTCTACCCTCTTATATAGGGTCTCACGGGAGAGCATTTGCTCTTAAGCACCAAGGGTGCTTTTTTACCCTCACCCGGACCATCAGCCTAGGCTGGGAGGCATGAGGTAACAGAAAAAAAAAGATCCAGGCGGAAATAGATAACTAAAGGGCCGGGAGTCATCCCGGCTACCTGAAATCCCCCTGTGCAAGGAGGAGACCACATCTTCTGACTTGCTCGCCGACTGCAGAGATGAAGACTGGGTAATGAGTGGGAGGTCCCAGGTATTTATGGACCGGGAGAGGCTCTCTTTTTTCCTGGCATCTCTGCATATCGCCCTCTACAGGTCAGTATTACCCACACGTTATGAATTTCTTGAAGCGGGGTGTGTGACACTTAGAATAAATCGTGTTTCAAGTGAGATCCTTCATTAAATTTGACCTATTGTCAAATATCTTGAGTGTACCAAAGTGTACCAAAACCCACTATACAATACTTTTGATCCCCTTCCGATACTCCATTCTTAGGGTGTAGAACTAAAAATTGATATTTTCCCTTACAGAAATGTCCTGGAACACCGATTTATTCGCTGTCGTCCTCTGCAGCTGATCAGCCATTGCACAGGTGCAGCAAAGGCATCATTGCCACTCTCAGCAGTGGCAATAAATTGAGTAGGCGGGGCTTTACAGCTAAAACCGGCGGCATTAGTGGGAGTCTGGAGTGGGACTGAAGCAGGAGTGTTAAAAGTTGTCAAAAGGTACTTCTCACAGGAGGGGCTATTCAGAGGATGCTAGTTAAAAATGTTGGTCAGCTTGAAAATGGAACACTCCTTTTTAGCAAGTTTTTGATGTTCTGCCTTATTGTTTTCCTCTTTCGGAATGTAAAAAAAAAAAAAACATTGTTAGACTTACCATTACGGCATTTCTACGAGTCCTTCAGGATGATCCACAGAGAGAGGAGTCGCACCCTCTGGGAGGAAACACAAACTGAACAGGGGTTAAAACCCCACCCCATAAATAGGAGTTTATAGGGCAGGACATTTTTGGACAGGAGATGTCTGGTCGGATTTGAGGCCACTTGCCAATCAAGGGGCCTAACGGCATGGTCAGATTGGCAGAATAACCAATTGGTCCACTTCCTCCACTTTCTTAGAGACTTCAACGGGGGTATGAGGAAAGTCACCCCTATTACTCCCCCGGAAGATGAGAGACTCTCTTTCTTGGAGAAATGGGAGGCGGACTTAGGGGTCTCCTTTGCCCTGGAACAGTGTAGAAAACTTTTAACCATGCCGCATAAAACATCTATATGCACACGCATCCAAGAATGTAACTACATAATTCTCTCTCGATGGTACAGGGTGCCGACCATAATTATGGTCGTCAGAAGCCTCTGATAAGTGCTGGAGGTGTGATTGATGAGGCAAGAGGCGACTTGATACACATTTTCTGGTCCTGCCCAGTTCTAAGGAATTTCTGGGGCTCGGTTAGAGAGATCACGGGCAGGGTAACAGAGAAAGAGGTGACCGACGATCTGGCCTCCTGTCTCCTACACATGACTAAGACCCCCCTAAAAATCTACAAAAAATCACTGCTGTGTCACCTCCAATGCGGCAAAGATTTGCACTCCACTTAGGTGGAGATCCCCGGAGCCTCCTTCGGTTGCAATGTGGATCCTGTAGGTGAACGGTTTGAAAATGTGATACTTTCTCGCGAGAACAAATTTGAATCTTTTACGCTTACATGGTACAACTGACTGAGATTCTTGGAATCAGCAGACTGCAAGGCCCTATTGGATGCCATCCAGGGAGCCGCACACCAAACCCCCGCTCCCCCCCCCCCCCCCCCCCAGTTAGTCCCCTTGGGCCAACACAGACCTGGTCTACAAAACTGAACAACAGAGTTTATTTTGTTATAATCTTTATTCGAAAAAGTTAACATGACAACTCTTACATTGTGACTGAACTGGCCTGTAATCATTGTCCTTGTTTCAAGAATGTATCGCAGATGTATTTTTTCTGACGAAAATTATAAATAAAGAATATTAAAAAAAAAAAAAAAAAAAAAAAAAAAAAAAAAAAGACCACCCCTTCCCCTCCACCTCAGTCTTAATCAAGTTACATAAGGATACAATAGGAGGGAACTAAGGGGTCATCCTGAAGGACTCATAGAAAAACCGTTAATGGTAAGTGTAACGAGGAATTTCTCCCTTCGTCCTTTAGAACGACCCACAGAGAGGATTAGCAAGTAATTATACCTTAGGGGTGGCAATCTGCTAGTAAGACCCTTTTACCAATGGTCTGATGTTTTGCAGAAAGGAGATCTAGTCTCTAGTGCTTGAGGAAGGTGTGAGGTGAAGACCACACTGCTGCTTTAAAGATCTCTTTTATAGAGGCACCTGTCCTCTCTGCCCAGCAAGCTGACATAGCTCTTGCTGAATGCGCTGGGACCTGTGGAAGAGGAACTCCTCTGGATGTTTAAGCCTGCACAATAGTCCGTTTTATCCACCTGGAAATAGTGGATTTAGAAGCAGCTAGGCCCCGTCACTCACCGCTAAAAATTATCAAAAGCTGTTCCGCTATTCACCACTCTCTAGATCTCTCTAAAAAAATGAATAGAGCTCTTCTCACATCTAATAGTGAGATATCTTCTGTAGCACTCTTTGGCAAAAATAAAGGACCGGGTCTCAGTAAGATAAGTGGCCTTATCTGGAAGAATTGTGCAGTAGGGTTCCTTCATCGATAGAGCTTGCAGCTCACTTACCCGCCTGGCTGATGTGATGGCCAAACAAAATTTCACAACACAACCACTTTTCCAGTAGCCCTTTCAACTCGACGATTGAGTCCCAGGTCAGAAAACCTTTGAAGGGTGCTGGTCTTTTACAGGTAATCGCCTTAAAGAACTCATTAATAAATTAATCCTGTCTCAACTGGAAGTCTAGAAAAATGGATAAAACAGAAGTCTGAGTCTTTAGCGTACTTACTGCTAGACCCTTCTCAAACCCTTCCTGCAGGAATTCGAGGACTTTGCATAGGTGCTCCTGGTGGTCAATTTTGGGCTGAGTTTTAATCACTCTGCCCGAACAGCCCTTCTTCTCTAAGATGGCCCCTTCAAGACCCATGCTGTCAGCTGAAGCTTGGCTGGCGCTGGATGCAAAATGGGAGCCCTGATGAAGCAAATTCGAAATATTTGGTAGATGCCATGGCCCCTTTTTCACCATCCTTTTCAGTTCTGAGAACCGGGATTTTCTTGGCCAAAAAGTAGCTATGAAGATAAAGTTGATTTCTTCTCAAGCTATCTTATGTATCACCTGAGACAGTAATCTGAGAGGAGGGAAGGCATAAGCTAGGTGAAAATGCTCCCCAGTCTCCCAAAGTCTTCTCCAAAAAGGGGATTAACTTGAAATGCAATTCCACACAACCTTGCCTTAAAAAACAGGTCTCCTGACCATGTTTTAAGCCAAAGTGCCCTTCTAGTACAGGTTAATAGAATGGTTGACTTAGCCGTGGCCCTGATGGTCTCTGATGCATTTGCTAGGAAAGAAATGGCTCTAAAGAGAGTAGGTAACGTCTCAAGAATACTCTCCTTAGGAGTGTCATTCTCCAAATAACCCTTCAGGTTATTCCCCCCCCAACCCGTGGAATAACACATGACAGTGGACTCTCTTTTTAAATCCTATTTATGCTTCAATTTGCCACTTACCCTGAGCTCTTTAATCTTCTCCCTCTGCTGGATGGTCAGCTCACTGGTTTTCTTCCAAGCTTCCTCCAGTGGGCTCATTACAGAAGACAGCTCTGCCTGGAGGGAAGACAACAGTAGCAGGATAAGTAACACAAATCACTCAGTCCATATTCTCGACAACAAAGTGTAATGTGACAAAAACTCACCTCGTACAGCTCCACCGCATCCATGATGGGCAGGAACTTGTGGCTGCTGTGCTTCAGGGCATCCCGACAGATAACACAACCCAGGTCATCGTCATCAATACAGTGAAATTTCAGCGTCTCGTCATGCTCCCTACATTTAACAAAGGGCTGGGCCCATACTTTCTTTTGAAGACATGCCGGGGTCAGGGCGGCATCATCATCAGCTGCCATGCATGCTTCGTCCTCTTCTTCACACACCATCACAGAGGTGTCCAGATTCATTTTCTAAACGGAGGTGGGAAAAAAAGACTAAAGCAGGTGGTAAACCAGTAGGCCATTGTAGTTAGGACTAGAATAGGGACTCTTTCTAGCAAAACCAATAACATTAAACTAGGCACAGTATAGGTATAGAATAGCGCCTTGTTACCAGGACCGTATTTGGTATTCATGATGCCCTAGGCACTTTAAAGGGCCACTCCCGCCACTTTCCCGAAAATGACATACCCCCCCACCATGCCCCCTCCTATTAGCGATACTGAACGTCTAAGAAAAAAAAAAGACACTCCCTTTCACCGCCAATCCAGCTGACCACCGCCATTTTCCTGTAGTCCCAGCAGGTCACAGGGGGCTGGCGCACTCCACTTAGCGCGCGCTCCCATCCGCCACCAATGCAGAAAGCATTGGCTCCAAGCGGCCAGCTGGGACTTTTGGAAGGCGGCAGGCTTTCGGTTCCTCAGCTGTGGCACCTCCGGCTGGATTTGGGGTGAAGGGTTTTTTTTTTTTTTTTCTTTTCTCCCGAGAAGGAGAAGAGAAGATGAGTAATGTTTGTTGCAAATTTGCCTGACATGAGTCTGCATCTATTTTTTTTTTTAAACCATTTATACCTGGACACAAGCTGTAACTGGAAAGCTCTAACATGATGTCTGACTATAAAAAAAAAAGAGATAGACTTTCTAAACAGCCTATAAATTAAGAGCCTAGTTAAAGATGCCTTGCGGCGACGAAACGCGTCGGCGGTGGCGAGCGGTGGATATAGGATCCTTTTTAATTTGAATTTTTTAAACTTTTGGAACAGCAGTGCCCGCTATTTGGGACAGAGCCGGTGGTCGTTTGATTCCAGCGCCGGTGAGATCGTGATTGTGTTCAATGCCTTTCTTTTCTATGTAATATGTGAGTGCAATTCCTGTTTTTTTATATTAAAGTGAAGCGTTTTTACAGAATTACACTATATGTGTTTTTTCTGTTTTTTACATCAATGTACTG
This sequence comes from Gastrophryne carolinensis, assembly GCA_027917425.1. Classification (NCBI taxonomy): domain Eukaryota; kingdom Metazoa; phylum Chordata; class Amphibia; order Anura; family Microhylidae; genus Gastrophryne; species Gastrophryne carolinensis. The sequence continues at coordinate 15,748,259 of CM051240.1, read as the reverse complement.
AGATCATCTGAGTCATATTTGACAAGCATTATATTTGGGAAAGAGGTTTTCTGGAAGTGGTGCCCATACCATGTACATCAGCTGGAAGTGCTTTACAGATGGGGAGCTTATATAAAGCCTTGAGCATTGCTTGACCTGTTTATTTGAAGTCCACTATTGGCAACAACGTTACCTAACATTCTAATTATTGTGAAGTTGGTAAGAGTTTGCACGTTTGGTGGAGGATTAATTTGGCACATTTACATGTGAAGTGCATGCACCGTGGGATATTTTATTATTTCAAAGTTTTGGACTTTTTTCTTGCAGTTTTCCACTGGGAGATTAACTGTATCATTATTTATGCTCTGTGTTTTTTGTTTATATAAATTAAGGGCTCTGTATCTCTGTACTCACCATTTGAATATACAGAAGAGGAGTGTTGCTGGAAAGCTCTAAGAACGTGATGCCTGACTGTATAGGGATAGGATTATATAGTATAAGTCTATCTCTGTATAGTCAGAGTGAGACAAGTTTTTAGAGCTTCCCAGGGACGCCCCTCTTCTGCAGATACAAGTTGTCGAAACAGCTGCTTACAGCTTGCCCCATGCTGGTTGTCAGAAGCGGCAGCTTTTATTCACCAGCGCTTTGCATTCTCCGCTAAACTTGCTCTCTTCTGCTGACTCAATTTTCAGGGTCCCCTGTTTAAATTTACAGTCCCCCATAGAGATATATGCAGAGCTGATGACTGATCCTAGCATGAGAGGTCCGGCACAAGACAGTTGCCTTGGCTTGTTAAAAAATATAAATCAGCCTGGATGAAAGATCTAGTACGCCCCGCAACCCTTACCTGAACCTCGATCCACCGGCAAAACGTGGCAATGCCATTGGCCACCGATGGTCACGTGGGCTGGACCAGTAGCCGGGCAAGAGAAAGCAATCCCATGTGACCGCCAGCATCCCCTGTGGTGCATGTTGCCGGTGGATCAAGGATCAGGAAAGGGTTTTTTTTTGGTGGGGGGGGGGGGGGGGGTGTCCAGAGCCTATAACCATTTCCCTCCACACCCATTATGTAGAAAATGGGTGAGGGACCATTTTAAGCCTTGGTCATTAATTGCATTATATAATTCACTGGACATGGGGGTCTATGATTTGTTATAAGGGGAAGCCAAACAGCATTAAAATAGAAAAAAAAAAAAAACATCTTCTGAATAGTTTTAAAGAGTTCCCACACGGGTGCAGGACGACACTGTGCCAGGCTCGGGAACCCCAAAATCTTTACCTTCATTAAATATACCTATTTCTAATACTAATTTCATTTGCAAAAATATATAATAATAAAAAAAAAAAAAAAATATTATATATATATATTTTTTTTTTTTTTTTTTTTTTTTACTTGTTACCCATGAACTTGCGGCATAATATTAATGATAACATTTATATAGTCCATTTTTATAGAGTCATCTCCTGGGTCTTGATGGCGTCTTCTTATAATATATGCTGTAAATGTTTATATATTTCCAATAAAAGATTTGCTTTTATAATTGAGTGCAGCTCATTGCAGGGGATTGTTTCTGGGATACATCTAGAATCCCAGTATTAGAATTTTGTTGAAGCTGGTTATGTGTCTCAGGTGAGAACGATGTGCGGGAAGGCAGGGCCTTGAGCTGTTGGTTCATGGCACCCATTATAATCCACTGGAAGCCCTGGAATCCACTACGCATGGAGTTTTATCCCAACATAGCGGGAAATGACTGGGTCTATTAACACGACCAGCGACTGACGTTACCTTGGCTTCAGGTTCTTCCTCTTCACATCTTGGATTCTGGGAAGCTTCTGGAATGTGGGTGGTCTTCTGGTCCGCACCATTCTCCATGTTTTCCTTTATGGAGGATTTAGAAGACACCAGCCGGGTTTTGTCCACCCACTCAGACTGGCGGCGTGGAACTGCAGGGAAAGCAAGGTCTCATAATAAAACAAGTCATGTGACAAGGTAAGGAAGGGGCAGGGGCCACACAGAAAGCAGACCTTCACCCTGAATAAGAGCATACCTTATATGTTTCCCACACCCTGTACATACAGATTGCCCACATTAATCCGGACCTTCACCCTGAATAAGAGCCTATCTTATATGTTTCCTCCCTGTACATACAGATTGCTCACATTAATCCGGACCTTCACCCTGAATAAGAGCCTATCTTATATGTTTCCCACACCCTGTACATACAGATTGCTCACATTAATCCAGACCTTCACCCTGAATAAGAGCCTATCTTATATGTTTCCCCCCCCGTACATACAGATTGCTCACATTAATCCGGACCTTCACCCTGAATAAGAGCCTATCTTATATGTTTCCCCCCTGTACATACAGATTGCCCACATTAATCCGGACCTTCACCCTGAATAAGAGCCTATCTTATATGTTTCCCCCTGTACATACAGATTGCTCACATTAATCCGGACCCTCACCCTGAATAAGAGCCTATCTTATATGTTTCCTCCCTGTACATACAGATTGCTCACATTAATCCGGACCCTCACCCTGAATAAGAGCCTATCTTGTATGTTTCCCCCCTGTACATACAGATTGCTCACATTAATCCAGACCTTCACCCTGAATAAGAGCCTATCTTATATGTTTCCCCCCCCGTACATACAGATTGCTCACATTAATCCGGACCCTCACCCTGAATAAGAGCCTATCTTATATGTTTCCCCCCTGTACATACAGATTGCCCACATTAATCCGGACCTTCACCCTGAATAAGAGCCTATCTTATATGTTTCCCCCACCCTGTACATACAGATTGCTCACATTAATCCGGACCTTCACCCTGAATAAGAGCCTATCTTATATGTTCCCCCCCCCCCCTGTACATACAGATTGTCCAAATTATTATTATAAAAATATTAAAAATCCTCCTACCTGCATCTACTGCATGTTATTAGCCTTTAAACATTGAAGATGGCGGCTCATGGAGCATCAGGCAGCCTGCAAACAGGAAGTGTCTTCTAACTTTCTCGCTCTGCATTCTGGGATTGCTGACCTTTCCCTGACCCCAGCTCTGCTCTGTCTGTGCAAAGCACAGTTATAACCCACCCCCTGTACTTTATCTCACTCTCCTCATTATGTGATGTTTCTGAGGCAAGATGGCGGCGCCCGTATCCTAGAGTCCTGAACAGAGTTACAGCCCAGTGGGGGGGGGGGGGGGAAAGAATAATAAGTGACGAAAATCTCAAAACATCAAAAAATTAATTTTAGATGCTGGGGAATAGTTTTTTTATAGGTTTGGACGTTTCATTAAATGATGAAGATTCGGATTAAGCCACCTCAGACAGGTTTGTCCCACCCGGTGAAGCGGAAGTATGGTAAAAAAATGCACTTAGTTTTTCTGTGCTATTTAGCAGCGCTACCCGGGATGCCCCGCCCTGCATCGCTATCCTGGGTTTTGGTCCTCCCCCCCCCGATTGGGGATGCCCCGCTGCATGAAACCCCCCAGCTGCAGCTCAGAGAGTGCTGACGCCCGCATCCTCCGCCTCGCTCTAACAGTGAGCATGCTCGTGCCGGCCATTCACTAGAGCCCTGCCATTGCACCAGGAAACAAGGTAAGTGAGTGGGGCGACCTGGGGGGTTTCACACAGCGAGGCATTCCCATTTTCAATGCCTGGGGAAGGGGGGGGGGGGGGGGAATCGATCCGCGTGTGTTTTGCTCCACTTTAAAACAGAATATAATCAGGCGGACAGATACTCTCTACTTCCAGGCCTCTTCTGCGGCGCAGCCCATCATCCTCCAGGACACGCCCATGTGCCCACAAGCAGCCTATCAGCTGCTGGTCCTGGAAGCGGATAGGCTGCGCCGCCATGGGAGCAGAAGAGGCCCTGAAGCGGGTTTTTTGTTTCAACGCAGCGGGGCATCCCAGTTCTTGCCGCTATATAGTAGCTTCCTCTCCCAGCATCTCAGCCATGCTGCAGCCTGGATTCAACTGACAATGCACAGTAACAGGAAGCCCAGCAGCACTTCCTGTTTGCAGGTGGCCTGCAAATGCATGAGTCGCCATTTTATTTCTAAAAATTTACCAAAGCAGGATTTAGAAAAAGGTAAATTATTTTTTAAGTGCAGCAATGTAAATTGCCCCGGGGAGGGATGCATATAAACACTGTTTGATGTGTTTGTCTGATTTAAAGAGGATCATCGGAGGCCCTGGAGTCTAAAAAGACTCCAGAGCCTCCCAAGTTCCAGTCCCAGAGCGTTCTGAAATGGGATACCCCGCTATGTGTAAAACACCCCGAAAAACTTACCCCCCCCCCCCCCTACAGAGCCCTTGGCGCATCTGTGTGCTCCAGCCGTGCACGGCCTTCCCGATTGGGCGGGCGGGGGATGCAGCTGGCGGCGCTGCTGAAGGGAGCCAAGTGACAGTATGCCGTGAGTGAAACGGGCTGACCTGGGGGGGGGGGGGGGTAGGGACACAATTCGGGATGTCGGCCCAGAGAGGAAGACACAGAAAAGTGAAATTCATGTGTGTGGTACCTCTTTGAGTAATTTTGACTGTTGATCTGCTCTAATGCTTGGCAAAATGCTCCACTTAAGGTGGACCAACACCCAGGATTTTGACTATCCTGGGTTTTGGTCCACTTCGGCGGGGACTCCAGATCGGGGGTGCCCCTCTTTGTAAAACCCCCCAGATTGCCCTATTCAACTAACCTCACCCCGCTCCTACAGCGCATGCATGGCAGCGCGTCCAATCAGCGCGCTCGGAGCACGCTGGTGGCCGCATCACGCGCTTCCCTCTAACAGGGAGCTTGCTAGAGAAAAGCGCGAGATGCGGCAGGCGAATGCGCAGTTGGACCGGGAATCAGGTAAGGTTTACCAACGTCCTGAGGGGGAATTCACACAGTGGGGCATCCCGATTTTGGATGCCCCGCGGGGTGGTATCGGATCGGCCCGGGAATCTTATAGATTGCCGGGCCGACCTGACTGGGTGTTGGTCCACTTTAAGGCATTCGGGAGCGCGCACAGCCCCAAGATGCAGGGGATACGGCTGCTAGTGTTTACATAGGCAAGGGAGCCAAGAAGGTGAGTTTTACGGCCACCCGAGGGGGGTATAACACAATAGGGCACACCGATTTGGGAAGGGCAGCAGCCAGCCCTGGGTTTTTTGGGAATCCAGGGCAAGCAGTGCAGGGTTGTTGTTCCTCTGTAAAGTGGACCAAATCCCAGCAGGATTGTCCAGGGAATCTATAAGATTCCTGGGCCGATCCATTCCCTCCCCCTCCCTCTCTCTAGCAGGGCATGTGCCCGCGCCCTGTTATAGGGAAGCGCGAGATGCAGCCGCCAGCGCGCTCTGAGCCGCTGAGCTTAGACGCCGCTAAGACATGCATAGCTCAGCGACTCAGAGCGCGCTGATTGGACGAGCAGCTGAGCATGCGCGATAGGAACGGGGTGAGGTGTGTTGATCTGGGCGTTCTGGGGGGTTTCACGCGTCTGGGCACCCCCACATCTGGGCACCCTCATTCAGGGGTGCCCTGGGGAAGTGGACCAAAACCCAGGATAGTCAAAATCCCATCACTTTAAAGGACGACACTTGTCTAATCTCCCTGCCACAGGCATATACATACATACATGAATCAAGGCGGCAAGTGTGACGGCACATGACCAGGGAGGATTGTGGGATACATACACCATGGTGGGCATAATATCAGGGAGGTAAGTGGCCACAGTGGGCATGATATCAGGGAGGTAAGTGACCACAGTGGGCATGATATCAGGGAGGTAAGTGGCCATGGTGGGCATGATATCGGGGAGGTAAGTGGTCATGGTGGGCATGATATTGGAGAGGTAAGTGGCCATGGTGGGCATGATATCGGGGAGGTAAGTGGTCATGGTGGGCATGATACCAAGGAGGTAAGTGGCCATGGTGGGCATGATACCAGGGAGGTAAGTGGCCATAGTGGGCATACCAGGGAGGTAAGTGGCCATGGTGGGCATGATATCGGGGAAGTAAGTGGCCATGGTGGGCATGATACCAGGGAGGTAAGTGGCCATGGTGGGCATGATATCGGGGAAGTAAGTGGCCATGGTGGGCATGATACCAGGGAGGTAAGTGGTCATGGTGGGCATGATATCGGGGAGGTAAGTGGCCATGGTGGGCATAATATCAGGGGAGGTAAGTAGCCATGGTGGGCATGATATCAGGGAGGTAAGTGGCCATGGTGGGCATATCAGGGAGGTAAGTGGCCATGGTGGGCATGATATCAGGGAGGTAAGTGGCCATGGTGGGCATATCAGGGAGGTAAGTGGCCATGGTGGGCATATCAGGGAGGTAAGTGGCCATGGTGGGCATGGTATGGGTGAGGTAAGTGGCCATGGTGGGCATGATATCAGGGAGGTAGGTGGCCATGGTGGGCATGATATCGGGGAGGTAAGTGGTCATGGTGGGCATGATACCAGGGAGGTAAGTGGCCATGGTGGGCATGATATCGGGGAAGTAAGTGGCCATGGTGGGCATGATATCGGGGAAGTAAGTGGCCATGGTGGGCATGATATCGGGGAAGTAAGTGGCCATGGTGGGCATGATACCAGGGAGGTAAGTGGTCATGGTGGGCATGATATCGGGGAGGTAAGTGGCCATGGTGGGCATAATATCAGGGGAGGTAAGTAGCCATGGTGGGCATGATATCAGGGAGGTAAGTGGCCATGGTGGGCATATCAGGGAGGTAAGTGGCCATGGTGGGCATATCAGGGAGGTAAGTGGCCATGGTGGGCATATCAGGGAGGTAAGTGGCCATGGTGGGCATATCAGGGAGGTAAGTGGCCATGGTGGGCATGGTATGGGTGAGGTAAGTGGCCATGGTGGGCATGATATCAGGGAGGTAGGTGGCCATGGTGGGCATGATATCAGGGAGGTAAGTGGCCATGGTGGGCATGATATGGGTGAGGTAAGTGGCCATGATATCGGGGAGGTAAGTGGCCATGATATAATGGTTATGCAATACGTGGCGGTAAGTACTTACGGTGTGTGCTCCCCAGTAGCAGGGTGCAGTGTTTCCCGTCCCCCATCCCCTCCTCCTCAGGGTCGCTGTCGGCCTCTCCCCCGCACGGGGGCAGTATGTCGCTGTGCTCGGGCTCCTCCATGGCGGGAATCTCCTCAGGCAGAGCTGAGGGGGGTCTGGAGACAGTCAGGGGGGTCCTGTCACTACCGGGAACGGGGAAGGGGGAGGCTGAAAACCGGCAGCAGCGATCACAACATGCAGCTGACACACCAAAACTTCCTGTATGTGTGCAGCGGCCGGAAGTGACGACACAATAATGGGCAAATTGTACCACCACCAGTCCGTGAATACAGACTCCAAGAAAATGGCCGCCAACCTCCTCCAATGTAATGAATCCGGCCACTGCGGGCTCTCACTTTTGTGCTTGCTGATCCTGCCATTATCATGTTTTATTATGACCATAATCCCCAAGTGTCCCTAATTTGGAGGGACTGTCCCTCATTGGAGTCCATGTCCCCCTTCCCCTTGTTCTCATTTGTCCCTCTTTGAGGTGTAACATGCAGATCTGCAGCAATAAATTATTAATTCGTCTATTCAAAGTGTTTCTATTGTTATAACTGTTACATCCTATCCCCTATCCATCCCTCAATGAGGGGGCGTGGCTTAATTTAACAAGTGTCCCTCTTTCTTTCCCAACCTGAAATGTTGGTAGGTGTGTTATGACATCACAAAGTCTCTGCAGTCACTGAAGCTTAAAGCGGACCTTCACCATGATTTATTGAAAAGCCCAAACCCTTAAAAACGATTCCCCAGCATCTAAAGTTAATATATATTCTAAGTATGTCACACACCCCGCTTCAAGATAATCATTACGAATCGGATTATTCGGACGACCAGCTATTCGTTGGCGCGGACTCTGAGAAGGGGTCAGGGAGTTCTTTGGATACTCCTAACGTCCTTGCTCAGATGTTTGAGGTTCTGGCTATTTCTCCTCCAGAGGTTGCTCCTCATCAACAAGGGGGGTTTTATGAGGAATCCAAGCCGCGCTTGGAATTCCCTAATAAAAGGCATTTTGATAAGATTATTTCTAAGGAATGGGAGAGGCCGGCTCAGCTCCCAGGCATTCTTCAGAGTTGGGATAAAAGATATCCTTTCCCTTCGGACACGGTTAAGCGCTGGACGTCCCCCCCCCTGAGGTGGATGCACCAATTCTGGGGTTATCCAATTCAGCCGTTTTTGAATAACCCCGATTGCTCTTCTCTTAAAAATGGAGGGGATAAACGAATTGGCCAGATGGCTTGTCATGGTTTCGCCAGTATTGGGGCAGCCATACGGCCCTTTTTGCGCTTCATCTCTGCTGGTGGTGGCTACCAGGTCGGTGGTCAGAGACTTGTTGTCATCTTCCGGTTTACAACCGGACAGTGACGAATTTCTGGGACTTAAACGTTGTGAGTTATTCTTGTCTTTCATGTTAGCCGCCTTGGAGAGCTTCTGCTCTGATGGTGACTATAAGGCGTTCAGTTTGGTTGCGCCAGTGGGCGGCCGACTTTGGGCCAAAAAAGTCGCTGACGTCTCTCCCATTCGTGGGGCTATGGCTTTTTGGAGAAAAATTGGATTCAGTAGCTAAGGGGGGTAAGTTACCTCAACGCAAGAAGCAACGACGTCCCTTTCGCGGGGCGGCTTCTTTCAATCATTCCTTTCGCGGATCCAGAGCAGGAAGAGGTTTCGCCTTCCCTTCCACTAGAGGAGATTCCTGGAATAGGGGCAGAGGACGTGCCCGCTCAGGATACAACTGGGGTTCATAACCCAAAACCTGCGAACAAGCCTGCTCAGCAATGAGGGGGCGCCCTCACCCGTGCGGGTGGGGGGACAGCGGCGACACTTCTCTCTGATCTGGATTCGGGAGGTTTCGGACAAACGGATCCGGGAAGTCGTGTCTTCCGGCTACAAGTTGGAGTTCGAGTCCCATCCTCCTCCGCTTTTCTTCAGGTCTAGGGTGCCCCCGGACGCACCGGGCGCACAGGGGCTTCGGGAGGCGCTTTTCAAGTCTTCTGGAGATAGAGGTCATCTCGCCAGTGCCCCTATCAGATCAGGGTCGGGGATTTTACTCAAATCTGTTCACGGTCCCCAAAAAGGATGGCTCTATCCGGCCCATCCTGGATCTGAAGATCCTCAACAGGTTTATCAGGCTGCGAAAATTTCGCATGGAATCGCGTTGTTCAGCTATCCGCGCTCTCCGTTTCCTCCATGTTCCGATTTTTTACCGCGCACCAGAGATTCCTCGGGTTTGTGGTGGAAGATCGGCACTTTCAGTTTGTAGCTCTTCCTTTTGGTCTCACCACAGCTCCAAGGGTTTTTCACCAAGGTGCTCGCTGGGGTGATGGCTCTTCTTAGAGCGCAGGGAATTCGCATAGTGCCATATCTGGACGATCTCCTCATCATGGCATCATCATTCAGCCAAGCGGAATTGGACACCAGGACGGTAATATCCACTCTGGAGAGGTTCTGCTGGGTGATCAACTATCCCAAGTCCTCCTTTTACCCGTCCAGGATAGTATCCTTTCTGGGAATGTCTCTGGATACAGATCAGGCCAGAATGTTCCTTCTTCAATCCAAGGTTCTTTTGATTCAGGAATTGATTCGGTCGCTCATGTCCATTCCTTGTCCGACCATTCGACTAGGAATGAGACTGGTGGGGTTGATGGTGGCCTCCTTCGAGGCAGTCCCCTTTGCCCAGTTTCACACGAGGACGCTACAACTCCATCTATTGTCTGTCTGGGACAGATCTCCTCTGTCGCTGGATCAATTCTTTCTGATGTCTCCCCGGGCTCGCCGACCACTCAGGTGGTGGCTGAACTCAACCAATCTGTTGAAGGGCAGGTCTTTTCAGACTCCTCGTTGGGAGGTGGTCACCACGGATGCCAGCCTCTCAGGATGGGGGGGCTTCTGGAATGATCTGCAATTTCAGGGGTTGTGAGGACCCCTGGAAGCCCACGAGCCTATCAACATTCTGGAATTGAGAGCCATCAGAATGGTTCTTTTTCGTCTGACTCATCTCCTGCAGGGCTTGCCGGTCCAGGTTCGGTCGGACAATCGGACGGCGGTTGCCTACATCAATCACCAGGGAGGGACTCGCAGCAGTAGTACCCTCAGGGAAGTGTCATTGATTCTGGACTGGGCGGAGAGCCACGTCCCGTGCATCTCGGCAGTTCACATTCCGGGAGTAGAGAACTCGGAGGCGGACTCTCTGAATAGGTGGTCAGCCCGCAAGGGGGAGTGGCCTCTCAGTCCCAAGGTGTTTCGTTCAATTTGTCTCAGGTGGGGTTCACCGATGGTGGACCTCTTTGCCTCCCGTCACAATCACAAACTTCTGGCATCTGTGTCTCTGGCGAAGGACCCGCTAGCCTTCGCGACGGACGCCGTGTCCCTGAACTGGAGGGATCTGGGGTTTCTGTATCTGTTCCCTCCGTTTCCCATGGTAGCCAGAGTAGTGCGCAAGCTGGCTCTGGAAGGAGCGTCAGCAATTCTGGCGGCTCCAAGGTGGCCAAGACAGGTTTGGTTCGCAGACGTGGTAAGGTTAGCAGAAGATCAGTTCGTTCTGCCCCTGCTGCCGGATCTGCACACACAGGGTCATCTACGTTGCCCCAATTTACCAATGCTGGCTTTGACGGCGTGGCTGCGGAAACCTCCATCTTGAAGGAGGAAGGTCTTTAGGAAGAGGTTTTTTTCTTCTGTTTACTATAGGACTTGGAGGTCTTATATTGATTGGTGTGAGACTAGGGCTTTCCCTTGCAGGGAATTCTCTATTTCTAGAATCCTGGAGTTCCTGCAACATGGTTTGGATCTAGGGCTCCAACTTAATACTCTGAAGGGGCAGGTGTCTGCCCTGGCGGTGTTTTTCCAAATATCTTTTGCGCTTCATCCGCTGGTTAAGACCTTTTTCCAGGGGGTTACGCATGTGCGGCCCCCTAGGAAGGCTCTGATTCCGGTTTGGGATTTGAATTTGGTTCTTTCTGCTCTTCAGGGTCCTCCCTTTGAGCCCTTGCATGATATTGCCTTGTCTTCCCTTACTCAGAAGGTGGCTTTTTTGGTAGCTATCACTTCTGTTCGCCGTGTTTCTAAGTTGGCGGCTCTGTCCATTCAGGTCCCGTATTTTGAAAGACATCAGGACAAGGTGGTTTTCCGTTTTAACCCGGATTTCCTTCCTAAGGTGGTTTCTGCCTTTTCACTTAAACCAAGACATTGTTTTGCCCTCTCTGTGTCCTAATCCCAGTAACGAAAAGGAGAGGGTCCTGCATTCCCTGGATGTGGTTCGAGTTGTGAAGTACTATTTGGTGGTAACGTCTGCCTTTCGTAAGACTGATGCCTTCTTTGTGGTACCCTCTGGGCCCAAGAAAGGTTTTGGCGCCCGCTAAGTCTTCCATCAGTAAGTGGATTCGTCAGGCCATTGTCGGGGCCTATTCTGCTAAGGGGAGAAATCCTCCCCTTTGTGTTACAGCTCATTCTACTCGTGCGGTTGGGGCTTCCTGGGCTTTTCAGCACCAGGCCTCTGTTGAGCAAGTTTGCAAGGCTGCTACTTGGTCTTCTGTTCACACTTTTTCAAAGTTTTTACAAGGTTGATGTTTGGGCCTCAGCGGATGCTGTTTTTGGCCGCAAAGTTCTGCAGGCTGCATTTTTATGTTTTTAGTCACTTACTTATTAATCTTTCCCCCACTGGGCTGCAACTCTGTTCAGGACTTTAGGATACGGGCGCCGCCATCTTGACTCATCACATCACACTTACAGAGGAGAGGAGAGTGGGATAAAGTACAGGGGACAGGGTTATAGCTGTGCTTTGCTCAGACAGAGCAGAGCTGGGGTTCAGGGAAAGGACAGCAATCCCAGAATGCAGAGCATCACAGTCAGTAGGCACTTCCTGTTTGCAGGCTGCCTGATGCTCCATGAGCTGCCATCTTGGATGTTTAAAGGCTCATAACATGCAGTAGATGCAGGTAGGATGATTTTTAATGTGAGCAATCTGTATGTACAGGGTGTGGGAAACATATAAGATAGGCTCTTATTCAGGGTGAAGGTTCGGATTAATGTGGGCAATCTGTATGTACAGGGGGGAAACATATAAAATAGACTCTTATTCAGGGTGAGGGTCCGGATTAATGTGGGCAATCTGTATGTACAGGGTGTGGGAAACATATAAGATAGACTCTTATTCAGGGTGAAGGTCCGGATTAATGTGGGCAATCAGTTTGTACAGGGTGTGGGAAACATAAGATAGGCTCTAATTCAGGGTGAAGGTCCAAATTAATGTGGGCAATCAGTATGTACAGGGTGTGGGAAACATACAAGATAGGCTCTTATTCAGGGTGAGGGTCCGGATTAATGTGGGCAATCTGTATGTACAGGGTGTGGGAAACATACAAGATAGGATCTTATTCAGGGTGAGGGTCCGGATTAATGTGGGCAATCTGTATGTACAGGGTGTGGGAAACATACAAGATAGGCTCTTATTCAGGGTGAAGGTCCGGATTAATGTGGGCAATCTGTATGTACAGGGTGTGGGAAACATACAAGATAAGCTCTTATTCAGAGTGAAGGTCTGCTTTAAGAACAGAGCTGGCAGCACTGAGTACAGAACCAGAGAAATCTCACCCTTTGGCTGGGTGTGACCAGCAGCCAGCATTACACATTACAGGGGCAATAACTATCCTGCTAATCACGATCTAGAGCAGGGGTGGGCAATAATTTTTTCCATGGGGCCACATGAGAAACTAAAAATATTGTGGAGAGCCGCTGAGCTATGGGCGTCTAAGCGACGTCTAAGCTCAGCGGCTCTGAGTGCGCTGGCGGCTGCATCTCGAGCTTCCCTCTAACAGGGAGCGCGCCCGCGCTGGCCATTCTCAAATGGCTGACACAGGCACGCGCCCTGCTAGAGGGATAGCGGGCATGCGGCCGCAGCTCGTGCATGCGCCGTTGAACTGGGAAAGAAGGTGAGTTTATGGGCGACCTGGGGGTTTCACACAGCGGGGCATCCCGATTTTGGATGCCCCGCGGGGAGGGGATCTATAAGATTCCCAGGCTGATAAAGCAGGGTTTTGGTCCACTTCAAACGTTCTGATGTGATAATTTCCCAGCCAATCAGAGAAGCCTTTGGCTTCTGGCAGTCTGGAAGGAGAGCTCATATCAGCTGGGGCAAAGTGTAAGAATGGTGGGCAGCAGGAAGGGGACATGGTGAGAGCATGGTGGACAGCAGGAAGGGGGCATGGTGAGAGCATGGTGGACAGCAGGAAGGGGGCATGGTGAGAGCATGGTGGACAGCAGGAAGGGGACATGGTGAGATCATGGAAGGGGGCATGGTGAGAGCATGGTGGACAGCAGGAAGGGGACATGGTGAGATCATGGAAGGGGACATGGTGAGAGCATGTGGACAGCAGGAAGGGGGCATGGTGAGAGCATGTGGACAGCAGGAAGGGGACATGGTGAGAGCATGTGGACAGCAGGAAGGGGGCATGGTGAGAGCATGTGGACAGCAGGAAGGGGGCATGGTGGGAGCATGTGGACAGCAGGAAGGGGGCATGGTGAGAGCATGGTGGACAGCAGGAAGGGGACATGGTGAGAGCATGGTGGACAGCAGGAAGGGGACATGGTGAGAGCATGGTGGACAGCAGGAAGGGGGCATGGTGAGAGCATGTGGACAGCAGGAAGGGGACATGGTGAGAGCATGGTGGACAGCAGGAAGGGGACATGGTGAGAGCATGGTGGACAGCAGGAAGGGGACATGGTGAGAGCATGGTGGACAGCAGGAAGGGGGCATGGTGAGAGCATGGTGGACAGCAGGAAGGGGGCATGGTGAAAGCATGTGGACAGCAGGAAGGGGGCATGGTGAGAGCATGGTGGACAGCAGGAAGGGGGCATGGTGAGAGCATGGTGGACAGCAGGAAGGGGGCATGGTGAGAGCATGGTGGACAGCAAGAAGGGGACATGGTGAGAGCATGGTGGACAGGTACATGGTGAAAAAGAGACAGCAGGCAGGAAGGGAAAACACAAGCAAACGACATAATCTTTCTGAGCAGACTTACTGATGCTCTGGAGCCCCTACTCTGTCCTTCCAAAGTCCCCAGGTCTCTATCACCTGCTCATCGGGTCTGGCTTCCTCAGAGGAAGGGAGAATGTGCCAGACCCGAGGAGCCGAGCGGCCGATCAGCTGCTGCTTAACCTAAGCCTCTCACACTGTACACAGGCGATCACCTAAGTTAAGCTGCAGCCGATCGGCCACTCGGCTCGTCGAGTCTGGCATGTTTTCCCTTCCTCTGCGTCTCTTACTGGCCAGCTCAGCCCGGGCCGGTAAGAGCCTAGCAAAGGGCCGTATACGGCCCGCGGGCCGTACATTGCCCAGGTCTGATCTAGAGTATAAAAGACACCAGGGATGGGTCACAACTTGCTCATACCTACCAACTTTTCAGAGTGGGAAAGAGGGATATTTGTTAAATTAGACCATGCCCCCTCATTGAGGGATGGGTGAAGCCACGCCCCTCATTGAGGAATGTATGAAGCCACGCCCCCTCATTGAGGAATGGATCGGAGATAGGATGTAACAGTTATAACAATAGAAACACTTTGAATAGGCAAATGAATCATTTATTGCTGCAGATCTGCATGTTACACCTCAAAGAGGGACAAATGAGAACAACAAGGAACAGGGGGACATGGACTCTAAGAGGGACAGTCTCTCCAAATCAGGGACACTTGGGAGGTATGCTTAACCACTTCGGATGCCCCACAGAGCTGCCACTGTTTCCAACAAAGAATATCCACCAACTTTTTCATTGATACAGGGGCGTGGGTCTTGTAAAATTTAAAGCAGGACAACTTTTGAGCCTCTATTTGTGCTCATAATATAGTGACCACACAGAATAAACCCCTAATGGTCCTGTCCTGGTTGGTACATAGCCAGGCCCTCCTAAGTAAACACACTTGATTCAGGGCTAGGTTACCCTGAGAAAAATATTTGGGCTCAAACTATGACCACACCTCACAGTTGTCATAAATCTAGTCTCAATTTATTGGATACATTAAAAAACAATTGCCTACTGCGAGGACTTTACAAATTCATGCTTGACACAATAAAAAATTAGAACTTCATTTCTTCAAAAACATTCATGAGAATTACCATACAGCAATGCATCATTATTCAAGAAAAGGGCAGACATGTATCATGTTTCGCCATTGTGCGGCTTCCTCAATGCCTTAAAGTATGCATAGTAAAATATTTCATGTTATTGGTGCTATTGTTAACTATGGATTGATTAATTAATATGTACACTGCATGCAAATTACTTGTATTGTCAATTCATTGATTACTATATTTCAACTATATACATTCCTTACACATAAATAATGTATAAAAGTTCATGGTACCTGATTCAATAGGTGTCTCATGTGTAATTGGTTTGTCATATACAAGCTGGATACTCCTCAAGGCGAACCGGTAGTATGCACTTCCTGTTTATCAGAACTTTTGCCAATCAGTGTTTGGATATTTATCATATCATGTATTCATTCATATATAGTGCACCTATATACCTGATTTTATTGCTCCTTTGCAAGGATGTATTGTCACCCTCACAATGATCCCTGTGTAAGATGGGAGTAAGCATTAGCTATGTGCCCTTGGAGTAGTTGCTATTAATATGCACAGACATGGTATAATAGTTTAAGTCGTACTTGCCTGTGTACTTGAACAATTAGTTCATTTAGTGCAGTCGCGGTGAAAGGCAGAGCTGGGATACCGTAGTACAAATATCCTTTATCTGGGACTGTCCCCTCTGTGCATAGGTTATATTCCTGGTCTCCCCGCTGTATATCGTATAGGCCCGCAAACTCCTTACCTTTCCCCGCGCCAGCGCCGCTCTCTTATGCGCTCCACACCATGTGAAGCGCATTTCCCCATCAACCGGCTTCCGCCGGAAGTTGTGGGACGCGGCGCTGGTCCGGCTCCGTGTCTCTGGTTACGGCGCCATTTTGTTGGAGGTTCGTCATCTTGCCTAGGACCATCCGGCCCTGCAAGCGCAAAACCTCCAGACCACGGCGCCCGCCATTTTTTTATAGCCCATGGCTATTGTATCAGTGATTTAATCATTTCAAGCGCAGTGAAATTTAATTCTGCATATTGAAAACAAGTTGGAATGAATAATGATTAACTATATAAAGTTCTTTGGAGCCGAAGCTGCACTAAACAAGCAATATTTTTACAACTATTTCTTAACTGTCACTTCTGCAATCAGATATGTGTATCACTTAAATGTTTGCTATTGGTAATTATAATATGGGGCACTGTTGTGGACCTTTGTTATCAGGTACTAATTGCATGATCTTATAGTATAGGGCACAAATCAAAGGGCAAATCTGTGGGCACGGGTCCTCTGCATATAGCAGCCGACCCTGCCCTATATTTATAGGGCAATCTACCGGTTCCCCTTGGGGTCACAAATTCTCATCTATAATCGATAACTACAAATCCTTAGAGACACTTCACATTCTATACAAATATATAAAAGATATATGAAACATTATAGGCAACAGGATATTAGGACACCAACATATCGAGCCGTCCAACTCTATCCATACTTCAGAAGATACATTATCCTACTCCATTTGTACATTGTTTCACTCCTAACTTTCTCTGGCCTGTTTCCTACAGATAAGAGGCAAAGCTCAATGTTTCATTGAGGCCTGGATATCTAAAGGCCCCTAGTCTATAGATCCATCTAGTCTCAAGTTGGAGGGTTAATTTTTCAATATTCCCCCCACGGATTGTTGAATGTAATCGATCCAATCCCTGTACCTGAAGGGAATTTGGATCCTTGTCATAATGTCTTAAGAAATGACGGCTTATTGGCATTTTTTGCGAGCCCGTTCGTATACTATACTGATGCTCGTAAATTCTTTTTCTCAGTGGGCGGTTAGTTTTGCCCACATACAGACAGCCGCAGGTACAGGTTAGCAGATAAACTACATTAACTGTGTTACAGTTTATGTAGTGTTGTGGCATATATTTTCTATGACCCCCTATAGTTATTTCAGGGCCTACTTGCTTGTACCTACACATGGAGCACCCCCCACACCGATACGTGCCTTTTATTTTGCAACAGTCCTTACCCCGGTTCTGCTCATAATGGCTATGTACCAGGGCATCCCTCAGATTTCTTGGCCTTCTATATATAACTTTAGGTGCTTTCGGCAAGAAAGTCTGTAATTGTGGATCGTTCAAAAGAATTGGCCAATGAGTCTGCAGGATCCGTCGCACATGTTGATGAGCCCCCGTATATGTCATGACTAGGGCAGGTCCTTGTTGTTCCTTGTTCTTCCTGGGTCTATATAATAATTCTTGCCTATTAAGGCTCTTTGCCTTTTTATATGCTGATCTCAAAATCCTTGCTTTATAGCCTCTCTCACTTAGCCTGGTTTTGATTTTGGATGCCTCCATTTCAAATAGGTCCATGGTTGCACAGTTACGTCTCGCTCGAATAAATTCTCCAAAAGGGATACTTTTGAGAAGATGTGCTGGATGTGAGCTACTTGCTCGCAACATGTTATTTGCAGATGTCTCTTTATGGAACAAATTTGTTATAATCTGGCCATCCGGGGCCTTTATAATTTCTAAATCTAAGAATGTAACTCTATGCTGATCATAACTGCACGTGAACTTCAAATTAGCGTTATTCTGATTCAGCTTTTCCACAAATTTGACCATTTCCTGCCTCGGACCAACAGTCAAAAATGACTTAAAGTGGACCAAAACCCAGGATTTTTTACTATTCCCCCATGATCGGGGAAGCCCCCCAGATTGCCGATGCCAACTCACCTCTTCCCCCCGGGGCCCACGCCGCATGCGCAGCCGCTCGTCCAATCAGCGTGCTTGGAGCTGCTGACGTCACGTCATCTAAAGCCAGCAGCTCTGAGCGCGCCGACAGGGCCGCATCCCCCCACTACCCTTTAAAGTGGACCAACACCCACCGCTGATCGGCTGATAAGAGTTAAGGGTCCAGAGGGGGGTGGGGGAATTCCCACCCTTTTCTTCATTTTTAAAGGGTCAAAACCTTTAAAAAAAATTTAAAAAAATGGTGCGGGGGTCCCTCCTATCCAAGCCCAGCTGATGGAGGCTCGTAGACCAGGGTGGCCCCTGGCCGCAGAAGTTCAGGGGGCCCAATCATTGTTGCTCCTTCACCTTATTTATCATATTTGTGCTCACTTGGCTTCATTTAGAAAAAGGAAGCTCCATTTCTGTTTCAGTCTTTAGTTGAGTTAAAAGAAAGAAAAGTCTACTGTATGAGCCCACTGAACTTGTGAAATACATTTGGCCAAAGCCCCTGCTGATACTTCCTCCCTAGTAGAACTAGAAATGGATATTTTTGATTTTGAATTGTCCTGGAACACCGTTTTTTTTCTTTTTTTGCTGTTCCTCGGTGTGAGAGGACAGATGATCAGTCATTGCAAAAGTGCGGCAATAACAACATTGCCACACATGATTGCCCCCGCTGTGTGCTTGCTTGCTTCCTGGTTTAACGGAGCATGAGCGAGGCGCGGCCGCATTCCCACTATCCCCATAGCACGGTGCAGGCCCGTGCCAGGCATTTGTGAATGGCCGTCGCGGGTACGCTCCCTGTTACAGGAAAGCGGGGGATGCTGCCGCCAGTGCGCTTGGAGCCGCTGGCCTTAGACGACGTGACGTCAGCGAGCGGCTCCACACAGCGGGGCACCCGCAATTGGGGGGCCCCGGGGGAAAGGACCAAAACCCAGGATAGTCAAAATCTTGGGTTTTGGTCCAATTTAAAGGGCTAAGGCATTTACTGGATGGTCATGCAGTACTTTGATTCGTGCGATGGAGTATCGTCCTGGTTACAAATCCTGGTTTTCATTAAGGATGCAGAATTTTGCTGCGCGGCTGGAATGGGCGGGGAGGCCGGAAGGGCGCGGTTCCCCCTCTCTCGGCCGGCGTTGCTCCCTGGAGCTGGCCTCGTCCCAGTCATTAAAGCTAAAGTAATGAGACTGCTTCTCGCACCCACACATCCCGCTCCTCTTACCTAAAGGCAGGCCGCAACATAAGTACAGGAGACGCCCAGGTAGCTAGCACAATCTCCTGTCCTAAGGTGGAATTGACGACTAATGTGAATGCTTGTACTTTATACACTATGTTTAGAACCTTAGTGCGACCCCTGTATCCCGTTGCCCCCCCCCCCACCCCTCTTTCCTTCTGTTCCTGCCCTACCCCACCCTCTTCCCTACGTTTTGCTATTAACCCGTAACTGTATAACTTTTGTATTTTTTTTTTTTGTTTTGTTTTTGTCTGAAAACCAATAAAAACCGATTATAATAAGGATGCAGAATTTTACTTGAATAAATGTCTCCTAAAAACTGGCAGTAGCTTTGGGATTTGAAAGTGGATGAGAAAGAGGAGCAAGGGACCCAGCATGTGAGAGCCAAGGTGGTATATTTCTGCCTCTGCTCTCTCCCAGGAATGCACTGAACGCCGGCAGAGCCGCATATCACATGCTTTCTCCGCCTCCCCCCCACCTCGAGCCGGAACACTTTGGAGACACCAAAACCGGAGCAACCAAAGACGCTGCCATCTGGACGACAGGGGAAATGCAAGAAAATAACCAGTATCAGCAGGCAGTCCTGATTCCCTACCGGTCGTGAACAACAAGATCCAGCGGGCCATAGAGGGCTGCCGTGGCTGGTAGCAGGGGTGTCAGAAAGAAATCGATTTGTCAGGTATTGAGATATTTCATTCAACGATACTAGAATTGATTTTTTTCTTTCTAGTATCAATTCCGATAGGCCCTCTCCCCCTGCATACCAGACGGGCGCCACCATCTTCACAAGTAGCCCCACCCCTTTGATCCCGGTGGGTGTCATCCCGGCTCAGCTCTCAGATGCCGGTAATCGCTGGGCAGAGGAGGGCCAAGCAGGAGATCCTCTGATCCCCTGCTGCCCCCTCCTCTGGCCAGCGATCACCGCTTTTGTCATCGGATCGGCCAGAGAAAATGTCATTATTTAATAATTTTTTTTTAATAAGACATTTTCTCTATGTGTGGTGTATTTTTACCTTTCAATATTTTTATTTTTTCAGCCAGGAAAATGAACAATACAGGCACAGGTGATTAGCAGATCAAGCAAGGTGCAGAAACCATCCCGCGCAGGGGAGGCTATCATCACAGAGCATACAAGAGCATAGCATATCAAATATGGGAAAATCCAGATCATTTGAACTGTCCAATATTAAACAGCATTACGACCGTAACGAAGCTATAACGTTAATAAACTATCAATAGAACATCATTTGCCAGCATTGAGTCTTTATTCTTACCGCCTCCCGTGTCGGGGAAGCAACCCCAGCAGACACTCCTCCTGCCTTCTCACCGCAACCCGCCCCCGGGCCGCCCAGCAAACGCAGGGCGCACCCACCCCGGGGACCCGAGACTCGGCACGGGGCGAGCCGCCGCGCACGCAGCGAAAGAGTCATAGAACAAAAAAGAAAAGTAAAAGAAAAAAAAAAGGGGGGGGGGGGGAGAACACAGTGGTATGGATGGGTAGGTTAGGTTGGGGAGAAAGGGGGAAGGGGGGGGGGTCCTCGCAATCCACCCTGCATAGGACAACTAGTTTAGCATGTCCACTGGCGCATCAGGCCAGGCATATTGTATCCAGGGTTCCCAGGTGGAGAGGAACTTGTCCTGGGTATCGGCCAGGATGCTTGAGAGCCTCTCGTTAACTAAAAAACCATTCATCCTAGCCGACACCTCTGACAACGGTGTAATCTGTTTTTTCCACCCCCTAGCAATAGTTTGCTTGGCTGCCAGCAGCAGGTATACAAATAGCTTGTGCTGCTTGTGGGTGAGCTCTGGGGGTTTGCAGTGGAGGAGGGCCACCCAGGGGTCTTTTTTGATGGTCGTTCGAAATACTTTGCCGGCTATCTTGTGTGTGGTGTATTTTTTTAGGCGTCACATCATTGCCACACAGAACAGCGGCAATGAATCGAGGAGGCGGAGCTTTACAACTAAAACAGGCGCCATTATCTGGGATTAGGGTGCAGTAGAGACGGTGAAAATTGGCAAAAGGCACTCTTCACCGGGAGAGCAATTCAGGGGATGCTAGTTAAAAAATGTGGGTTTTGGTCTGCTTTAAGGTCTGCCGCATCTCAACCCCGCCCCTCCAAATATGTAGCCATCCTCCAATACCTGGCAACCACACTGGCAATTGTGGCAAGCGCCTTTGTAACGCTGTCACCTTAGACCAGAAAAAGGAAGGGAGACCACCTACTCGCTGTGACTAAGAATCATCCTGAAAAAACAATGCATGTAAAACAAATCATATACAAATGTAAATAAAGCACAATTCAATCCTTAACGACTTTTTTACATTTTTTTATTAAATGTAAATTAAATACAAAAATGTGTTAATTCCAACACACTCTTATTTTTTACACCATACAATACATTTAAGATTCTTATCAGAGACAAAACTACCGAAAATAACGTACCCCAACAAAAAAGGGGCAGGAAAGTGGGACTGCTCGTCCAGTGTTGTGAAGGGTCAATGAGGGGACGTCCGGTCCCTAAGCAGCCTCCCCCTCGTCACTTCCCCCCAACCCCCCTATTGGCCCAGCCTGGCCCTGCTCCTGCTGAGCAGCGTTGATACCTGAAAGCTGGCCAGCCCACCAACACTCCACTGCCTTCGCAATCGTTTCCTGCACTAGGGAATTAAACAAGTCCGTACCCACCTCATTTAAATGGATCCCGTCGTCACAAAAAAACTCCCTTTTACCTTCCACGAGCTCATGGCGAGCCGCCAACCCCCCGACCAGCTGCACGAAATTCGCAACGTTCCTATTGATCTTGATACGTGCCTTCTTGATTGCCGCCAGATCACTGCCATGCTGACATTCAAAGCGGGGGATTATCTCGGACCATACTAATACCACCCCCGGAAACTTGTCCAAAAAGAACAGCAAATCTCTCTTAATCGATGTTAACAAGGCCGTCGTGGGTACTTTGCCTAAGTCGTCTCCCCCAGCGTGCAAGACCAATACCCCAGGTGCCCCCAACTTCTTCGCCGTCTCCATAGTGTGCGCACGCAGATCACACCACTGTAGGTCACGTACTCCTGCCCAGTTCAGCCTCGCCCGTCCCTCGGGTAGGCCAAGTTGCGTGCCGCTCCTCATCGCTGCTCTCTGGGCCGCCCCAACGATATACGAATTTCCGATTATCATAACCACACACGGCGAATCTAAAACAGAGAGAACATTCAGCAAAATACAAACTCAAGGAACTGTTGACCTAGGACTAAATTGGAGAAACCTGAACATAGAGGGTACTTGTGATACTTGGGAAACAAATTACCTTTACCTATGCAATCATAGATCCCTGGGGGCGCCAAGAGATGACATTGAACGGCAACCTCCTAATGATATCGAAGTAAGTGCACCTACTTACACCAACACCCAGGGGGGATCGGCCCAGGAATCTATAAGATTCCCGGGCTGATCAGATCCCTCCCCGCGGGACATCCGAGATCGGGATGTCCCGCGGGGTGAAACCCCCACAGGAAACCCACAAGCCTTACATTAACCCCGTTCCAACGGCGCATGCGTGGGCTGCGGGCGCGTCTCGCGTTTCCCTCTAGCAGGGCGCGCACCTGCACCGGGGGTTTGTGAATGGCCGGCGCGGGCGCGCTCCCTGTTAGAGGGAAGTGCGAGACGCGGCCTCCAGTGCTCAGAGCCGCTGTGGTTGGACGCAGCTTGTACGTGCATACCACAGCGGCTCTGAGCGCTCTGATTGGACAAGCGCCCGCGTAGGAGCGTGGTGAGGTGATTGTTTCCGGGCGTTCTGGGGGGTTTCACACTGAAGTGGACCAGAACCCAGGATAGTGAAAATCCTGGGTGTTGGTCCACTTTAATATAATATGGGTAACAACATGCCTCAATTGCTGTAATTAACTGTATCAATATATATTCATTAGATAACATTGTGAGCAGAATGTACTGAGGAAGCTTTTAACAAGCGAAACGTTTACATATTTCTCGCTTGCTACAACTGAGAATTTTGTCTTGCTACAAACTGTGAATATGAAGTTGAAAAGCCACGACTGACAATTGAGTCTTGCTACAAACTGTAATGATTGCAAATATTAAAAATGTTTTTTCTGAACATTGAAACTCTGTGTACGTTATATCGAATTACTGCTACTTTTTGTGGAATATACTCTTTTACATTACTAAGAAGAACACATTATCAGCCCCATCTAACATTCACTATTGGTTTTATCTACGGACCAAAACATGGGTGCGACAGCACACCAACGAAGGCACACATGAAAGCCCCCCCCTGCTTTTTTCAAAATACAAACCCCCCCAAAAAACAGCTGAGATAACAGAAAAGTGGAGAGCAATTCTCAGGGTTATTCTCTCCTACCACATTCATCAAGATGGAGGAAAGCTTGCAACCTATTCCAAATGCCCTAGGGATCAGCCTATCCCCCTTCTGCCTTTCAGTGTTTCTGGTCTTTCTCCCACTTCTCAATCTCAAAATGCTCAAGCAGCAGCAAGCACGTATGTTTGTAAGTGACATAGGAGAAGGCTTGGTAGGAAAAGTTTGCCTGTTTGCTGATGATGCAAAGGTTAGTAATAGGGTGGATATTCCTTTACTGGATTTAGCTTTACTGGATAGATGGTCAAAACTGTGGAAACTAGAGTTTAATGTCTCTAAATGTAAAATCCTGCACTTGGGTAGAAGGAATCCCGGCTCTGAGCACCGTATGGGCAGTAATGTGTTATCCAGGACCTCGGAGGAGAGAGATTTAGGGATACTGATTACTGAAAGCTGCAAGATGATTGGACAGTGTAGCCAGGCAGTGGGAAAAGCAAGCAGGATGTTCGGCTGCATAGCTCGAGGCATCACCAGTAGGAAGAGGGAGGTTGTGATGCTGCTGTATAGAGCCCTGGTGTTCAAAGGCCGGCAACAAAAATAGTGGAAGGACCTAAACTTAAAAATTATCAGGAGAGACTTAAAGAAAATTTGTACAGTCTGGAGGAAAGAAGGGAGAGAGGCGACATGATTGAGACCTTTAAATATGTGAAAGGATTTAATAAGGTTCAGGAGGGAAGTGTTTTTAAGAAGAAACTTAATAATAGAACAAGGGGGGCCCAACTTGAAGCTAGTCGGGGGGGGGGGGGGGGGGAGTTCAATGTTAGAAAATATTATTTTACATAAAGACTAGTAGATGCTTGGAACAAACTTCCAGCAGAGGTAGTTAAAAAAACGTCAGTGAATTTAAACATGCCTGGGATAAGCCTCCATCTATCCTAAGATAAAGAGAACATACAGTATACACATAAGATACAGAGAACATACAGTATATACATAAGATACAGAGAACATACAGTATATACATAAGATACAGAGAACATACAGTATATACATAAGGGCCGACTAGATGGAGCATATGCTCTCCTTCTGCCGTCAACCTTCTATGTTTCTATAAAAATATTCACGTATTTCCCCATCACCATATGTTTTCTTTTTTTTTACCTCCAGTTTGAGATGCCCCCCTAATGGGCCCTGAAAGAAGCTTGGTTCCTTGTTTTTATACTTTACAAGGACTATTGGGCCATCCATATATAATCTCAGCTATTGTAGTTCACAAATCAAGTATTGGCCCAACACCAAAAATCGATGAGTGGATTTAATTTAAATAGAGCAAGTTGTGTTACATAAAAAGTAATAATAATATGAACAGTGAAAATATGATTGATTACAATGTTCAGAATTGTAAGCAGAGTGTCCCATACAAAAAGCTCATTCAAACAGGGCCTTTGTCTCCTGCCCAGCCCCTGCAGGGCTTCAGCTATTCTACATGCGTTCCTCCATGAGAGCTCCTTCCCCCAAATTTCCTGCTTAAATATTATTCCTCTGGTCAACCCAACTCCTCCCAACTGCAGCCCTCATTCTTCCTATTACAAGGAAGCACTCATGAAACACTATGCCTAGATGGTTCAAGCTAAATGGTTTGAAAGACCATACATCAAGTAATTCCCAAGAGGGAACTGAGACAACTCAGACATTGTTATCCTTAAGTCTTACATAGGAATATGATGAACTGCTTCTATGAGGACTGAAAGCGAATTCAATTAACAGAAATAACCTTTATATTATATGGACATATATTATATAAATGTGATTTCCTTTGAATCAGCCAGCCCTGAATCAGAATCATAATAAAGGCAGGCACACATCCACAGCTTCCACATTCATCCAAGTTACCTATATATTAAAGGAGCAGTATCGCGAACATTTGCATTCAAAAAGATAACTAATTAAATAGCCACACAATAGCTTCTAACACGTGTATAAATAATGTGGCGATAGAAAAGAAAAAACATGTATGCCTTACTTTTAAATTGTAAAATGAAAATGGCTCAGTCCATTTGCTGAATGGGGGGATCTGCTGTTTTTTATTCAGTGAGGTGATTGAGAGCTGCCACTGGTCTCCTAGCAACAGGCACAGTAAACTTGCTCCAGCTTTCTTCCCAGGGCAGCAATGTACACGGCAGTAACAGCTCTGTGTGTGTGTGTGAGGTGCGGCTTCTGTGATGAGACCACCAGGTGACCAGGTGACACTATATATATATATATATATATATATATATATATATATATAATTGTGCAATCAAAGTAGATTTTTTTAGTCATTTATCTAGTAGGAATGTTATATATATATATATATATATATATATATATATTTATATAACATTCCTACTAAATAAATGACTAAAAAAATCTACTTTGATTGCACAATCATTATCTATCTATCTATCTATCTATCTATATATATATATTAAAGTGGACCAAAATCCACCCTAGATTATATGAACCTCCAGGGCAGGCATACTTGCTCCAGATTCGGGATGCCCCACTGTGTCAAATCCCCCAGGTCACCTGAAAACTCACCTTCTTTCCCGGTCCAACAGCACATGCGAGAGCCGTGGCTGCATCCTCGCTATACTCTTAGCAGGGCGCGTGCCCGCGCCAGGCATTTGTGAATGTTCAGCACAGGCAACCATGTTAAAGGGTAGCAGGGGATGCGGCAGACAGCGTGCTCGGATCCGCTCGCCTTAGACGAAGAGGCGGCAGTGAATCCGAGTGCGCTGACAGCTGCGCATGTGCTGTAGGACCGTGAAAGGGTGAGATCGGGCAACACAGTGGGGCATTCCTATCAGGGCGCCCGGGGGGTAAGGAACAAAACCCAGGACAGGCAAAATCCTGGGTTTTGGTCCACTTTAAAGTGGAACAAAACCCTGTGTGGCCAACCCTGGAGTCTAAAACCTAAAAGAATTCCCTTGGCGCATCGCAATACGGGATGCCCCAGTGTGTGAAACACTGCCCGGGTCGCCGCAATGCTCACCTTTTCCCTGGCTCCCATGGTGATATAAATAGCTGCAGCCGCATCCTCAGCATCTCCGGGATGAGGCACGCTCCCATGGATAGCCATTCAGAGGCTGGATGCCCAGGGATGCTGCCGCTCCAGGTTCTCGTTGCCAAACTCTGTGTGCGATTGGATGACAGCCTGTGCATGCCCAATGGGACAAGGAAAGGTATATTTTGACAGCTGAACTGGTGGGGGGTCACTTAGTTGGGATGCCCCTGGGGCAAGAAAAAAAGACTGGGGCTAGTGAATGGTTTTGTTCTGCTTGAAACACACAAAGCTGTAAAAAAGAGAAAATGGGAATCGGAAAGATACTACAGACAGCAGCAAAGGTAAAAAGAAAGAAAAATTGACAAAAGAAATAATCTGTAGAGCAACAAAAACAAGATAAAAATAGAAAAATCCAATTTGAAAAAAAGTAAAAAAAAATACAGTTCTTAGCTGGGCTCGAACCTTAGACCCTCTGCACCATATCTAAAGGCTCTACCTGATGAGCCATTCAGCTAGCTGATGATAAACTACACTTTATTAGGTAACATATCTGAAACAATGTTCCATAATGCAGTCATCTCTCTCGTCCTGCAGTCTCTCTTCTCTAGTCCCAGCCGGACAGTAAAGACACACACCCCAGCTACCTTCTGGCCGGCACCATGCAAACACATACACACACAGCAGCCATCTCCTGGCCGGCCAGCAAAGACACACACAGCAGCCATCTCCCAGCCAGCAAAGACACACACACACAGCAGCCATCTTCCAGCCAGCAAAGACACACACAGCAGCCATCTCCCAGCCAGCAAAGACACACACACACAGCAGCCATCTCCCAGCCAGCAAAGACACACACACACAGCAGCCATCTCCCAGCCAGCAAAGACACACACAGCCATCTCCCAGCCAGCAAAGACACACACAGCCATCTCCCAGCCAGCAAAGACACACACACACAGCAGCCATCTCCCAGCCAGCACACACACAGCGTCTTCAACGCTGCGCTCCTTACATAGAAGTGGCAGGGAGCCGTTCTCCCCCCGCACAGCACTTGGTATAGCCTGAAGTGACGGAGCCCGTCAGTGAGACACATTTTAAAACAGCTGACATTCTGCAGCAGCACAATCTACAACTTTTTTGGAAACACATATTGCCTTCTGATTACTATATGTACTCACATGGAAAGTACATTTTAAATCTGTGTTCCAAGATAAATTTCGCGATACTGCTCCTTTAATATTAGTAATTTATTAAGAGAGGCCATTATTCAGCCGAGACACATCGCCTTACGTGGTCCGGGTGGATCAGAGTTTAAAGCGCTAGTAGACGCCAACCCATAGTGGCAGTTGCTCACATGCTTCGTATTTTTCTTTTCTCCTAATCTCTTTCCTTTCACCTTGTCTTTCACGACACCTGGTTCCTCTTTACCAAGCAGGAGTCATACTGGTAGTGGTGAGACAGGTCCTGGGGCAAGAGGTCTATGCATTAAGAGGGTTAAGGGGGGGTGGGTATCGGGGCACCTGCATGGGGCTCCTGCAACTGGAACATAGCCAAAAGGACGGCAGGAGTAGGCCTGATGAGAAAACAGTCTGGTCCTGGTGGGCGCGTCGTTATAGACGTTACAGTTATAGAATTCATTGCTCGCAGGCGGCTTTAGGAACAAATAAACACAGATGACTGAGAGCCCCTTAGCAAGATCCGAGTGGGCTAATCAGTCCTCCTCTCCTTCTCAGGTCCAGGATTAGTACCCACACTTGGATCCCGGGCCTGCAGCGACACTATAGTTGCCTGGGTACCTATTGACCTCAACATCCTGCCTAACGCTAACCCAGCCGCTGCACAGCACCCCCCCCCCCCCCCACGGGCGTTGCAGCTGGCTCCCAAAGGGCTCTTGGCCTCTCTGCGGCCACCCCTGAGCCCATGGACTCTAAACTACCAAGCAATTCATCCTACCTCTCCACAAGCCATGGACACCGTATTCCTATGTGACACTATAGAAATAACATTGGAAGAAACGACTCGCTGAGGCTCACCTTTGAGATGAACAGGGATATCCGTACCCTCCTGAATCAGCGACACGCTCCCTGGATGATTTCCTGGTGCTGCGGCCATGCTAAAAGGTGGTCCCGACGAGGCCGTGCCGGACACAGCCACGGACCCGTCCGCCTCCGCAGGGCAACCTCCATCGCTGCAACTTGAGGAGGAAGCCATGGCACCCGACTCTGCCAAACTGGGATCCACTGCAACCTGTTAAGAAAAAGATGATGAGACCCGCATGCGTCAGCTGAAAAACCTGGTCCCAGGTGGGATAAGCTGGGGTTGTCGGAACCATAGAGAGGGGAGTACTGTTGGGAGAAAGCGAAGTGGCACGGCAGGAAGAAAGCCGGATGGGGACGGACACGAGCAGGGGCCCAGGACTATGGGGGATGGGAGTGGTTGCCCACTGTGTGAACCTCCCCATTTGTCCTGCTATTAACACATTACTGGGAACAAGATGACGCTGGGGAGCTGGGCAACGCCTTAGGAGGGCCAGCCCCCAGACTTAATATTCCTAAGAATATCATCTGTAGGAAGACCGAACAACACCAAACTGAACTGGGCAGAGAAAAGAGGGGTCTGCCCACGGTCCATATCACCTGGAACACTGATTTTTCTGCTTTCCCTCTCTGTAAGATTGCAGGCGGTCAGCCATTGCATAGATGGAGCAATGACATAATTGCCACACACAACAGTGGCAACGAATGGAGGAGGCGGAGCTTTACAGCTAAAACAGGCATCATTATCTGGACGCAGGAGCATTGAAAATCAGCAAAAGGTGTTTTTCATGGGGGGAGCAATTCAGGGGATGCTAGTTAAAAATGTGGGTTTTTGTCTGTTTTAGTCACTGTTACTGAATCACCAGCTATGAAGACAACGGCAAATCCCACCTTACCTTCTGCACCGCCGTTTCTATGACCGTCCTGATGTCTGTAAGGAAAAGGTCGTTCTCCGACGTAACAAGCGTGTTACTAGTTTCGCCCCCTTCAAACCGCAACGACAGCGCCTCCTCCAGCTTGCCGTGATCGACCACAATAACTCCGCGCCTTGTAGCCAATTTGTCGATCTTTTTGTTGAAACGTTTGCGGGTGTCGCCCAGACGATCCCATGTCCATTCCTCTCTGGGCAGGATGGACGAATAGATGAACTGCGTGTTGGGGAAGAGCTTCATGAGCCGACCAAAGTCAAATATAAAGTCGTTGACCATGGTGCCGTGGGAGAGCTCGCTCAGGTCGTTGCCACCTATATGCAGGTACACGATGCTCGGAATCCCTAGCGTTCGGTTGGCGTTATGCATGTTGAGCAGTAAATCCTTCCACCGGGCGGTATTCGGCATCCAACGCACCGCCCACCGCCGCACATCCAATCCAAGGTTTTGGGAGGCGCGTTTTTGGGCGTGCGAAGCGACCCCCGATATGTCCGAGTCCCCTATGATCCAAATTTCCATTGGTTCTGAAATAAGGAAATTTAACTGAATAAATTGTGTATTTACTAAATGAAAGCAAAGCAATTCCTTGGTTTAAAGGGGATCAAAACCCAGAATTTTGACTGTCTTGGGTTTTGGTCCTTGCCCCCGGGGCACCCCGATCGGGGGTGTCTTGCAGTGCGGTATGCAATGCACCGGCCCACTGCCGCACATTCAATCCAAGGTTTTGGGCGTGCGAAGCGACCCCCGATATGTCCGAGTCCCCTATGATCCAAATCTCCATTGGTTCTGAAATGAAGAATGTAACTGAACACATGGAGTATTTACTAAATGAAAGCAAAGCATTTCCTTGGTTTAAAATTGATCGAAACCCAGGAGCCCCCCCCCCCCGATCGGGAGTGTCCTGCTGTGTCTAAACCCCTGAGGTCTCCGAAACCAATTCACCTTTCCCCGCCCTATGGCGCTCGTCCAATCAGCGCTCAGATCCGCTGACGTCACGTCATCTAAGACTTCGTCTAAGGAGAGCGGCCGCATCCCTCGCTTCCCTCTAACAGGGAGCGTGCCAACGCTGGCCATTCACAAATGCCTGGAGCGGGCAAGCGAGGGATAGTGAGGATACGCCGCGGCCCGTGCTTGTGCCGGGAAAAGAGCGTAAGCTTGTACTAGGAAAGAAAGTTAAGTGTACAGGCGACCTGGGGGATTTTACACAGTGGGACATCCCGATTTTGGATGCCCCGGTGGGAGGGAATCGATCGCCCCAGGATTCTTATAGATTCCCGGGCCGATCGAGCTAGGTTTTGAGCCACTTTAAAGTGAACCAAAACCCAGGATTTTGACTATCCTTGGTTCTGATCCTTTCCCCCTGGGGCACCCCGATTGCGGGTGCTCCACTGTGTGAAACCCCCCTGGTCACCTGATCGCACTCACCTCTTCCCGGTCATACAGCGCATGAGCAGCCGCTCGTCCAATCAGCGTGCTCAGATCCGCTGAGGTCACAGAGAGCTGCCCGACGCAGGCACGCTTCATTAGAGGGAAGCGCCCACCAGTGCGCTCTGAGCCGCTGGCCTTAGACGGCGTGACATTAGCGGCTCCGAGCGTGCGGATTGGATGAGTGGCCACGCATGCGCTGTAGGACTGGAAGAGGTGAGTTGCGCTTGGCGATCGGGGGGGGGGGGGGAGGGTTTGCACCAGATCGAGGTACCCTGGAGGAAAAAAACCAAAACCCAGGATAGTAAAAATCCTGAGTTTTGGTCCACTTTAAGGTAAGGTGTCCCAACCTCTGCACATGGTTTGCTGTACTCCCTCCATTATCTAGAAAACCATCCTACTGTCCGGGTTCAGCTTTAACAACCCTGTCCCCAAGTTTCTGGAATATGGTGGATTGCTGTAATTTTACCTTTAATATACATACATAAATTATATATATATATATATATATATATATATATATATATATATATATATATATATATATATATATATATATATATATATATATATAAAAAATTATATATTATATATAAATAAAAAAAAAAAAAAAAAAAAAAAAAAAAAATATATATATATATAACTATGTTTATAAAAATATAAATAAAAATATAAATATATATATATATAAAAATATAAATAAAAATATAAATATATATATATATATAACTATGTTTATAAAAATATAAATAAAAATATAAATATATATATAACTATGTTTATTTTCTATCTGTTGTATCATTCGCTATATTCCACATTCATATTTGGTTATTTAAAAAAAACAAAAAAAAAACAAACACGTACTCTTGACCGGTTCCATATTTCCAGTTGAGGGCTGGGCCGACGCTTCAATCCTGCAGGAAGAGGTGAAAAACGGTTTTTATAATAGGTTCCTTCAAAAGGCGAGCGCAGACTCTCATCCAATCAGCGCTGTACATGCTGCATAACAAACAGCTCTGTTAAATACAGAGCACAGGCATAGGGAAGCCACTCAGAACAAAGATGGCAGCGCCCATCGCCAGAATCACCTGCGAGGAACTGGCTTCTCAATGTGTTAAAACGGATCTTCAGCATCATTTAATGAAAAGCCCAAACCTTTTAAAAATTATTCCCCAGCATCTAAAATTAATACGCTTTTAGTCACTTTTTATTCTTTCTTCCACTGGGCTGCAACTCTGTTCAGGACTCTAGGATACAGGCGCCACCATCTTGACTCAGTAGCATGACATACTGAGGAGAGGGTGCAAAAGTGCAGGCGGTGGGGTTACAACAGAGCAGAGCTGGGGTCAGGAAAAGGTCAGCCATCCCAGATGTAGAACGGCACAGTCAGAAGACACTTCCTGTTTGCAGGATGCCTGATGCTCCATGAGCCGCCATCTTGGATGTTTAAAGGCTTATAAAATGCACTAGGTGCAGGTAGGATGATTTTTTATATGGGCAACCAGTATGTACGGGGGGGCATATAAGATGGGCTCTTATTTAGGGTGAAGGTCTGGTTTAATGCGTAACAAACAGCTCTGTTTAGAACAGAGCGCAGGCATAGGCAAGCAACTATGTGCAGCAGATTATAGATGGCAGCGCACATCGCCGAAGTCGCCTGCGAGGGATTGGCTCCTGGGTAAGGTAAGCTGTTCTTTTATATAATTCCTCCACCCTGCCTCAGTGCCAGGGGATGGTGGGGTAATAAGAAGTTTGCACTTCCACTTTTCCGCCCATTTTTT
Source organism: Gastrophryne carolinensis (assembly GCA_027917425.1). NCBI lineage: Eukaryota > Metazoa > Chordata > Amphibia > Anura > Microhylidae > Gastrophryne > Gastrophryne carolinensis. The sequence goes on along the minus strand of CM051240.1, from coordinate 15,715,654 downwards.
TCTTTTACATAGAAAACATAGGGTGACGGCAGGAGGAGACAATACGCTCCCTCTAGTCTGCCCTTATGTGTATACTGTATGTTCTCTGTATCTTATGTATATACTGTATGTTCTCTGTATCTTATGTGTATACTGTATGTTCTCTGTATCTTATGTGTATACTGTATGTTCTCTGTATCTTATGTGTATACTGTATGTTCTCTGTATCTTATGTATATACTGTATGTTCTCTGTATCTTATGTGTATACTGTATGTTCTCTGTATCTTATGTATATACTGTATGTTCTCTGTATCTTATGTGTATACTGTATGTTCTCTGTATCTTATGTGTATACTGTATGTTCTCTGTATCTTATGTGTATACTGTATGTTCCCTGTATCTTATGTATATACTGTATGTTCCCTGTATCTTATGTGTATACTGTATGTTCTCTGTATCTTATGTGTATACTGTATGTTCTCTGTATCTTATGTGTATACTGTATGTTCTCTGTATCTTATGTGTATACTGTATGTTCTCTGTATCTTATGTGTATACTGTATGTTCCCTGTATCTTATGTGTATACTGTATGTTCTCTGTATCTTATGTGTATACTGTATGTTCTCTGTATCTTATGTGTATACTGTATGTTCTCTGTATCTTATGTGTATACTGTATGTTCTCTGTATCTTATGTGTATACTGTATGTTCTCTGTATCTTATGTGTATACTGTATGTTCTCTGTATCTTATGTGTATACTGTATGTTCTCTGTATCTTATGTGTATACTGTATGTTCTCTGTATCTTATGTGTATACTGTATGTTCTCTGTATCTTATGTGTATACTGTATGTTCTCTGTATCTTATGTGTATATTGTATGTTCTCTGTATCGTATGTGTATATTGTATGTTCTCTGTATCTTATGTGTATATTGTATGTTCTCTTTATCGTATGTGTATACTGTATGTTCTCTGTATCGTATGTGTATACTGTATGTTCTCTGTATCTTATGTGTATACTGTATGTTCTCTGTATCTTATGTGTATACTGTATGTTCTCTGTATCTTATGTGTATACTGTATGTTCTCTTTATCTTATGTGTATACTGTATGGTCTCTGTATCTTATGTGTATACTGTATGTTCTCTTTATCTTATGTGTATACTGTATGTTCTCTGTATCTTATGTGTATACTGTATGTTCTCTGTATCTTATGTGTATACTGTATGTTCTCTATATCTTAGGATAGATGTGTGCTTATCACAGACATATTTAAATTCAGTGACTGCTGATTCTTCAACTACCTCTGCTGGAAGTTTGTTTCCAGCATCTACTACTCTTTCTGTAATATAATATTCTCTAACATTGCTCCTGATCTTCCCCCCCGACCAGCTTCAGGTTGTGCCCCTTGTTCTATCATTACGTTTCTTCTTAAAAACACTTCCCTCCTGAACCTTATTCAATCCTGTCACATATATAAAGGTCTCCATCATGTCCCCTCTCTCCCTTCTTTCCTCCAGACTGTACAAATTAAGTTCTTTAAGTCTCTCCCTCTGTGTTTCTATGTTTCACAGCAGAATCATTTACCTGCATGCATGGAAGATAGAAAAGAATAGAAAGATAGAAGAAAACCATGCCTTGACTTTACACTTCGTTTAGATATTTTTTGGCGTGAATGGGAAATAGGCAGTGGGGAAGCCCATTCTTGAAAAGAATATGAAGTGAAGGTTTATAAACACATTAGAGGCTTGGTTCAGGGGAGTAAGGTGAGTACAGGCTTTTTGAATCATGTATATTATATTCCTGCAATACACACTTACCTCTGATTAGCTGGCTTGGATTTCTGCACAGGGGATAAAACAAAAAACATTGAAAGGGTTACTGATAAAGAAATATAAGTATGACCAATCAGAACTATTCCAAGCAGGCCGCTCAGTTAACACACTACGGCTTCGATTCTATAAGAGTTGAAAAAAATTCTCATGGTAGTAAAAAATTCAATTCATGAGAAAAAAGCCTGAGAATTTCACTGTTGCTGAATCACCAATTAGGAAAACAATGAAAGTCAATGGCACTTTTTCTCTGTCTCTTTGCCCCATCAAATACTTTCCCCCCACCCGTCCCTGTCCCCCAGCTCTGCCCTCCCACCCGTCCCTGTCCCCCGGCTCTGCCCTCCCATCCATTCCCTGTCCCCCGGCTCTGCCCTCCCACCCGTCCCTGTCCCCCGGCTCTGCCCTCCCACCCGTCCCTGTCCCCCGGCTCTGCCCTCCCATCCATTCCCTGTCCCCCGGCTCTGCCCTCCCACCCGTCCCTGTCCCCCGGCTCTGCCCTCCCACCCGTCCCTGTCCCCCGGCTCTGCCCTCCCATCCATTCCCTGTCCCCCGGCTCTGCCCTCCCATCCATTCCCTGTCCCCCGGCTCTGCCCTCCCATCCATTCCCTGTCCCCCGGCTCTGCCCTCCCATCCATTCCCTGTCCCCCGGCTCTGCCCTCCCATCCATTCCCTGTCCCCCAGCTCTGCCCTCCCACCCGTCCCTGTCCCCCAGCTCTGCCCTCCCACCCGTCCCTGTCTCCCCAGCTCTGCCCTCCCACCCGTCCCTGCCCCCCAGCTCTGCCCTCCCACCCGTCCCTGCCCCCCAGCTCTGCCCTCCCACCCGTCCCTGTCCCCCGGCTCTGCCCTCCCACCCGTCCCTGTCCCCCGGCTCTGCCCTCCCACCCGTCCCTGTCTCCCCAGCTCTGCCCCATCCCGTCCAGTCTCTGCCCCATCTATACCTGTCCTCCCTGTTTTGCCCATCCAATCCGCGGCCTCCCAGCTTTGCCTGTAGGTTCTGTGGGGCCCAATAGGATTTTTGGAGTGGAGTGGGTCCGCAACAGCCCTCCGCCCGGACCTTGACATCTCATCCTATGCCTTTAAATGGACCTTTACAAGAAGTGGTTGAGTACCCCTGCCCTAGATTTATCCTTACAGCCTGGAAGTTGTACCAGCTTGGTCCCTAAACTCCCCCCCCCCTTTTTTTTCTTTCCCCCTTTCTCGGTGGGTCACGCTTAACCTTACTGTTGCTCCTAGTGCTCAACACTATTCCCATACATCTTACAGAGAGGAATAGCAAAAAAATCAGTGTTCCAGGTCCTGAAACAGAAATATCCATTTTCTAAAGCGCTACGGAAATTGATGGCGCTATATAAATAAACAATAATAATAATTTCTAGTTCTACACCCAAGAAGAGAGTATCGACAGGCGCTTTGCCAAATGTATTTCCCAAGTTCAGTGGGTTTTGGTCCGCTTTAAATAATAGTATAAACAAGTCAAGAGAAATGCAAATAATGTACTAACTTTGTTTCAACGAATTAAATCCGCATGTCTGGGGGAAAGGCCGGAGGTCCTCTTCATACAACATCTGGGAGCAAATGATGATGAACTACACTCACCTTTCTTCCCATGTAGCACGTGGCTTCGGGAGCGGCGCCTTATAAGCCTCTCTCTTGTATTCAAGCCATGCATAGACTTGCTCACAGTGTGGGAGTGCACACAGAGGGGTGTGGCTTTAGGATGGGACTAACATCTCTAAATGGAGCCATGTGACACATGGGCGGAAATAGAAGCACACAATTTTTCGCCCTATAAGACGCACAATCCCCCCAAAAGTGAGGTCAAAATGTCAGTGTGTCTATTAAAAAATATGTGCGAATATTAAAAAATATTTAATAAATATTTTTTTTAAATATGTGCGAAATAAAAAAGTGAAAAAAAGTATACTTAGATTACGCACCCGCTGTCCCTGCCACCGCCTCTCTGGCTGACACTCGGGCGTTTGTGTCAGCGCTCCCTGAATGACACAAACTCTCGTGTGTCTCTGGCCCGAGCGGCGGTGTGTGGAGCTGGAAGCCAGAGCAGGGACAGAAAACAACCCCGCTCTGGCTTCCAGCTTTGCCACTAAATACTCGCGTGTCAGCGCGCTCCGGCCTGAGAGGCGGTGGCGGAGCTGAAAGCCAGAGTGGGGGAGGGGGGGGGGGGGGAATACCACAATGCCTATATGGGGAATGGGATGGGGGATGCCACACTGCCTGTGGGAATGGAAGGGGGGGGGGATGCCACACTGCCTGTGGGGATGGGGGATGCCACACTGCCTGTGGGGATGGGGGATGCCACACTGCCTGTGGGGGTGGGGGATGCCACACTGCCTGTGGGGGTGGGGGATGCCACACTGCCTGTGGGGGTGGGGGATGCCACACTGCCTGTGGGGATGGGGGATGCCACACTGCCTGTGGGGATGGGGGATGCCACACTGCCTGTGGGGATGGGGGATGCCACACTGCCTGTGGGGATGGGGGATGCCACACTGCCTGTGGGGATGGGGGATGCCACACTGCCTGTGGGGATGGGGGATGCCACACTGCCTGTGGGAATGGAAGGGGGGGGGGGGATGCCACACTGCCTGTGGGGATGGGGGATGCCACACTGCCTGTGGGAATGGAAGGGGGGGGGGGATGCCACACTGCCTGTGGGGATGGGGGATGCCACACTGCCTGTGGGGATGGGGGAATACCACACTGCCTGTGGGGATGGGGGAATACCACACTGCCTGTGGGAATGGAAGGGGGGGGGGGATGCCACACTGCCTGTGGGGATGGGGGAATACCACACTGCCTGTGGGGATGGAAGGGGGGGGGATGCCACACTGCCTGTGGGGATGGGGGATGCCACACTGCCTGTGGGGATGGGGGATGCCACACTGCCTGTGGGGATGGGGGATGCCACACTGCCTGTGGGGATGGGGGATGCCACACTGCCTGTGGGGATGGGGGATGCCACACTGCCTGTGGGGATGGGGGATGCCACACTGCCTGTGGGGATGGGGGATGCCACACTGCCTGTGGGGATGGGGGATGCCACACTGCCTGTGGGGATGGGGGATGCCACACTGCCTGTGGGGATGGGGGATGCCACACTGCCTGTGGGGGTGGGGGATGCCACACTGCCTGTGGGGGTGGGGGATGCCACACTGCCTGTGGGGGTGGGGGATGCCACACTGCCTGTGGGGATGGGGGATGCCACACTGCCTGTGGGGATGGGGGATGCCACACTGCCTGTGGGGATGGGGGAATACCACACTGCCTGTGGGAATGGAAGGGGGGGGGGGATGCCACACTGCCTGTGGGGATGGGGGATGCCACACTGCCTGTGGGAATGGAAGGGGGGGGATGCCACACTGCCTGTGGGGATGGGGGATGCCACACTGCCTGTGGGGATGGGGGAATACCACACTGCCTGTGGGGATGGGGGAATACCACACTGCCTGTGGGGATGGGGGAATACCACACTGCCTGTGGGAATGGAAGGGGGGGGGGGATGCCACACTGCCTGTGGGGATGGGGGAATACCACACTGCCTGTGGGGATGGGGGAATACCACACTGCCTGTGGGGATGGAAGGGGGGGGGGATGCCACACTGCCTGTGGGGATGGGGGAATACCACACTGCCTGTGGGGATGGGGGAATACCACACTGCCTGTGGGGATGGGGGAATACCACACTGCCTGTGGGGATGGGGGAATACCACACTGCCTGTGGGGATGGGGGAATACCACACTGCCTGTGGGGATGGGGGAATACCACACTGCCTGTGGGGATGGGGGAATACCACACTGCCTGTGGGGCTGGGGGAATACCACACTGCCTGTGGGGCTGGGGGAATACCACACTGCCTGGGGGGATGGCGGAATACCACACTGCCTGTGGGGATGGGGGAATACCACACTGCCTGTGGGGATGGGGGAATACCACACTGCCTGTGGGGATGGAAGGGGGGATGCCACACTACCTATGGGATGGGAGGGAGAATGCCACATTGCCTATGGTATGGGGGGGAGGGGGAGAACCACACTTCCTATGGGAATGGGATGGGGGATGCCACACTGCCGGTGGGGATGGGATGGGGATGCCACACTGCCTGTGGAGATGGGATGGGGGAATGCCACACTGCCGGTGGGGATGGGATGGGGGAATGCCACATTGCCGGTGGGGATGGGATGGGGGAATGCCACACTGCCGGTGGGGATGGGATGGGGGAATGCCACACTGCCGGTGGGGATGGGATGGGGGAATGCCACACTGCCGGTGGGGATGGGATGGGGGTATGACACACTGCCCATGGGGAATGGGGTGGGGGGATGGGAATGCCACACTGCCTGTGAGTGTTTTAGCACACCATTTAGTTTAGAATAGTTTTTTTCTTATTTTCCTTCTCCAAATCCCAGGTGAGTATTATAGGGCAAAACATTTGGTATGCATAGTACTTTTGACTTAACATTTCACTGGATGTCACACTTTTTATATGGCAACTTACAAGACCAAACCTTGATCTGATAGATGCCCATTGAGGCATAACGCTTTTTATACTGGCCTGGATAAATCTATATCTAATTAGCATAATAAACTCGATAGCCAACCTTGCTCAGAGCCTTCATCAAAGAGTCTTGAATACGTTCGATGAACAGCTCAGCCTCGGCATCGGAGATGTCGTCGGAGTTCGTCTGAGCCTGGGATTGCGAGCACCTCGCTTTCATCATCTCCTCGAGTTCATCATGAGTGATCAAAACCCAGCCGTAACGCATCGCGGTTATATTTAACATTTTAAAAAACCTACTTCGACCATTTGCATTAGAACCTTTGGCATTCCCTTCCGTCTCGGGGTAGAGGGTCGATAAAATAAACTCTGTGTTTGGGAAAAGGCTTGCGGCGTTGATCAAGGCTTCCGAGACCACATCACACAAAAAGAAAAAGTCTACAGGTTCGAGGCCGTTACTGCCGAAATGAAAAAATACCACGTCCGGTTTTCCTTTATATTTGGAGATTTCGGAAACGAACGTGGAACAGCGTTCATTCATGCAAAGCCAACTGAGTTTACAGGTTTGGCTTTGAGATCCCAAGTTGAGCCCCAGAAGGTTTTTCTCTATGCGGCGATGGATTGAGTCTATGTAACCATTGCCGCCTATCCATATCTCTTTAGTTCCTGGAAAAAAAAAAAAAAGGTCTTTAGTATATGCCATGCAATCAACTTCTTTTAGATCTAGAATAAGTTTGGGTTGGTCCCCCTTAGAGTGGTGTCTTCAGGGTCTTACGTAATTGCCCTGTGTGGCACCCTCTAAGCGGGTTCCAGGTGCGCCTTGTTGTTTTCCCATTAAAGGTTGCTTTTGTTGAATTTTTAAATGCAATAAGCAGTTTTTATTCTTAGCAATTACATCTACATTTTCATAAGCAATACAAAATACAAAAAATATATAAGAAATATAATAAACTAAGCATATATTGGTAGAAAAGGAAAATATTTTACAATATATACTATATACAAAGGGTTTCTTTTCACCGATTATTTTGGTGAGCAGCCCTTAATTCAGGGTTGTTTCTCTGTTTACTCTCCTGTTTATAACAGGTATATTGGGTTTATAGTCCCTTGTTTGTAGCAAGTGCTGTTTGTAGCAAGAATGTTGGGCTTGTGATCCCTCTTTTGTAGCAAGTAAAATAGGTTTGCATGTAATCCCTCGTTTGTAGCAAGTGAGGTAAATTTGCATACGCGTTTCGCTCTAACGGCTTCTTCAGTGCGTTTAGGTTGTGAACCATTCGGGAACTGCCTTCCTCAGTCCTTTCAGTGCGTTTAGGTTGTGAACCATTCGGGAACTGCCTTCCTCAGTCCTTTCAGTGCGTTTAGGTTGTGAACCATTCGGGAACTGCCTTCCTCAGTCCTTTCAGTGCGTTTAGGTTGTGAACCATTCGGGAACTGCCTTCCTCAGTCCTTTCATTACTGTGTGGGGGGAATGTCCTTGTAAATGGAATCCGCTTCTACAGGCTCATCCGGTTCCCCAGATTGGGGAGGTTTTCTTATCTTTTCTGGACTCTGTATTTAGGTCCCACGTGCTTTCAGCGTGGTCTGCGTCTTGTAGCTGTGCTTTTAGATCTGACAGAGGGACCCACTACTTTTAGAACTGTAGTTTGTGGCTGTGGCTGTTTTACCCAGAGATGAAGACCTGAGATTTAAACAAACTCCAACCTCAACCAGATCTAAGAGGAATCTAACGAAGTACAGGTTCTGACAATGCGGAAGGTGTGGATTCTACGGCCAATAATAAAATCCTGTTCCCCAAATGGCCATTTTCGATTTGTTTGTAACACTGTTATAATAGAAACAGATGCGTTTACCTTGGCAACCTATGTATAGTGAGGGGAACCTGGATATCTCCCCTCAAATGACCATATAACAGGCCGCACTCAAAAGGATAAAAATAAACATCTATTTTATTGGTAAATTACATCCATAATAATTTAAGAAGAAATGATTATATCAACACATACAACAACACTTTACACAATTAAAAAACATATACACAAGCGCAGGGGATCCTATATACATATGGAGACTATATTAATAATGGTAATGCTGGGTGGCATGTAATAAACTAATATGTAAATAAATATGATTAAATAATGCGCATGTATGCCAGCAATGAGTAAAAAAGGAATTGGGAAAAGTGCTATATGCTATATCAATACATAATAAAGTGCATAATGCATAATGTGCAAATATGTGTGTGACTAAAACAATATAAGGAATGTTAGCAAATGTGTGCCCTATTAAAGTGCATACAAATAGAACACAACAAAAACCAAAAACGAACAACAAAATAACATGTGTGCAAAGGTCAAAAACAGACCACAATGAATACTCAATTAAAGTGCTATAGTGCAATGCGGCGCACACATGATAGCATGACCAATCAGAAAAATTGTATAAGAATTTGTCCAAAACGCCACCAAGCTAAAACAATGCAGAGTATGAATAACGAGTAAAAAAAGTTTACATCACCTTGCCTCCCGAGGGTCCCCCGCAGCAGCCGCCACCTTGGCAACCTACACAGACTCCGCACTTGCGTTTGGTGTACCTGGCAGAGACTTCCTGACTCTGGTTTACCATTCATCTGATTGGCTAAGATGGGGATGACAATCCACATTACTGAGCTAACAGGTTTAACCCGTCCTGCTCTAATTCAGCCTCTTCAGATGGATGGAGATGACCATCTAGAGTTCCATTAGGGCACATATGCCCAACATGCGGCCCGGGGCCACATTTGGCCCTAAATAGACGTCTGATGTGGCCCCTGTCCTGCTGTAGGGAAAGTGGAAGGCGTATATAGGACTATAAAGGTAGATTAAACCGGACATTCACCCTGAAAAAGAGTTCATCTTGTATCAGAAATCATCCTACGTGCACCTAGTGCGTTTTTTTTTAGCATTTTAACATCCAAGATGGCGGCCCACGGGTTCACAGGCTGCCTGCAGACAGGAAGTGTCTTCTGACAATGCCGCTCTGCATTCTGGGATTGCTGTCCTTTACCTGACCCCAGCTCTGCTCTCTCTGTGCAAAGCACATATAGAACTCACTTTCTGAGCCTTTACACCCCTCTCTCCTCAATATCTGATGCTTTTGAGGCAAGATGGCGGTGCCTGTATACCTAGAGTCCTGAGTTGAGTTGAAGTCCAGTGGGGGGGGTAAGAATAATAAGTAAGTGTGACAGACGCTCTGCCTTTTGGATGTCATCACTATTCAATTGCCCACCGGGTCATTCTCTGGCCTTTTCTTAATTAGGTTCCAGACAATGTCATTGTATTTTGATACTGTTACAGACAATGTCATTGTAGTTTGGATTGTATCACAGACTGCCATTGTGTATTGTTGATTGTATCACAGACTGCCATTGTGTGTTGTGGATTGGGCTACATTATACCATTGTGTTGCTAATTGTGTTACCGGCAGAGTTGAGGGATTGTGTGCCCTGCTGCTATTGGTCGGTGTGTGTGTCATGCAGTTCTCCATCAGGTCCACCTTGCATGGAGACTTGTGTATATAAGGCCTAGAGTGGCACTAATAAAGCCAGTTCATCTTCACCCTCAATACTGAGTTCTGTCTCTTATTGGGGGAAACGCTATATTACAATTCACTAGCCCTTGTAAGGGCTGTTCCTGTTTCCTCACGGACGACTCTGGGATAAGAGTCAGCACCTCTCACCATTGGGAAAAGGTGAGAAGCGGGGAAGCCCTCCGGCGATAAAGGTTATCGCTACAGTAAGCAACTAAAAACTTAAAATATATTAATTTTAGATGCTGGGGAATAGTTTTTAAAGGTTTGAGCTTTTCATCAAATTATGGTGAAGGTCCGGTTTAAATAATCACAATAATCCCAGACAGGGGAAGAGGCAGAGGATGAGGATAGCAGAGGTCACAAGCAAAGATGCGGGTCAGGAACCTAAGTCAAGGTCAAGCACGTGGTAACAGTCCAAAGCGAGGGGTAATCCGAGGAAGAAATCTGAGAAGCCAGGCCTAGGGGTCGTACACAGGAAGGAAGTCAATAAGGGGTTGAATCCAAAAGGCAAAGTCCCGTGGCCAAGCAAAGTTTCATACACGACAAGATAAGCAGAGTCCAAAAGGGGGTAAATCCTGGAGCAAGGTCAGTCAGCTGAGCCAGGGATCATACACAAGAGGTCCTGAGTTTCACAGGTCAGTAACAGCGAGGTCACATGGAAGAACTTTATCTTCTGCCACTGAGCTACTGTCCAGGAATTCCCTATATGGGGTCAGGGTACCCCTGATTGGCCCCAATTCAGCCAGCCATGGTGTTCAGGTGTGCTTGTGGCCAGCGATTGGCCCGCATGTCTGCCACTGGTGAAAGCACCAGCCTGCTCCCAATTTATCTATTGCATTGTATGTCCCAAATGGGACTCCCAGAGATTAGAGTTAGGACTGCACCCCACAGAGGCACCTTGGCGCTGGTGGTGCAGCTTCAGCTACTTCTGCAGATGTGTGTGACCGAGCCTCTGTTTTTAACCAGATTTAGACACAGATTTTAGGTTGGTGTGCAAGCTAACAGGGTTGAGTGCTGTGGCTCCTTTAAGACTTTTGTATCCTAATTACCCATTGCTCAAGTGCACCTCCCAGGTTAGTTATAAAATGGTCTGAACGGCTGCCGCCCCTCCTTTGTCTCTTTTGAATTTGTGCAAACACACGGGGTGTGGGGTCTAGGCTGTATTGCAAGGTCTTCAATCCTTCCACCCCATGGGCTGCACTCGAGGTTATAGGACAACCTCGGGTAAGCCTGCCCCCAATTTATCTATTGCATTGTAAGTCCCAATGGGGGCTCTCAGAGATTAGAGTTAGGACTGCACCCCACAGAGGCACCTTGGCGCTTGGTGGTGCAGCTTCAGCAGATGTGTGTGACCGAGATTTAACCACATTTAGAAACAGATTTTAGGTTGTCTGCAAGCTAACAGGGTTGAGTGCTGTGGCTCCTTTAAAGTGGACCAACACCCACCCCTGACCGGCCCGAAATCGGGATGTCCCGCGGGGTGAAACCCCCCAGAAAGCCCCTAAAATCTTACCTTTTAGGCGACGGATAAGCCACCGCTGCTGCCTCCCGCGCGTCCCTCCAGCAGGGCGCGCTCCTGCGTCGGCCGTTTGTGAATGCCCCCGGGGTGCCCCAACACCCAGGATAGTGAAAATCCTGGGTGTTGATCCACTTTAAGACTGGTGGGTGTGCCGCTGGTCCTCTTACTTACTCAAGGCGGCGCTTCTTTAGCTGCGGAGCTCATTGACCCAGCACAAGCAGGTGCACACAAGCAGCAGCGCTCACTGGCCGTGCACGAGTAAACGCACTCGCCCGACGCCTGAGTAGCGGGTGCCGCCCAAGTCTCGGCATGTGCCGACATGACACAGGGTAAGGACACCGCGCTTGTCCCTGTGGGAGGTGCAAGGCATGAAGTAAGGTCGGGAGGTTGCATGGAGAGTGATATAGGAGAGGTACAAGGGTAAATAGAGTCAAATAGAGGTGGCAGCGGTGGGCGAAATCCTTGACAATACTTTTTTCTATATTAAACCAGAACACCACCCATTTCTCACAAAATGGCTGTTGTTGCCGCTGCGGGCAGACACCCTAAATGCGGATTCCCCCCTTTGTGCATTAACAGCCGGAGAAATCTCGGTCCCCAGAGAAATTGAGCGATGTGATCGGCTGCTGCAGTCGTGTGGTTGCTGCCACTCGGAGGAGAAATGGCTGGTGTTCCGGTTTAATTATATTCTTAGCATTGGTGGGAGCTTAGATGAGTTGAGTATTGGGAACATGGTTGAACCAGACCAACAGCCTGGCACAGTTGGAAAAGAAAGGTAGTGGCCATTTTGAAGCTTCCTCTGTCAGCATCTCAGCCATGCTGCTGCCTGGATTCAATGCACAGTAACAGGATTTTATACCCCAGTTACCCATTTGGATTATGACATGGAACATACCTTGGACAATGGACTTCATTTGCTTCCAGGCAATGTACTGCAGCGGTCCATTGAATGTGGCGCGACACAGCTCATTCTCAGTGACTCGAATATCAGCCAATAGTTTCTGCTGCTCCCGACACCTGAGAAGGAAGGAGGAACGCTCTTTACACCGACAGGACACTGAAGGAGAGACTTGCCCTTATACAGTAAGCAGGACCCCATACCAAGGCCGCCCAGCAATACCTAGAACATGGAGAGGGCCTGTCATTTTTCGTTCCTATGTACAGATATCCCATTTATGGTTAGGGATGGTTGTTATTTTCTTATGGGTAATATCAGCAAGGAGCCCATCTGAAGCCTCTCCCATGTAAAAGGGGAATTTAACCCACTATATGCTAAGGCTTGCTTAACCTAGAATAGAGGCTGAGAGTTACGCTTTAAGATATTAATTTACCGTAAAATAGAGGAAATGCTTTTTTGTTATTAGGTCATGTTGTAACGGGATGTGCCTGTTGTCTTTTCTCTGTATGTTATCTCTCCTTCCTAAGCAGAATGTGCCCAGCTACAAGGTCGAACATCCTTCTGTCTTACTTTTGCTTTCCTAAAGTGGATCAACACCCGATGCTGATCGGCCAGGGAATCTATAAGAATCTATAGATCAAATCTATAACTCAAAATCCTGGGTGTTGGTCCACTTTAATAAATGTTGCTTATCTATGTGTCTGTCCGTGTGAGACGGCCTGTTCCCCGAGGGTGGGGGCCGAGTGTACTCCTGTTGCCTCCTATATGCTATATAAACTCAATAAACCCTGAACTTGTATGATGAAGGCTGTTGTATGCGCCGTCTATCCACGCATCATACGAGTTCCTAACCTGGCTACGCAGGGATTTCTCACAGGCAGATGCTCAACAGGCAGGGGTACAGGATACCCCAGGGAATTACCCCAACAGTTGGTAGCATGCAATAGGTGCTGTAGCGTGGCTCCAATGTTTGCCCCTCCTTTTCTATTTTATTTCTCTATGATCACACTCCAAATTGGTTGAACTTGATGGACATATGTCTTATTTCAACCGTATTAACTATGTAAATGTGCGGCCCCCTGTCCTTAAAGTTTTACTAAAGGCGAGCGCCTGATTGTTGTCCCATTGTCTTGGGCTACGCACGGAAAAGAAAGAAGTCAGAAGAATGCAAACCATACAAAAGCTACTGCCTGTGGGGTGAGGAAGGGGGGGGGATAGGTTTTGGTCTGCTTTAAAAATGTCTCCTGGGATTAGATTTTTTTTCCACTGAATAAAAAGGGAGAGAAAAAAATACTCACTTCTCTAGCAAATCTTGTATGCCCTGCAAAGAAACAAAAAGTGTAAAAAAATAATTTTCATGTAGCACATGTGGGGATAATTATTACAATCAGAGTTACCCTGGGGACCCAACTATAAGACCGGGTCTTAATTTGTGCTCCAAAAGATGCATTAGGGGATGTCTTATCTCCATTAACAACCATGTTAAAGTGGACCAAACCCAGTGGGATCGGCCCGGGAATCTTATCCATTCCCTCCCCATGGGGCATTCAAAATCGGGATGCCCCGCTGTGTGAAACCCCCCCCCCTAGGTCGCCCGCTACACTTACCTTAAACCCGGTCCAACGGAGCATGCGCGGGCGCATCCCCACTATACCTTTAGCAGGGCACGTGCAATTTGTGCATGGCCGGCGCAGGTGCGCTCCCTGTTAAATGGAAGCACGAGATCCAAGCACACTTGGAGCCGCTGAGCTAAGATGTCGGGTTAGACATCCATAGCTCAGCGGCTCCGAGTGCGCAGATTGGATGAGCGGCCGTGCATGCGCGGTAGGGCCGGGCAGAGTTGAGTTAATGCGCAATCTCTGGAGTTTCACGTAGCGGGCACCCCCGATCTTGGTCCCCCGGGAGGGTGAACCAAAACCCAGGATAGTCAAAATCCTGGGTTTTGGTCCACTTTAAGTGTGGTCAGGTTTCCAGGCCTTCCAGCTGCTCCTTTCCAGTTCCACTGCACAGAAAGTTGTAGCGCTTTGCTCCCCCTGGTGCCCGGAAGCAGCTTCAACGCTCTAGTACACTCTTAGCAGTGGATTAACGCCAGCCAGACCACCTGATCTGTGTGTGGGAGCCAGACACTTGCCAACCTTTACTGTTTTGTATCTTTTGAGTGCATTTTTTTTTTGGGGGGTGGGGGGGGGGGGTCTCTGCTTTTCTTGGTGAAGGGTCTATCCGTCCATTTACATTCTATTGCTACTAAACATTTCATTACATTCTATTGCCAATGGATTAGACTTTCTTACTTGTACAGCTTAACTAACTTGTATAGTTATATGGCCTTTTTCCTCTGCATCTAATCTATCAGTGCAGCGAGTATACGAATGTCCAGAGCAGTGGCCTTCCCTAATTACAGCAGTTGGAGGGTTTAGGTCCCTCAGTCATGTTCCATGGCCGGGATTCAAACCTGCCACCCTCCAGGCACGCTTCCCTTGTTAATGGAAATAATACCATTTTGTGAAATACTCACCTGTAAAATGGGTATTATAAGTATGTCACACACCCCGCTTCAGAATATCCATAACATGTGGGTAATACCGACCTGAAGGGGCGTTCCTGCAGAGATGATAGCAAAAAAGAAAGCCCCTCCCTGATCCATAAATACCTGGGACCTCCCACTCATCACCCAGTATATAGAAGCAGTAAGGTAAGGGACCAGGAAGAGGCAAATATAAATCAAAATAACGCAAAGTTCACAATATAAAAGATCCCGAATATAAGAAGGGCGGGTGAAGCGGGGTGTGTGACATACTTATAATACCCATTTTACAGGTGAGTATTTCACAAAATGGTATTATTCTAAGTATGTCACACACCCCGCTTCAGAATATCCATAACATGTGCGACATCCAATAGCAGTGTCCATAACAAGGGCGGGGATCCAAAACAAGGCAACAATGCACAACTTAAACCACAACAGCTTGCAGAACTTTGCGGCCAAAAACAGCATCCGCTGAGGCCCGAACATCAACCTTGTAAAACTTGGAAAAAGTGTGAACAGAGGACCAAGTAGCGGCCTTACAAACTTGCTCAACAGAGGCCTGGTGCTGGAAAGCCCAGGACGCTCCAACCGCACGAGTAGAATGAGCAGTAACACGAAAAGGGGGACTCCTCCCCTTGGCAGAATAGGCCCCAATGATGGCCTGACGAATCCATTTACTAATGGAAGATTTGGCAGGAGCCAAACCTTTCCTAGGCCCAAAGGGCACCACAAAAAAAGCATCAGTCTTACGAAAGGAAGACGTAACCACCAGATAATATTTCTCAACACGGACTACATCCAAGGAATGCAGCGCCCTTTCCTTGTCGTTACTGGGGTGAGGACATAGAGAAGGCAGAACAATGTCCTGATTCAGATGAAAGGCAGAGACCACCTTAGGAAGAAAATCCGGCTTGAAACGAAAGACAACCTTGTCCTGATGCCTTTCGAAGTACGGAGCTTTAATGGATAAAGCTGCCAACTCAGAAACACGCCTGACCGAAGTGATGGCCACCAAAAAGGCCACCTTTTGGGTAAGTGAAGACAAAGCAATCTCATTCAAGGGCTCAAACGGGGGACCCTGAAGAGCAGAAAGAACCAGGTTCAAATCCCAAACTGGAACAAAGGGCTTCCTAGGAGGCCGTACATGCGTAACTCCTTGGAAAAAAGTCTTGACTAAGGGATGAAGAGCAAATGACCTTTGAAAAAACACCGCCAGAGCAGAAACCTGCCCCTTCAAAGTACTAAGTTGAAGCCCCAAATCCAGACCATGTTGAAGAAACTCCAGGATTCTGGAAATGGAAAACTCCCGACAAGAGAAAGACCTACTTTCACACCAGTCAATATAGGACCTCCAAGTCCTATAGTAAATAGTAGAGGAAGAGCGCTTCCTGGCGCTAATGAGAGTCTGAACCACCGCGTCAGAAAGACCTTCTTCCTTTAAGATGGCGGTTTCAGCAGCCACGCCGTCAAAGCCAGCGAAGGTAAATTGGGATAGCGCAGCCGACCCTGGGTGAGCAGGTCCGGCAGAAGAGGCAGAACGAACTGATCCTCTGCCAGTCTTACCAGGTCTGCGAACCAAACCTGCCTTGGCCACCTTGGTGCCACCAGAATCGCCGACGCGCCCTCCAGAGTCAGCTTGCGCACCACTCTGGCTACCATTGGAAACGGAGGGAACAGGTAAAGGAACCCCAGATCCCTCCAGTTCAGAGACATGGCATCCACTGCCAGAGCCAGAGGGTCCTGCGAGAGAGACACAAAGACTGGAAGCTTGTGATTGTGACGAGAAGCAAAGAGGTCCACCGCTGGGAACCCCCACCTGAGACATATCGAACGTAACACCTGGGGACTGAGAGACCACTCCCCCTGACGAGAGGAGGCTCTGCTCAGCAAGTCCGCCTCCGTGTTCTCCACTCCCGGAATGTAGACTGCTGAGATAAAGGGGACGTGACTTTCCGCCCAGTCCAGAATCAAAGACACTTCCCTGAGGGCACTCCTGCTGCGAGTCCCCCCTTGGAGATTGATGTAAGCAACCGCCGTCCTGTTGTCCGACCGGACCTGAACTGGCAGGCCTCTCAACTGATGAGTCAAGCGAAACAGAACCAACCTGATGGCTCTCAACTCCAGAACATTGATGGGCTCGTGAGCCTCCTGAGGACTCCACAGACCCTGAAACTGGAGGTCCTTCCAAACACCCCCCCAACCTGACAGACTGGCATCCGTGGTGACAGTTTCCCAGCACGGGGCCAGAAAGGATCTGCCCTGCGACAGATTGGCCGACCCCAGCCACCATTGCAGGGATCGACGAACTCGGGGGGTCATCAGGAAGGACTGATCCAACGATAGAGGAGACTTGTCCCAAACCTTCAACAGATGAAGCTGAAGCGTCCTTGTATGAAACTGCGCAAAGGGAACTGCCTCGATTGAGGCCACCATTAACCCCACCAGCCTCATCCCTAGCCGAATGGACGGACGAGGGGCCGACAAGAGAAGCCGAGCTAATTCCTGAATCAAAAGAATCTTGGCCTGAGGCAGAAACACCCTGGCCTGCGAAGTGTCCAGAGACATTCCCAGAAAGGTCACTACTCTGGACGGAGTGAGAGAAGACTTGGGGTGGTTGACCACCCAACCAAACCTCTCCAGGGTGGAGACCACCATTCTGGTATCCAACTCCGCTTGGTTGAAGGAGGAGGCCATGATCAGAAGATCGTCCAAATAGGGCACAATGCGGATGCCCTGAACCCTTAGCAGAGCCATCACCCCCGCTAGCACCTTGGTGAACACCCGAGGGGCCGAGGTGAGGCCGAAAGGGAGTGCTACAAACTGAAAATGCCGATCCTCCGCCACGAACCTGAGAAACCTCTGGTGTGCTGGAAAAATTGGAACGTGTAGATAAGCATCCTTGATGTCTATGGACGTCAGAAAGTCTCCCTGACGAAGAGAGTGAATGGCCGAACGTAGTGTTTCCATGCGGAATTTCCGAGGCCGGATGAACCTGTTGAGAAACTTCAGATCCAAGATGGGTCAGACCGATCCGTCCTTCTTGGGTACCGTGAGCAGATTGGAATAAAAACCCCTGCCCTGATCCGAAGGAGGCACTGGGCAAATGACATCCATGTCCATAAGGTTCTGCACTGCCGACAGAAGCCCCTGCGCCGCCAGAGGTTCTGAAGGCATCCGAGACCTGAAAAATCTGGAAGGGGGGCGGAGCTCGAACTCCAGCTTGTAACCGGAAGACACCACTTCCCGGATCCATCGGTCCGAGACCTCTTGATCCCAGACCTGGGAAAAGAGTCGTAGCCGTCCCCCCACCCGCAAGGGTGAGGGCGCCCCCTCATTGCTGAGCCGGCTTGGCAGCCGGCTTGGGCTTAGAGCCCCAACTGAATCCTGGACGGGCACTACCTCTGCCCCTGCTCCCAGAATATCCTCTGGAAGAAGGGAATGCAAATCCCCTGCCAGATCTGGCCCCACGAAAGGAGGGGGTAAAGGAAGGCGCCCCTCGAAAGGGGCGGTGTTGTTTCTTGCGTTGGGGCCAGGGCTGTGGAGTCGGTAAGCCACTGGTCCGACTCTGACTCCGACTCCGACTCCTGTATTTTATCAGGGGCCGACTCCGACTCCGACTCCAACTCCGACTCCGACTCCTCCATAAAAAGCGAATTAATACCAACAAATTTACTGTATTAAATATTAACACTTTTTTATTCTGTTTACTAGTCAGCAGAAAAAGAAAGGCAAACAAATAAACAAATGAAAGTCCCCTGCGCAGAGGGAGACATCAAAATATCAAACGTAATACAACTAGAATGCGTACAATTGTCCCCAGGGGGACGGCCAACAGGGCCAACAATTATCATAAAATTTTGAAAACAAAAAGGAGAGAGAAAAGGAAAGGGAGAGGTGACGTTTACCCTAAAAGAAACAACAAGAAACCAGAAGGAGAAGAGAAAGAAGGGCAGGGGGTGGAGAGGGTAGAGTATGGGAAGTAGGCAAGCAATAGGGAAAGTTATGTATGCATGATGAACATTGGCTTTTTACTGCCATCATATAAGCAATCAGAACACTTGAATAAGATCACAATTTTTTTTAGAATACAATTTCTGAACAAGTAAACTTTATGCCATTAACAAGAGTAAATTAACAATTTGTTCTAAGAAAAAGTATTGCCTCCATAAGATCCTCCTTCATTGATGCCCGCAAATCTGATCTTATAATTTTTAGTGCTGAAAACAACCTCTCCACACTCACTTGGGTTGGAGGAAGAGCAGAAACCACTCGGGCAACGTCTTTGACAGTTTCAGGATACATGTTGATTGCTTGCTGCACTGTTATTTTTGATGAACGGTCAAATTTCTCCAACTCTTTTAATGCACAAGCAAAATTCTGCCGAAATCTACTAGCGGTGTCTTCTGATGGGTGAGACTCTTTTTCTATTCGTGAACGCTTTGCACGTTCCTTGTGATCCAAGTATTTCTCGAAGTCTAATTCTTCATCTGTTGAGGAAGATGAAGATGCAGCAGCAGGACCAAATTGTTCTTGTTCCTGACAGTTCTGCATGGTATTCATCCTTAAAGCGATTTCAAACAGCGATTCTTTCCCTTTTTTTAGCTGTTGGTCGTTTAAAAGAATACGATGCATTGGATCCACGTAAACGGCTGCTAAAAGAATGTTGTTTTCTAATAGCAGTTCCTCTCTTTCTTTCATTGATGTGGCAATGCCACTTGCAATGATCCCTCCTTTTTGTGACAGACGAAAAATCAGGTTTTTCCACTCCTTAAGGAAAATACCTGGAGTTAAGTCCTCTGCTTGGAGTTTTTTAGTCACTTGGAATGGGTGTTCTAACAGTTCTTCTAGTTCTTTTATCTGCCTCCATTGCGTTTCAGTTAGCGTCAATTGAGGGTTAGCCATGTCTATGAGATACGATTTCAGTTCAACCAATCGCTGAATCATTAGGTAGGTACTTCCCCATCTTGTGGCTTGATCAATAATTGCCCCTTTTCCAGCACGTCTTTTCAAAATTGAGTCAACCTTAGGGGTTCTGGCAGCAGTGGCCAATTTTCTCACCTTGCCAATCAGTGTAGCAGCATGTCCTTGTTGCAGACTGTCTCTTATAGCCAGCTGGAGCGTATGCACAACACAGCGCATGTGATGAATATGAGAACGTACTGACGCAGCTTCAACAAGAGCATCTAAACTGTCATGTTCCTGTTCATCTGAAGCAACTTCAGCTTGCACCTCAGTTTCAAAATGGTGTTCCTCCATTTCAAACATTTCAGTTTCTCTGAACCCAGGATTTTCTTCTTCGAGCTGCTGTTCAGCTTCATTATTCTCATTCATTAGCCTAATAGTACTTATCATATTTGAAGCATTATCAGTTACAACTGAAAGAACTTGCTCTTTCTTGAGTTCATATTCTTGCAGAACATTTTCCACCAAGACCTGGAGAAACTCGCTAGAGTGATGAGCTTTGGTGTCTTTTACTGCCAATGTCTTGGTAATGGTAACTATCTCATTTTTCTCACAAACAAATCGCACATTGATGGCAAAATAGTTCACTCTGTGACGTGTGCAGGCGTCCATTTTTAGAAATACAAAGCGTCCCTTGAGTGATTCTTTAAGTTCTTTCTTTTGTTTAACAGCTTCTTCAATTACTAGTTTTCTAATACTCTCTCTCTCCAGAGAAACACCAAGCTTGCGGGCCATTTCTCCATTCAGACCCATAAAAGCTGGTCGTGAAAATAATGATATAGGCACAGCATCCTTTACAACAAGCTCTATGATCTGTTTTTTAAATGTTTCTACTGTCATTGTCACAGTAACTTTGTCACTGACAAAATATCTTCCAAGTGTTGTCTGTGAGGTTCTCTGCTCATTTGCTTGGCTGGAAGTGCTGCTGGCCACTGGTTCATTGCTTTTCATGTCTTTCTCTGACACTGTTTTGTATACTTCTGGATGAAAGCGCTGTAAATGTCTCTTTAAATTGGAAGCTCTCGTAGGAGCATTTTTGTCAGTGCCTGAAAATGCACTGATCTTGACTTCGCAGCATTTGTTTTCATCTGGATCATTTGTCATACATTGACAGACAAAATGTTTTCCATCTTGCGTTAAGGTGAAATATTCAAATACAGCTGATTTAACTGGAAGCTTCTTTGACATTTTCAGTTTTTTTATTTGTGCGTCCACAAACCAACTGACAATTGTTTTTGCTAAAAACAATTGCACAAATTAAAATTATGTATATATAAATCTCCCCCATAGTGTTTTTCCTCATGTATTTACTCTAATTTAAGCAAAGTTTGTTAAAAGGTGAAAGAAAGCTGAACAATTTTCATCAGAATAAGTTGGAGAAAGAGTTTACATTACCTTCAGCATAGAGTCATCAAAATCTGAGATTTCCCTGGTCTGGGAGATACCAAGTGTGAGGGGGAGCTGACTTTTTAATGGTATGAACCAAACTAAGACTTAGTTGTAAATGTCTATTCTTCTACATAAGGGCATCGGCTGCTTTTAAGGGTTAATTTCAGCCTGACACACAAACAACCTGCTGCAGCCATAGCACTGTGAAGGAACAGACAGTCTCCTCAGAGAGAAAACATTACAGTGAGGTCAGAGTTTATCTTTTACTACCAAACTTCTTAGGGCTCCTCGAACACTGCATATCTTCATATTACATTGCTGCTCATACACAATAATCCAGCATTCAGGAAGAAAGTACCACACATTTCCCTTTTGTTTACAGACTACCCCCACACAATGGATTCTTCTTTTTTATAGTTTTGATTTAATGATTAAGGACCTTAGATTGATGAATAACATTTTTAAAATTCATATGAAAGTTTAATTATGAAATTTTTAAAGCTGGAGTCGGAGTCGGTACAATTTTTCCGACTCCGACTCCGACTCCACCTAAAACTAGCTCCGACTCCGACTCCACGACTCCGACTCCGACTCCACAGCCCTGGTTGGGGCAACCTACCACCCATGGTGACAGAGTCCAACGTCTCTCCAAAAAGCCGTAACCCAACAAAGGGTAGAGCCGTTAGTGACTTTTTGGACATAAAATCTGCCGCCCACTGGCGCAGCCACACCGAACGCCGAATAGTGACCAACAGCGCCGACGTTCTACCACACATCATCAAAGTGTCATCCAAGGCTGTCAACACAAAAGATAAAAACAGCTCACACCGTTTGAGGCTAAGGAACTCAGCACTACCGGGACGCAGCCCGGAAGAGGTCAACAGGTCCCTAACCACGGACCTGGCAGCCAACACCATCAGCGCCGATGCGCAAACAGGCCGCATGGCTGACCCAACGCTAGCAAAACCATGACAAGCCATCTGGTCAACACGTTTATCCTCTCCATCCTTGAGAATAGAACAATCAGGTCTATTTAAGACCGAGGAATTGGACAACCCCAAAACCGGCGCATCCACCTCGGGGGGAGATGCCCAGCGCTTAACTGCCTCCGAAGGAAAGAGATATTTCCTATCCCATCCCTGAGGGATGCCAGGGAGCCGAGCCGGCCTGTCCCATTCTTTGTCAATAATTTTGTCAAAATGCCTTTGTGTAGGGAATTCCAAGCGCGGCTTGGATTCCTCAAACAATTCACCCTTCTGCTGTGACACCTCCTCAGGAGGGGAAAGATTCAACACCTCCAACATCAGAGCCAGAGCGTGGGGAGTATCAGAGGATCTCCCCCAATCCCCCGGCTCGGCATCAGTGCCAAAGGACTGCTCATCGTCCGAAAATCAGAATCCTCAAAAACTTCCCCTTCCTCTAGCTGGGAATAATCAGACCAATCCAGATTATTAACATCCTTCAGGTCCTCTGCCAGCGGAGCCGGCGACAAATGCTTTCTCTTAGTCGGAGCCTTACGGGCGACCGAGCTGGAGATAATTTTTTCAAGGTTAGCCAATCTGGCGCACATCTCAGATTGCAGCTCCCTGCCCATGACGACGTCACACGGGGCGCGTGTCAACGCGGGAGGTGGAGATGAAGCGACCGGCGGTGCTGACCCAGACGCCTGTGGTTCGGACTGCCGCGTGATGGTCTGCTGTGCACATGGTATACACAGAAGTACATCGTCCCCAGAAATGGATACCCCACATAACATACACTTTCGGGGATGCCCCGAAGGGGCCCCGAGCCCAGTATCCGGGGATGCCTCCATAAGGTGAACTTTGTTTAGGAAAAGTCGCTATGACCCAGGGAATTACGCCGTTAGACAACCCGGGATGCCCCTTTAATGTCCCGAGTGGGAGGATTTATGGCAAAACAATTAACCCAGAAATAAGGATCAGGAGGGACCCCCTAAATGCTACTGGCGACCTCCTGAACCACCATCTGAAACACAGAACAGAAAGACTGTATTTAGATAAATCTAATGAAAAAAGACAACAATCAAACAAGAAGAAAGAATGGCCAGAGGCCACTTACAGAACCAGCGACCAAAATGGCGACCGTGAGGGAAGATCCAGACGCTCCACAGCAACAGGCAGGGCCGCAGTCAGAGAGGGAGAAGGGGGCGTGGCCAGCGCGGGACGCGCGCGAGGCCGGGCCACGCCCCCCCTTCTCCCCTCCAAGCGCTCCGCAGTGGCATCAGTGAGGGCAGGAGGCGGGGAGCGGTGACGCGTCGTCACTCCGGCCCCGCCCCTCCCCAGCCAGCGTGAGGTGAACTAAATCACCTCATGAAACAAAGTGCTCAGAGCCGGCCGGCGCCGCAATAGTAAGAAGCGGTCGCCGGCCCGGCCAAGTAAAAAAACACCACACAACACACACACACCCTGGGTAAAAAAAAACGGGAGGGACAAGTCCCGGCCCCACCAACGGTCCGGCAACATGGCGTGAGGTGAAAACCTCCGCCATTAACAGAGAGGAAGGGAGAAAGGAGGGAAGAAGGCAGCCAGCACCGCAAAGGCTGCAGCGTTTGCAATTAAAGTGAAACACACGCACACACACTATGTAAGCTGTATAAAAGAACTAATAAACTAATGAATGTACACACTCCCCCACCCCACCTATGGAAGGCGATCCTGGGAGGGACAACTATGAAATTAAGGGACAGGGCATCCCAAACCGGGGTCACCAACCCGGTAATACCGCCTACCCTCTCATATAGGGTCTCACGGTAGAGCATAGCTCATGAGCACCTAATGTGCTGAAATACCCTCGCCTGGACCCTCAGCCGAGGCTGGGAGGCATATGGATTTCTGGGGAAAAAGGTCCAAACGGAAATAAATAAATAACGGGCCGGGAGTTACCCCGGCTACCTGAAATCCCCCTGTGCAAGGAGGAGCCATCATCTTCTGACTTGCTCGCCGTCTGCAGAGATGGAAAACTGGGTGATGAGTGGGAGGTCCCAGGTATTTATGGATCAGGGAGGGGCTTTCTTTTTTGCTATCATCTCTGCAGGAACGCCCCTTCAGGTCGGTATTACCCACATGTTATGGATATTCTGAAGCGGGGTGTGTGACATACTTAGAATAAAAGGCTCTACAGGCCCCAGACATAGGAGAGCCAAAAGGTAGTGGCAGCGGAGCAAAGATCTTCTCCCACGAAGCTCGAGCGCACAAAACCTGGGTATCCTGCTCCTCTCTTAACGCCTCTCACCTTTCTTGCCCGGGCAAGGGGATGGCGCTCCTTTCTTGCTTGAGCAAGGGGATGGCGTGACTTTTTTTTCCCGGGGAAGGGGGTGGCACGTGACATTCTTTCCCGGGCAAGGGCATGGCGTGACATTCTTTCCCAGGCAAGGGGATGGCGTG
The DNA here is from genome assembly GCA_027917425.1 of Gastrophryne carolinensis. Taxonomy (NCBI): domain Eukaryota; kingdom Metazoa; phylum Chordata; class Amphibia; order Anura; family Microhylidae; genus Gastrophryne; species Gastrophryne carolinensis. The sequence goes on along the minus strand of CM051240.1, from coordinate 15,691,059 downwards.
ACTCTCTTTCCCGGGCAAGGGGGTGGCACGTGACATTCTTTCCCGGGGAAGGGCATGGCGTGTCTTTTCTTCCCGGGCAAGGGGGCGGCATGACTTTCTTTCCCGGGCAAGGGGATGGCGTGACTTTCTTTCCCGGGCAAGGGGATGGCGTGACTTTTCTTCCCGGGCAAGGGGATGGCGTGACTTTCTTTCCCGGGCAAGGGGATGGCGTGACTTTTCTTCCCGGGCAAGGGGATGGCGTGACTTTTCTTCCCGGGCAAGAGCATGGCGTGACTTTCTTTCCCGGGCAAGGGGATGGCGTGACTTACTTTCCCGGGCAAGGGGATGGCGTGACTTTCTTTCCCGGGCAAGGGGGCGGCGTGACTTTCTTTCCCGGGCAAGGGGGCGGCGTGACTTTCTTTCCCGGGCAAGGGGATGGCGTGACTTACTTTCCCGGGCAAGGGGATGGCGTGACTTTCTTTCCCGGGCAAGGGGATGGCGTGACTTTCTTTCCCGGGCAAGGGGATGGCGTGACTTTCTTTCCCGGGCAAGGGGATGGCGTGACTTTCTTTCCCGGGCAAGGGCATGGCGTGACTTTCTTTCCCGGGCAAGGGGATGGCGTGACTTTCTTTCCCGGGCAAGGGGATGGCGTGACTTTTCTTCCCGGGCAAGGGCATGGCGTGACTTTCTTTCCCGGGCAAGGGGATGGCATGACTTACTTTCCCGGGCAAGGGGATGGCGTGACTTTCTTTCCCGGGCAAGGGGATGGCGTGACTTTCTTTCCCGGGCAAGGGGATGGCGTGACTTTCTTTCCCGGGAAAGGGGATGGCGTGACTTTCTTTCCCGGGCAAGGGGATGGCGTGACTATCTTTCCCGGGCAAGGGGATGGTGTGACTTTTCTTCCCGGGCAAGGGCATGGCGTGACTATCTTTCCCGGGCAAGGGGATGGCGTGACTATCTTTCCCGGGCAAGGGGATGGCGTGTCTTTTCTTCCCGGGCAAGGGGGCGGCATGACTTTCTTTCCCGGGCAAGGGCATGGCGTGACTTTCTTTCCCGGGCAAGGGGATGGCGTGACTTACTTTCCCGGGCAAGGGGATGGCGTGACTTACTTTCCCGGGCAAGGGGATGGCGTGACTTTCTTTCTCGGGCAAGGGGATGGCGTGACTTTCTTTCTCGGGCAAAGGGCATGGCGTGACTTTTCTTCCCGGGCAAGGGCATGGCGTGACTTTTCTTCCCGGGCAAGGGGACGGCGTGACTTTTCTTCCCGGGCAAGGGGACGGCGTGACTTACTTTCCCGGGCAAGGGGATGGCGTGACTTACTTTCCCGGGCAAGGGGATGGCGTGACTTTCTTTCCCGGGCAAGGGGATGGCGTGACTTTCTTTCCCGGGCAAGGGGACGGTGTGACTTTCTTTCCCGGGCAAGGGCATGGCGTGACTTTCTTTCCCGGGCAAGGGGATGGCGTGACTTTTCTTCCCGGGCAAGGGCATGGCGTGACTTTCTTTCCCGGGCAAGGGGATGGCATGACTTTCTTTCCCGGGCAAGGGGATGGCATGACTTACTTTCCCGGGCAAGGGCATGGCGTGACTTTCTTTCCCGGGCAAGGGGATGGCATGACTTACTTTCCCGGGCAAGGGGACGGTGTGACTTTCTTTCCCGGGCAAGGGCATGGCGTGACTTTCTTTCCCGGGCAAGGGGATGGCGTGACTTTCTTTCCCGGGCAAGGGGATGGCGTGACTTTTCTTCCCGGGCAAGGGCATGGCGTGACTTTCTTTCCCGGGCAAGGGGATGGCATGACTTACTTTCCCGGGCAAGGGGATGGCGTGACTTTCTTTCCCGGGCAAGGGGATGGCGTGACTTTCTTTCCCGGGCAAGGGGATGGCGTGACTTTCTTTCCCGGGAAAGGGGATGGCGTGACTTTCTTTCCCGGGCAAGGGGATGGCGTGACTATCTTTCCCGGGCAAGGGGATGGTGTGACTTTTCTTCCCGGGCAAGGGCATGGCGTGACTATCTTTCCCGGGCAAGGGGATGGCGTGACTATCTTTCCCGGGCAAGGGCATGGCGTGACTATCTTTCCCGGGCAAGGGGATGGCGTGACTTTCTTTCCTGGGCAAGAGCATGGCGTGACTTTCTTTCCCGGGCAAGGGCATGGCGTGTCTTTTCTTCCCGGGCAAGGGGGCGGCATGACTTTCTTTCCCGGGCAAGGGCATGGCGTGACTTTCTTTCCCGGGCAAGGGGATGGCGTGACTTACTTTCCCGGGCAAGGGGATGGCGTGACTTACTTTCCCGGGCAAGGGGATGGCGTGACTTTCTTTCTCGGGCAAAGGGCATGGCGTGACTTTTCTTCCCGGGCAAGGGCATGGCGTGACTTTTCTTCCCGGGCAAGGGGACGGCGTGACTTTTCTTCCCGGGCAAGGGGACGGCGTGACTTTCTTTCCCGGGCAAGGGGATGGCGTGACTTTCTTTCCCGGGCAAGGGGACGGTGTGACTTTCTTTCCCGGGCAAGGGCATGGCGTGACTTTCTTTCCCGGGCAAGGGGATGGCGTGACTTTCTTTCCCGGGCAAGGGGATGGCGTGACTTTTCTTCCCGGGCAAGGGCATGGCGTGACTTTCTTTCCCGGGCAAGGGCATGGCGTGTCTCTCTTTCCTGGGCAAGGGGGCGGCGTGACTTTCTTTCCCGGGCAAGGGCATGGCGTCTTTTCTTCCCGGGCAAGGGGGAGGCGTGACTTTCTTTCCCGGGCAAGGGGGAGGCGCGTCTTTCTTTCCTGGGCAAGGGGGCGGCGTGACTTTCTTTCCTGGGCAAGGGCATGGCGTCTTTTCTTCCCGGGCAAGGGGATGGCGTGACTTTCTTTCCCGGGCAAGGGCATGGCGTGACTTTCATTCCTGGATAAGGGGATGGTGTTGTGTTTTCTTTACTCCTCTTGACACCTCTCTCCTTTCGCCTGGGGCAAGTGCATAGCGTTCCATTCCTTCTCTACTCCTTTTTCTCCTTAGTATCTTGGAAGAGAAATCATCTTGGTATACACATTTTTTTTGCATTAACAGACAAGTTGTGGGGCAGTTATGGCCTAGAGTTAGGGAAACAGGCCTGAGACGGAAGGTGGCAGGTTCAATTCCCAACCATGGAACATGACTGAAGTGCCCTTGGCACCTCACCCCCAATTGCTCCCCGGGCGCTGAGTTTAGGGCAGCAAGTGGAGCAGATTTACCACTCCACTTGTGTATAGTCACTTACATGGTGTTTAATCACTGGTGTGTCCACTGTGTGTAGCCACTAATATAGTGTTTATTCACTGGTATATTCACAAAGATGTGTTGTGCACAGATGGGTTGTTCACATGTTCACAGACGGGTAAATGTTCAGGAAGAATTCCATGTGTGCGCTGACACCCAATGGCCACTATTATCGTTAAAAACTTCTGAAATTACTATTCTCTTACTACAATTCTAGGGATACCAGCAAATAAAACATTAGATGTAACAGTGGGAGGACAGAACCACTTACATCAAGGAAAGAAAATGAGTTGCTCTCGCACATCCTCATTTTGCACAGCGCCATGGCCTCTATAGCGGAGTCTCTACACATCTTCATCTTAGCAGCGTTGGGTTCCATTTCCTCCAGCAGACTCTTATTCTGTTCCTGAAGCTGCTCCAGCAGTTTTTCCTTCTGCTTCTTCAGGAAGACGTACAGGTTCCTAAATTCCGACAGGATGTGTTGCCGGTACTCAGCCTTCGTATTCTGGGGGCAGGAGGTGAACATTAAGGGAAAAGAAAAAAAAAAAAAACTGTGTTTTGGTCCAATTTAAATCCTATTTATGCTGCACTTTGCCACTTACCCTGAGCTCTTTAATCTTCTCCCTTTGTTGAATGGTCATCTCACTGGTTTTCTTCCAAGCTTGCCCCAGCGGGCTCATTACAGATAACACCTCTGCCTGGAGGGAAGACAACACTGGAGGGTAAGTAACACAAATCACTCACACACAAAGTGTAATATGACAAAAACTCACCTCGTACACCTCCACCGCATCCTTGATGGACAGGAACTTGTGACCATTGTGCTTCAGGGCATCCCGACAGATAACACAACCCAGGTCACCGTCATCGGTACAGTAAAGTTTCAGCGCCTCGTCATGCTCCTTACATTTAACGAACGGCAGGGCCCATACTTTCTTCGGACGTTTTGTCAGGGCGGCGGCCATCTTTTGCATGTCAGCCAGGATGAGGTCAGTGGCTGAATTCTTCTCAGTTACCACTTTCTTACACTTAGGACACCAGAGAGAATCCAGATTTTCCCGAGCTTTGACAACGCAGCTGCGGCACAAGCAGTGACCACAGTCCACCGTAACGGGGTCCTCGCAGAGCTCGCCGCACGACAAGCATGTGCCCTCATCGTCTTCACACACCATCACTGTGTCCAGCTTCACTTTCTAAAAAGGAGTGAGAAAATAAAAGAGACTAAGGTGGGAAATCGATAAGCCAATGTAGATAGGACTATATTAAACTGGACCAACAGCCTGGCACAGTTGGAAAAGATAAGCAGCGGCCATTTTGGAGCTTCCACTCCCAACTGACATAACTGAAATGCACTGTAACAGGAAACCCAGCAGCACTTCCTGTTTGCAGGTGGCCTGCAAATGCATGAACCGCCATCTTGTTTTTAAAATTGATACCAGCAGGAGTTAGAAAAATGTTAATTCATTTTTATGTGCAGCAATCTAAATTGCCCCTGGGGAGGGATTCATATGAGCACCGTCTGTTGTGTTGGTTTCAGTCATTTTGGATTGTTGGTCCACTTTATTAAAGCGGACCTTCACTCTGAATAAGAGTCTTATGTTTCCCACACCCTGTACATACAGATTGTCCACATTAATCCGGACCTTCACCCTAAATAGGAGCCTATCTTATATGTTTCCCACACCCTGTACATATAGATTGCTCACATTAATCCGGACCTTCACCCTGAATAGGAGCCTATCTTATATGTTTCCCACACCCTGTACATACAGATTGCTCACATTAATCCGGACCTTCACCCTGAATAGGAGCCTATCTTATATGTATCCCACACCCTGTACATACAGATTGCCCACATTAAATATCATCCTACCTGCATCTACTGCATGTTATGAGCCTTTAAACATCCAAGATGGCGGCTTATGGAAGCCGCCATCTTACCAGGCAGCCTGCAAACAGGAAGTGTCTTCTGACTGTGCTGCTCTGCATTCTGGAATTGCTGACCTTTTCCTGACCCCAGATCTGCTCTGTCTGAGCAAAGCACAGCTATTACCCGCCCCCCCCTGTACCTTATCCCACTCTCCTCTCCCCAGTAAGTGTGATGCTTCTGAGTCAAAATGGCGGCGCCCGTATCCTAAATTCCTGAACAGAGTTGCAGCCCAGTGGGGGAAAGAATAATAAATTAGTGACTAAAAACGTAAACTATATTAATATTAGATGCTGGGGAACTGTTTTTTTAAGAGTTTGGGCTTTTCATTAAATCATGGTGAAGGTCCGGTTTAAGGACCCCTTTTATCAGAACCAAACATTAAAGTGGCCTAAACCCATTGCAATCGGCCTGAGCAACCATAAGATTCCCGGGCCGATCGATCCCACACCCCCCCCCCCCCAAGTCGCCCCATCCACTTACCTTGTTTCCCGGTCCAACGGCGAATGCAAGAGCCACGGCTGCATCCCCGCTATGCCTCTAGCAGGGCGCGTGCCCGCGCCAAGCACTTGCGGACGGCCGGTGAGGGCGCATTCCATGTTAGAGGGTAGCGGGAGATGCGGCCCTCAGCGCGCTCGGAGTGGCTGGCCTTAGACGAAGGCTTTAGATGACATGACATTAGCGGCACCGAGCGCGCTGATTGGACAAGTGACCACGCCGTAGGACTGGGAAGAGGCGAGTTGGCTTCGGCGATCTGGGGGGCTTCAGGTAGCGGAGCAATCCCGATTAGGGTGCCCCGGGGGAAAGGACCAAAACTCAGGATAGTCAAAATGGTGCACTTTAAAGAAAATAATCAAACGGCGCATGCACGATTCGTATCCCCACTATTCCTATAGCAGGGCGCATGCCTGTGTCAGCCATTTGTGGATGGCCGGATCGGGCACGCTCCCTGTTAGAGGGAAGCGGGCGCCAGTGTGCTCAGAGCCGCTGGACTTAGACGTAGGCTTAGACGACGTGACGTCTGCGGCTCCGAGCACGCCGATTGGACGAGCAGCCACATATGCGCCGTAGGACCGGGCAGGGCTGTGGAGTCGGTAGATAAATGTTCCGACCCCGACTCCTCAGTTTTTTGTACTTCCGACTCTCCGACTCCTCTGTATTAATATGTGAATGTATTTTATACATTCCTTGAAGGAAAGAAAGGCAACATACATGTCATTACTTCTAGCAGAGAGAGGTAGTTGGGCAGAAGCTGCCTTCTCCTTTCTGTGTGCTGATCTTCTGCTGAAGATAGGGCAGTGGGAGGATCCAGAAAGGGGCCTTTATTATAAAACATCATTTCCCCATTAGAATCCCATAGTCATGTTTAAAGTTTAAGCTAACAATCGAAGTTTACAAGTTTTTATAGCCTTTTGCTGAATGACAGCAGTTTCTCCAATGGTACAGCTTCAGTCTTGAACTATTGATCCTCCATTCCCTTCACTTATACAAGTGTCTCTAGTCCTGCAAAAAATATATTTACTTAATCCCTTATCAGTGAGAGGCTAGGTTACCCATGGGTTCCCTGTAACAGCAGAACACAACACTATGCAAAGTATAAGTATTGCCGCTTCTAATTGTGCGTTGCGTGCCATATAGTGAAGCACATGAAAAGCTTCTTCACGGTCACTTAACGTGTTCGTTTTGCGGTTACGTGAGGCACTGCATGCATTGGTCTTTATTCTTACAATAGAGAAGTCATTCATTATAACTTTTTGTGAATTGGGACATTTAAACTTGCTAAATCAAAATTTAGTAGGAGTCGGAGTCGGTGCATTGTTTGCCGACTCCGACTCCAGGTACCCAAATTTTCCTCCGACTCCACAGCCCTGGGACCGGGAAAAGGTAAGTTGGTTGCGGCGATCTGGGGGGTTTCGCACAGCGGGGCACCCCCGAATGGGGTGCCCCAGGGGTAAGGACCAAAACCCAGGATAATCAATATCCTGGGTTTTGGACCACTTTAATGGAGGCATGGAACCACAGTATAGGGGTATAATATTGTCTTATTACACTGGTGTGGCCCAATATGGGACCCAGTTCTGGTTACAGAAAGGATGCCTGGTTATAGAAAGGGTGCAAAGGAGGGCAAGAAAAATAAGGGAAGAGAAATACATAAATGGCCCCTACAAAAAATAAGGGGAAAAAGAATTCATGTAACCCCCTTGAAAAGACAAGGACACTCAGTCAGTCTGCACAGAAACAAAGAAAAGAGATTCACTTTCCACAAGTGACGATTCCTCTTTACCATGAGAACTGTAAAGCTATGGAATAAATTGCCACAAGAGCTGATCACAGCAGCAACAGCTGGCAGCTTCCTAAAAGGATTAGAATATTTAAAAGAGGATAATAACATTAGAGAAAAAAAAAATACCATTTTGTGAAATACTCACCTGTAAAATGGGTATTATAAGTATGTCACACACCCCGCTTCAAGATATCCATAACATGTGGGTAATACCGACCTGAAGAGGGCGTTCTGCAGAGATGATAGGAAAAAGAAAGCCCCTCCCGGTCCATAAATACTTGGGACCTCCCACTCATTACCCAGTATAAAGAAAGCAGTAAGGTAAGGGACCAGGAAGAGGCAAATATAAACCAAAGCAACGCAAAGTTCACAATATAAAGGATCCAGAATACGAGAAGGGCGGGTGAAGCGGGGTGTGTGACATACTTATAATACCCATTTTACAGGTGAGTATTTCACAAAATGGTATTATTCTAAGTATGTCACACACCCCGCTTCAAGATATCCATAACATGTGGGACATCCAATAGCAGTGTCCATAAAAAAGGGCGGGGATCCAAAACAAGGCAACAATGCACAACTTAAACCACAACAGCTTGCAGAACTTTGCGGCCAAAAACAGCATCCGCTGAGGCCCGAACATCAACCTTGTAAAACTTGGAAAAAGTGTGAACAGAGGACCAAGTAGCGGCCTTACAAACTTGCTCAACCGAGGCCTGGTACTGAAAAGCTCAGGACGCTCCAAACGCACGAGTAGAATGAGCAGTAACACGAAAAGGGGGACTCCTCCCCTTGGCAGAATAGGCCCCAATGATGGCCTGACGAATCCATTTACTAATGGAAGATTTGGCAGGAGCCAAACCTTTCCTAGGCCCAAAGGGCACCACAAAAAAAGCATCAGTCTTACGAAAGGAAGACGTAACCACCAGATAATATTTCACAACGCGAACTACATCCAAAGAATGCAGCGCCCTTTCCTTGTCGTTGCTAGGATTAGGACACAGAGAAGGCAGAACAATGTCCTGATTCAGATGAAAGGCAGAAACCACCTTAGGAAGAAAATCCGGCTTGAAACGAAAGACAACCTTGTCCTGATGCCTTTCGAAGTAGGGAGCTTTAATGGATAAAGCTGCCAACTCAGAAACACGCCTAACCGAAGTGATAGCCACCAAATATGCCACCTTTTGAGTAAGAGAAGACAACGCAATCTCATTCAAGGGCTCAAACGGGGGACCCTGAAGAGCAGAAAGAACCAGGTTCAAATCCCAAACTGGAACCAAGGGCTTCCTAGGAGGTCGAACATGCGTAACCCCTTGGAAAAAAGTCCTGACCAAGGGATGAAGAGCAAAAGACCTTTGAAAGAACACCGCCAGGGCAGAAACCTGCCCCTTCAAGGTACTGAGCTGGAGCCCCAGATCCAGACCATGTTGAAGAAACTCCAGAATCCTGGAAATGGAAAACTCCCGACACGGGAAAGACCTACCTTCACACCAGTCAATATAGGACCTCCAGGTCCTATAGTAAACAGTAGAGGAAGACCGCTTCCTGGCGCTAATAAGAGTCTGAATCACCGCATCAGAAAGACCTTCCTCCTTCAAGATGGAGGTTTCAGCAGCCACGCCGTCAAAGCCAGCGATGGTAAATTGGGATAGCGTAGCCGACCCTGGGTGAGCAGGTCCGGCAGCAGAGGCAGAACGAACTGATCCTCTGCCAGTCTTACCAGGTCTGCGAACCAAACCTGCCTTGGCCACCTTGGTGCCACCAGAATCGCCGACGCGCCCTCCAGGGCCAGCTTGCGCACCACTCTGGCTACCATTGGAAACGGAGGGAACAGGTACAGAAACCCCAGATCCCTCCAGTTCAGAGACATGGCATCCACCGCCAGAGCCAGTGGATCCTGCGAGAGAGAGACAAATACCGGATGTTTGTGATTGTGACGAGAGGCAAAGAGGTCCACAGCCGGGAACCCCCACCTGAGGCAAATCGAACGAAACACCTGGGGACTGAGAGACCACTCCCCCTGGCGAGAGGAGGACCTGCTCAGAGAGTCCGCCTCCGTGTTCTCCACTCCCGGAATGTAGACTGCTGAGATACACGGGACGTGGCTCTCCGCCCAATCCAGAATCAAAGATACTTCCCTGAGGGCACTCCTGCTGCGAGTCCCTCCCTGGTGATTGATGTAAGCAACCGCCGTCCGGTTGTCCGACCAAACCTGAACTGGCAGGCCCTGCAACTGATGAGTCAAGCGAAACAGAACCAACCTGATGGCTCTCAATTCCAGAACATTGATGGGCTCGTGGGCCTCCTGCGGGCCCCACAGACCCTGAAACTGAAGGTCCTTCCAAACACCCCCCCAACCTGACAGACTGGCATCCGTGGTGACCGTCTCCCAACACGGCGCCAGAAAAGATCTGCCCTTCAACAGATTGGCAGACCCCAGCCACCATTGCAGGGATCGACGGACTCGGGGGGTCATCCGGAAGGACTGATCCAACGATAGCGGAAACTTGTCCCAAACCTTCAACAGATGAAGCTGGAGCGTCCTTGTGTGAAACTGCGCAAAGGGAACTGCCTCGAAGGAGGCCACCATCAACCCCACCAGCCTCATCCCTAGCCGGATGGCCGGACGAGGGGCCGACAAGAGAAGCCGAACCAACTCCTGAATCAAAAGAATCTTGGCCTGGGGCAGAAACACCCTGGCCTGCGAAGTGTCCAGGGACATTCCCAGAAAGGTGACAACCTTGGACGGAGAAAGAGAGGACTTGGGGTAGTTGATCACCCAACCGAACCTCTCCAGAGTGGAAACCACCGTTCTGGTGTCCAACTCCGCTTGGTTGAAGGAAGAAGCCATAATCAGAAGATCGTCCAAATAGGGCACAATGCGGATACCCTGAACCCTGAGTAGAGCCATCACCCCTGCCAGCACCTTGGTGAACACCCGAGGAGCCGAGGTGAGACCGAAAGGAAGTGCCACAAACTGAAAATGCCGATCCTCCACCACGAACCTGAGAAACCTCTGGTGTGCTGGAAAAATCGGAACGTGTAGGTAAGCGTCCTTGATGTCTATGGACGTCAGAAAGTCTCCCTGACGAAGAGAGTGGATAGCCGAACGCAGCGTTTCCATGAATGAATGGATGAACCTGTTGAGAAACTTCAGATCCAAGATGGGTCGGACCGATCCGTCCTTCTTGGGTACTGTGAACAGATTGGAATAAAAACCCCTGCCCTGGTCCGAGAAGGGCACTGGGCAAATGACAGCCATGTCCAGAAGACTCTCTACTGCCACCAGGAGCCCCTGCGCGGCCAGAGGTTCCGAAGGCACCCGAGACCTGAAAAATCTGGAAGGGGGGCGGAGCTCGAACTCCAGCTTTTACCGGAAGACACCACTTCCTGGATCCATCTGTCCGAGACCTCCTGATCCCAGACCTGGGAGAAGTGTCGCAGCCGTCCCCCCACCCGCATGGGTGAGGGCACCCCCTCATTGCTGAGCTGGCTTAGCAGCAGGTTTGGGATTAGAGCCCCAACTGTAACCTGGACGGGCACGTCCTCTGCCCCTGTTCCCGGAATCTCCTCTGGAAGAGGGGAAGGCAAATCCCCTGCCAGATCTGGCCCCACGAAAGGAAGGGGTAAAGGAAGGCGCCCCCCGAAAGGGACGGCGTTGTTTCTTGCGTTGAGGTAACCTACCACCCTTGGTGACAGAATCCAATTTCTCTCCAAAGAGCCGTAATCCAACAAAAGGTAGAGCCGTCAGCGCCTTTTTGACATAAAATCGTCCGCCCACTGGCGCAACCACACCGACCGCCGAATAGTCACCAGCAGAGCCGACGTCCTACCACACATCATCAAAGTGTCATCCAAGGCGGCTAATACAAAAGACAAAAACAACTCACACCGTTTAAGGGCAAGGAACTCGTCACTACCAGGACGAAGCCCGGCAGAAGTCAACAGGTCCCTGACCACAGACCTGGCGGCCACCACCATCAGCGCCGAAGCGCAAACGGGCCGAATGGCAGACCCAACGCTAGCAAAACCATGACAAGCTATCTGGTCAATGCGTTTATCCTCTCCATCTTTGAGGGTGGAACAATCAGGATTATTTAAAACAGAAGTGTTGGACAACCCCAAAACCGGTGCATCCACCTCGGGGGGGGGGGATGCCCAACGCTTAACCGTATCCGAAGGGAAGGGATATTTCTTATCCCACCCCTGAGGAATACCAGGGAGCCGAGCCGGCCTGTCCCATTCCTTAGCAATAATTTTGTCAAAGTGTCTTTGGTTAGGAAATTCCAAGCGCGGCCTGGATTCCTCAAAAAACTCACCCTTCTGCTGTGGAGCCTCCTCAGGAGGAGAAATAGCCAAAACCTCAAACATCTGAGCCAGAGCGTTAGGAGTATCCGAGGATCTCCCCAAGTCCCCCAGCTCAGCATCAGCGCCAACAAACTGCTCTTCGTCTGAAGTGTCGATGAGTCCTCATAAACCTCCCCTTCCTCTAGCGGGGAATAATCAGAATAGTCCAAATTATTAACATCATCAAAATCATCCGCCGGCGGAGCTGGCGACAAATGCTTTCTCTTAGCCGGAGCCTTACGGACGGCCGAGCTGGAGAGTAATTTTTCAAGGTTGGCCAATCTGGCGCACATCTCAGATTGTAGCTCCCCACCCATGACAACGTCACACGGGGTGCGTATCAAGCTGGGAGGAGGAGATGAAGCGACCGGCGGTGCTGACCCAGACGCCTGGGGTTCGGACTGCCGCGTAATAGTTTGCTGTGCACAAGGTATACACAGAAGTACATCATCCCCAGTAATGGATACCCCGCACAACATACACTTCCGGAATTGCCCCGAGGGTATCCCGAGCCCAGTATCCGGGGATGCCTCCATATGGTGAACTTGTGTGTAGTCGCTATGACCAAGGGAATTACGCGTATAAGCAACCCGGGATGCCCCTTTAATGTCCCAAGTGGGAGGATTTGAAATAGGGAAAGGTAACCCAGGGACCCTAGGACCGGGAGAAACCCCCTAAACCTAACGTAGGTCTACCTGAAAGACACAACAGAAAAGGCTATAAGCAAATTGAAAAATACACAGAGAGTAAAAAAGATATGGGGCCCACAGGGCCACTCACGGTGCTTCCTTCTTGCAAGATGGCGTCCGTCCCACAGGAGCCAGCAGCAGCAATAGCACGAGGAAGAGAAGAGAAGGGGGGCGTGGCCAGCGCAGGGAGCGCGAGTATCCATCCATCGCCCCCCCTCCATGTCACGGCCAGGCTCCGCGGCGGCGCCTGCCGAACGGGGGCGGGCCTCGGCGTCCCGCCGAAAGCCCGGTCCCGCCCCCTCCAACACAAGCGTGAGGGGAGATCTCCCCTCACGACACAAAGGCACAAGGACCGGCGCCGCAGCGGTATGCGGCGGCTGCGGTGCCGGTGAACAGACCGCAAGAAAGGAGGGGGGCGGGCCGCGGCGACGCTCCGACGCCCGGCCCCGCCCCCCAACTCCGGTATGTGAGGAGAAAACTCCTCACCCGCGTGCCGCAAGTGACAGGGTGCCGGCGCCGCGGTAATGGCGGCGACCGCGGCGCCGGTTACATGTAAAACCACACACAGGCGGGCCGCGGCGTAGCAAGTCCGCGCCCAGCCCCGCCTCCAAGAACCAGGCTGAGGAGAAGGATCTCCTCAGCCAGCACAAAAGTAAAAGCACTACACACACAATAAAAGCCCCAAAACACCACCCCCCCCCACCACAAGGAGAAGGGCAACCGCAGAAGGGGACACTACCAGGGGTAAAGGGCCAAGGGACAGGGCATCCCAAACCGGGGTCACCAGCCCGGAAAACCGCCTACCCTTTGGTACAGGGTCTCACGGTGGAGCTTAGCTCCTGAGCACCTAATGTGCTGTTCTACCCTCGCCCAGACCTCAGCCAAGGCTGGGAGGCATGTATAGTAATAAGAAAGAGGGATCTGGACGGAAATAGAAATCAAAAGCGGGCCGGGAAGGTCCCGGCTACCTCAAGTCCCCCTGTGCAAGGAGGAGGCATCATCTTCTGACTTGCTCGCCGTCTGCAGAGATGGAAAACTTGGGGTAATGAGTGGGAGGTCCCAGGTATTTATGGACCGGGAGGGGCTTTCTTTTTGCTATCATCTCTGCAGAACGCCCTCTTCAGGTCGGTATTACCCACATGTTATGGATATCTTGAAGCGGGGTGTGTGACATACTTAGAATAAACTATATTGCACAGCCAAATCAATTAATCAGGGTGCAGTCCCTCAATCACACTAACAAGAGCAGGTAGACTAAGAACCTGGTCCCCTGCTACCCCTAACCGCACGCCCCAAAAAACAATATAAAGGTTTAAAGCAACCACAATAAAGGAAACCCCAGGCACCAATGCCCCAACACATCCAGGTTATCCAACAATATACAAATACAAACCTCTATATACAATGTGACCCCAGCAACCACAACAAAGGAGACCCCAGGCACCAATGCCCCAACACATCCAGGTTATCCAACAATATACAAATACAAACCTCTATATACAATGTGACCCCAGCAACCACAACAAAGGAGACCCCAGGCACCAATGCCCCAACAGATCCAGGTTATCCAACAATATACAAATACAAACCTCTATATACAATGTGACCCCAGCAACCACAACAAAGGAGACCCCAGGCACCAATGCCCCAACACATCCAGGTTATCCAATATACAAATACAAACCTCTATATATAATGTGGCCCCGGCAACCACAACAAAGGAGACCCCAGGCACCAATGCCCCAACAGATCCAGGTTATCCAACAATATACAAATACAAACCTCTATATACAATGTGACCCCAGCAACCACAACAAAGGAGACCCCAGGCACCAATGCCCCAACAGATCCAGGTTATCCAATATACAAATACAAACCTCTATATACAATGTGGCCCCAGCAACCACAACAAAGGAGACCCCAGGCACCAATGCCCCAACAGATCCAGGTTATCCAACAATATACAAATACAAAGCTCTATATACAATGTGGCCCCGGCATCCACAACAAAGGAGATCCCACAACAAAGGAGATCCCAGGCACCAATGCCCCAACAGATCCAGGTTATCCAACCATATACAACAATATACAAATACAAACCTCTATATACAATGTGACCCCAGCAACCACAACAAAGGAGACCCCAGGCACCAATGCCCCAACAGATCCACGTTATCCAACAATATACAAATACAAACCTCTATATACAATGTGGCCCCAGCAACCACAACAAAGGAGACCCCAGGCACCAATGCCCCAACAGATCACAAAGTCATCTCACATTAAATTCATGTATTTATTGCTTTAAAAGTACACTAACAACAAATAATTAAAATCTCATAATCCATCCATCCATCCATACATTCATCATGAACTATCAAAAATGTACTAAATAAAGTGCAAATGCTAACTAGCTAGCTAATAATACAAAGTGTCGGTGCCCTCAAAGTGCTAACTGCAAAATATCCCATCCACTGTACAAAAAGGAAAACAGACATTTAAACGTGCTCAATAAGCTACGTCATCAAAGAATATCACCATGAGAGCCTTATGGCCTCCAGGGATGACACACACGAGAAATTTGCCATGACATGGTATGGTTGGATGGTCTTTTCTGAGTCCGTGGAGGGGAAGAGCCTTCTGGGTCTGACCTATGTGCTATATTCAGCCCCCCCCATTATTCCCCTACCCCCCCCCCCCTCCTAGTCGTTCTTCCCCACCTTTCTAGTTCCATAGCGCGCTAGATGCCGCTTGTTCGCGCTTGATGTTCACAGCCATAGGTTCCCCTGACAGCCCAGAAAGTGTCGTAGCTAATGGCCCGGGTGCTGCCACCAGAAAGGACATACATTAGAAGGTACAATCCGGGTCAGAGACAAGCTCGCTGGTAAGGGAGACTCTTTATTATTCATGCATGTACAAGATGTCAAGTGCACTGGTCGAGTCATTTTTGTATCATTACATTACTGTGATGTTATGCGCTTTATTTTCTCTGCTTCTTTGTTCTTTTTTGTCACGTGTTCTTTTTTTTTTTTTTTCTTCTTTAACAAGAAAACCTTTCCATAAATAAAGAATTTATAAAAAAAAAAAAGAATATCACCATTAGAAAGGCTGGAAGCAATCCCCACTGCGGCCTGGTGTCCTCTATTCCCCACGAGTTCTATGGGAAACCCCACACTTTTTCAAGGTTTCAGGTGGATGGAGCGAAACGTACGTCGGATGACAGACGGCCCAGCCACTTTCCCCCCCCCGGCCTCCCTCACCTCACTAGCTGGCTCCGGTGGATTGTCCCAGCTGGGAATTGCATGCAAAGCACGTAATGGCACGTACTGGAGTGGACCTGCGACGAGGAAAGGTACCATCAGGCGGTACAGCGCGTGCCCACCTGACGTGGCCTCAGTCACAGCCCCCGCCGGTAGCCTCTAAGCACACTGGCATTTCGCTGGTTAGTCTGAGCGTATGCAGTATGGAGCACTCCACCTCCTCCTAAAGTATAGATTTAGTATAGACGCCATTGCAGCTATATACGCCTAACTGGGACTTTAACATTTGATTCCCCATTTGAAGACATTTTCAACTTTGTCCAGCATATATATATGTGTGTGTGTGTGTGTGTGTGTGTGTGTGTGTGTGTGTGTGTGTATGGATGTGAGGGGTGCGTGGTCACTCTGTATGGATGTGAGGGGTGCGTGGTCACTCTGTATGGATGGGGGGTCCCCGTTCTTTTAGTATTGGCAACCCTGCCTCCTTTTAATTGCTCTATTGGGATTTTGGGTTTCATACATTTGTGCCATATTTGTGCTTTATAGGATTAATAAATAGTGTTTGAGTGGCAACTTGTGCCCTTTACTGTTCCATGTGCTGGCCTCACATTTAACCGTGTACATAGGCGTGTTAGCCTGGCCCCAGTAATATACACACTTTATACCAGCGTATATGTGTAAGCTTTGGTCCTCATCCTTAGAGGTCAGGAGCAAAAATTTACACCAATGAAACAAGACAATGAAAGGCAATGACAGTTTTCTCTCCCAAAAAAAAGGAGAATTCTCACCTGGCTCTGAATCGACCCCAATAAATTTTAAAGTGAACCAAAACCCACAACGATCGGCGCGGGAATCTATAAGGATTCCCGGGCCGATCGATTCCCTTCACACGGGGCATCCAAAATCGGGATGCCCCGCTGTGTGAACCCCCCCCCCCAGGTCGCCACATACACTTACCTTGCTTTCCGGTACAGCGGCGCATGGGCAAGCTGCCTACCCACAATCCCTGTAGCAGGGCGCGTGCCCGCACCAGGCATTGGTGAATGGCTGGCTCGGGCTCACTCTCTGTTAGAGGAAACATACACCCTGTTAAGCACAAGCCCAAAAATCCACAGTGTGCCAATACCGGCATCCTAAATTGATACAACAATACACCAAAGAACTTCTGCGGTTCCAGCAATCCGCAGAAAGGGGACAAATACCAAGAAGGCACCACTCTCACCCTAATAATAATTCAATAACGCCATTAGAACTTGATATCCATCTATTTAATTCATCCAAAGATTTTTTTTCCTTAAAAAACACATTAAGGACAATACGACATTGCTACAAACATTTAAAAAACATATACAAGACCAACCACAGCACGAGTGACCTAATCAATCCCCATTATTCACATTATACCTAAATCATTCCTCATATTCAACGTATATATAGCCTATCAAAATGTATTAAAGTGCCAATGTGCAAAGTGTCGTAAGTGCAAAGCAGATCAAATGAATGTACAATGAAAATTATAAAAGATGGGGGTCCTAGACCAACCCCCTAATGCCCTATATATACCTGCCGCACACTAATAATTATCTCAATATATCATTGTATCCAATAAATCTTAGAAAAAATATATTACATTTATTTGATAGGACTCACAAAATACACACCAACAATACATAAAAGACTAATTAAAATACATATAAACACACAAAAGGGAGAGGGGTACACCCCACAACTGGCTCTCTTATATACAATAATTCATCCAAAATTCATCAAAGGTATAATATAATGGTGGTGCTGAATCTGCAATTAAGCGGGGCAACGGAGAATGGTTGAAGAGAGAAATGTACACGTGCTATACTATGTGGAAAGTGCTTCCTATTAATGAAAAACTACAAAACTACACATCTATCAAACAATTCTACACATCTATTGAAAAACTATACAACCTTGGACAATACAAATAAAGTGCAGAGCATAACGCCTATTCTATAGTGTATTAACTAAAGTGCATTGTGCAATGTGCAAAAAGATAATCCATAGAGTTCTATTGCAACAGCCTCAATAGATCAAAATCAATACAATTCCAACAGTTCAAGAAAGATATTATTTACATCACCATATAATAAGGCCTCCGGGGTCCCCCCTCCAACAGCTCGCCACCGACGCGTTGCGTGGCTCTACACCACTTCGCCAGGGTGTATGAGCTGCCACATCCTCTGCTCCACTATTTTTTTTTTCCTTAAAAAACACATTAAGGACAATACAACATTGCTACAAACATTTAAAAAACATATACAAGACCAACCACAGCACGAGTGACCTAATCAATCCCCATTATTCACATTATACCTAAATCCTTCCTCATATTCAACGTATATATAGCCTATCAAAATGTATTAAAGTGCCAATGTGCAAAGTGTCGTAAGTGCAAAGCAGATCAAATGAATGTACAAATCAAATACACATATGAAAAGACAAAAACTACCCAAGATAACTTCACCTCCGTGTAAAATGATCCCCTCCTGCTGAGCAAAGTATGCAATTCACCCACGCGTTCCGTGACCGACTGTCACTTTCTCAAGGTGCCACCTCCGTTAGAGGAAACAGGGGATGCGGCCGCCAGCGCGCTCGGAGCCACTGGCCTTAGACCAGTAGTCCTCAAACTTCCTCCTCAAGGGCCGAGACAGGCCAGGTTTTGCAGCTCTCCACGCTACTCCACAGGTGAATTAGCTGGTGCTCAGACAGAGCTATAGCCCTAATTATTACATCTGTGCATCAGCATAGAGAGCTGCAAAACCTGGCCTGTCTCGGCCCTTGAGGAGGAAGTTTGAGGACTAATGCCTTAGACGAACGCTTAGGCAACGTAGTGTCAACGGCTCCGCTGCATGGAGGCGCAGTAGGACCGGAAAGAGGCGAGTTGGATTTAGCGATTTTACACAAGCAGATCCGAGTAGGCTGATTGGACGAGAAACCGCGCATGCACCAATCGGACCGGAAAGAGGCAAATTGGTTCGGGCGACCTGTGGGGCTTCAAGGACCAAAACCCAGGATAGTCAAAATCCTGGGTTTTAGTCCACTTTAAAGGGAATAATAAACCGTACATGGTGCCCACAGTCTGCTTAGTCTCGCAGCATGGGCAGAGGAGGTGTGCCCAGTCTCAGCCAGTCTGATGCTGGTTATGTGTCTCTAGTGAGAATGATGCTGCCGGGCCTGGAGCAGGAGCTCCACTGCTCAGATTATAATCCAGCCCTGGAATCCACTAGACATGGAGCTTTATCCCAACATAGCCAGAAATGACTGGGTCTATTAACAGGACCAGCGACTGGTGTTACCTTGGCTTCGGGTCCTTCCTCCTCAGATCTCTGGGAAGCTTCTGGAATGTGGGAGGTCTTCTTGTCAGCACCATTCTCCATGTTTTCCTTTTTCACAGATTTAGAAGACTGGTGGCGGGGCGCTGCAGGGAAAGCACAAATCATATGAGAAGGTAAGGAAGGGGCCACACTGGAGCATCCCCAGAAGAGCCCGCCCGCCCCCACTTCAGCAGACACAGTAACTGGTTTGTCTCACCCAGGATGATGCTGGAGGGGTGGAGAGGCTCTCAAGTGAAACAGGACCTTCACCCTGAATAAGAGCCTATCTTATATGTTTCCCACACCCTGTACATACAGATTGCCCACATTAATCCGGACCCTCACCCTGAATAAGAGCCTATCTTCTACGTTTCCCCCCTGTACATACAGATTGCTCACATTAATCCGGACCCTCACCCTGAATAAGAGCCTATCTTATATGTTTCCCACACCCTGTACATACAGATTGCCCACATTAATCTGGACGCTCACCCTGAATAAGAGCATATCTTGTATGTTTCCCCCCCTGTACATTCAGATTGCCCACATTAATCCGTACCCTCACCCTGAATAAGAGCCTATCTTGTATGTCCCCCCCCCTGTACATACAGATTGCCAACATTAATCCGGACCTTCACCCTGAATAAGAGCATATGTGCCCCCCCCCCCCCCCGTTCACACAGATTGCCCACATTAATCTGGACCTTCACCCTGAATAAGAGCCTATATTGTATGTTTCCCCCCTGTACATACAGATTGCCCACATTAAATATCATCCTACCTGCACCTAGTGCATATTTTGAGCCTTTAAACAACCAAGATGGCGGCTCATGGAGCACAGGAAGTGCCTTCTGACTGTGCAGCTCTGCATTCTGGGATTGCTGACCTTTTTCTGACCTCAGCACTGCTCTGTCTGAGCAAAGCCCAGCTATAACCTCACCCCTGCACTTTGCCCCCTCTCCTCAGTGTGTGATGCTACCGAGGCAAGATGGCGGCGCCCGTATCCTAAAGTCCTGAACAGAGTTGCAGCCCAGGGGAGGAAAGCATAAAAAGTAAGCGACTGAAAACTTAAAAATATATTAATTTTAGATGCAGGGGAATAGTTTTTTTAAGGGTTTGGGCTTTTTCATTAAATGAAGCTGAAGCTCTCAGTGAAGGACGAGAGAGCAGGAGGGCTTGGCCACAGAAGAGAGGCCATGGCCTTGATTCAATAAATGTGGAAAAAAATTCTCATGGTAGTAAAAGATTCAATTCATGAGAAAAAAGCCTGAGAATGTCACTGTTACTGAATCACTAGATAAAAAGACAATGAAAGTCAATGGCACTTTTTTACTCCTAAGAAAAGTAGAGAAGTGTTTCCTCCTTTCTACACTGTAGTAAAAGCTGCCATTGCCTTTCATTGTCTTTTTATCTGGTGATTCAGTAATAGTGACATTCTCAGGCTTTTTTCTCATGAATTAAATTTTTTACTACTATGAGAATTTTTTTCTACCTTTATTGAATCACGGCCTAAATCACAGCTTTATTCCGCAGCACATCAGGATCAATCAGCTTCTGGGAGGCAAGCAGTTGCTGGGTTTACACACATATATATATATATATATATATATATAAACTTTAAAGCTGATCAAAACCCAGCATTAATGCCAAACTAAATAAGCCAGTTTCCCCGCTGATGGTCCTCTCACAGAATGGGCTCCACACAGAGGGAAAAGGTTGGCTGATAGTCCTGTGCCCATCTGCTTACCGCAACCTCATTTATTGTATGGCTGCCAATCACATGACTGCCGGTGACCAATCAGGATGGCGGGCACATCAGATCTGAATCGATGCAGGTGGTCACGTGATTACCGGCTATACAAGTGAATGAGGAAGTGCTGGCTTTACTATAGTTGCTTTATGTACAGGATATCAGGGAGGTAAGTGGCCACGGTGGGCATGGGATGGGGGAGGCAAGTGGCTACGGTGGGCATGGTATGGGGGAGGCAAGTGGCCACGGTGGGCATGGTAGGGGGGAGGCAAGTGGCCACGGTGGGCATGGTAGGGGGGAGGCAAGTGGCCACGGTGGGCATGGTAGGGGGGAGGCAAGTGGCCACGGTGGGCATGGTAGGGGGGAGGTAAGTGGCCACGATGGGCATGATATGGGGGGGCAAGTGGCTACGGTGGGCATGGTATGGGTGAGGTAAGTGGGCATGATATCAGGGAGGTAAGTGGCCATGGTGGGCATGATATCGGGGAAGGTAGGTGGCCATGATATCAGGGAGGTAAGTGGGCATGATATTGGAGAGGTGAGTGGCCACAATGGGCATGATATCAGGGAGGTCAGTGGCCATGATATAATGGTTATGCAATACGTGGCGGTAAGTACTTACGGTGCGTGCTCCCCAGCAGCAGGGTGCAGTGTTTCCCGTCCCCCATCCCCTCAGGGTCGCTGTCGGCTTCTCCCCCGCACGGGGGCAGTATGTCACTGTGCTTGGGCTCCTCCATGGCGGGAATCTCCTCAGGCAGAGCTGAGGGGGGTCTGGAAACAGTCAGGGGGTTCAGTCACTAACAGTATGGGGGGGGGGTCTGAAAACAGTCAGGGGGTTCAGTCAGTATTGGGGGGGCTGGAAACCGGCAGCAACGATCACAGCATGCAACAGAGGAGAAACGAAAATTCCGGTGTGTGCAGCGCCCGGAAGTGACGAAACAGTATTGTCAAACCACGACTAGTCTGAGGATGTGGACTTCAACAAAATGGCCGCCACGCTCCTTTACGTGAACTGCTCTCCCTCTTGTGTTATGATCAATCCGGAGACAGCGGGGCCTATCTGCTATAGTTGTTGATCCTGCAATTATCCGCTTTCTAGGATTGGCGTAAAAGATTCCAGGGCCGGCTGCTGGCTTTCCCCTGGGGCATCCCATGTCGCATAGCTACCAACTTTTCTGGGTGGGAAAGAGGGACATATTTTAAATTAGGCCACGCCCCCTCATTGATTGATGGATAGGAGCTAGGATGTAATAGTTACAACACTAGAAACAATTTGAATAGGCAAATGACTCATTTATTGCTGCAGATCTGCATGTTACACCTCAAAGAGGGACAATATGAGAACAAGGGGCAGGGGGACATGGACTCCAAAGAGGGATAGTCCCTCCGAATCAGGGACACTTGGGAGGTATGCATGTCGGACTGCCCTGCTGTATGAACCTCCCAGGTCACCGCAAAATGTACCTTCTTCCTGACTATGTCGCTTTACCTTCCAACGTTTCAGGGAGGGGAAGAGGGACATTTGTTTAAAGAAGGGAGATGGGATGTAACAATTACAACATAATGACACATTAAAGTGGACCAAAACCCAGGATTTTGACTATCCTGGGTTTTGGTCCTTTCCCCTGGGGGGCATCCAATTTTGGATCAGCCCGGGAGTCTTATAGATATAGATAGCTGTGGGTTGTGGTCCACTTTAAAGCGGACCTTCACCCTGAATAAGAGCCTATCTTATATGTTTCCCACACCCTGTACATACAGATTGCTCACATTAATCCGGACCTTCACCCTAAATAAGAGCCTATCTTGTATGTTTCCCACACCCTGTACATACAGATTGCCCACATTAATCCAGACCTTCACTCTGAATAAGAGCCTATCTTATATGTTTCCCACACCCTGTACATACAGATTGCCCACATTAATCCGGACCTTCACTCTGAATAAGAG
This sequence comes from Gastrophryne carolinensis, assembly GCA_027917425.1. Taxonomy (NCBI): domain Eukaryota; kingdom Metazoa; phylum Chordata; class Amphibia; order Anura; family Microhylidae; genus Gastrophryne; species Gastrophryne carolinensis. The sequence goes on along the minus strand of CM051240.1, from coordinate 15,668,294 downwards.
CCTATCTTATATGTTTCCCACACCTTGTACATACAGATTGCTCACATTAATCCGGACCCTCACCCTGAATAAGAGCCTATCTTATATGTTTCCCACACCCTGTACATACAGATTGCTCACATTAAAAATCATCCTACCTGCATCTACTGCATGTTATGAGCCTTTAAACATCCAAGATGGCGGCTTGTGGAAACCGCCATTTTATCAGGCAGCCTGCAAACAGGAAGTACCTCCTGACTGTGCTGCTCTGCATTCTGGGATTGCTGACCTTTACCTGACCCCAGCTCTGCTCTGTCTGAGCAAAGCACAGCTATAACCCGCCCCCCCTGTACCTTATCCCACTCTCCTCTCCTCAGTAAGTGTGATGCTTCTGAGTCAAGATGGCGCCCGTATCCTAAATTCCTGAACAGAGTTGCAGCCCAGTGGGGGAAAGAATAATAAGTTATTGACTAAATACGTAAAATATATTTATTTTAGATGCTGGGGAACCGTTTTTTAAGAGTTTGGGCTTTTCATTAAATCATGGTGAAGGTCCGGTTTAATTTTTTTGTGTGTTATTCACTGTGTGACGCCTCCCGCGGAGCGCAAAGAAAGAGACGCCCTTGGTAATTTTATTTAGGAGAGTTTTTGAGGCCGTGACCGCTTGAAGAAAGAAATATCTGGAAAATATTTAAAGAAACAGCATCATTTTAGTCAGCAATAACAGGACATTTTCCACCAAGATCGTTTGGTCTAAGGATAAGTGAACTTTTCTCAGTTCTCCTCTTACAGCATAGTTACACATGTAGAGCATCAGCTACCTGAAGTTTATTATATAGAGTTAATCTTATATTTTAAAGTGGACCAACACCTAGGATTTTCACTATCCTGGGTTTTGGTCCACTTCTGCGGGGCACCCCGATAGCTGCGTGAAACCCCCCAGATCGCCCTAAAAAACTCACCTCACCCCGCTCCTACGCAAGCGCTCGTCCAATCAGAGCGCTCAGAGCCGCTGTGGTATGTACGGACAAGCGACGGACAACCACAGCGGCTCTGAGCGCGCTGAAGGCCGCGTCTCGCGTTTCCCTCTAACAGGGAGCGCGCCTGCGCCGGCCATTCACAAATGGGTGTGCGCCCCGCTAGAGAGAAGCGTGAGATGCGGCCGCGGCTCGCGCATGCAACGTTGGAACGGGGATAAGGTAAGGTTTCTGGGCGTCCTGTGGGGTTTCACACAGCGGAGCATCCCGATTTCGGATGCCCCGCGGGGAGGGATCTGATCGGCCCGGCAATCTTATAGATGATCCCCCCTGGGTGTTGGTCCACTTTAAATAGATTGTGTGTGTATTGATTGTTTGAATTACGCAGAGCATACAGTGTGTCTTAAAAGTTATCCAAATAGCCATATATGATAAAGTGACCTAGACACAAGTTTATCCTTTGTTTGAGATATCCCCCCCCCCCCCCCCATATTCTTCAAGTAGAAATTATACTAGATCCTTCTACAGCCATTTATTGCCTTAATCCAGACCTTCAGCGTGATTTAATAAAAAGCCCAAACTCTTAAAAAACGATTCCCCAGCATCTAAAATTAATATATTTTACGTTTTTAGTCACTGACTTATTAATCTTTCCCCCACTGGGCTGCAACTCTGTTCAGGAATTTAGGATACGGGCGCCGCCATCTTCACTCAGAAGCATCACACTTACTGAGGAGAGGAGAGTGGGATAAGGTATAGGGGGGCGGGTTATAGCTGTGCTTTGCTCAGACAGAGCAGAGCTGGGGTCAGGTAAAGGTCAGCAGTCCCAGAATGCAGAGCAGCACAGTCAGGAGGCACTTCCTGTTTGCAGGCTGCCTGATAAGATGGCGGCTTCCATAAGCCGCCATCTTGGATGTTTAAAGGCTCATAACATGCAGTAGATGCAGGTAGGATGATTTAATGTGAACAATGTTCATCTGTACATGTATGTACAGGGTGTGGGAAACATATAAGATAGGCTCTTATTCAGAGTGAAGGTCCGGATTAATGTGAGCAATCTGTATGTACAGGGTGTGGGAAACATATAAGATAGGCTCTTATTCAGAGTGAAGGTCCAGATTAATGTGAGCAATCTGTATGTAAAGGGTGTGGGAACCATATAAGACAGGCTCTTATTCAGAGTGAAGGTCCGGATTAATGTGAGCAATCTGTATGTACAGGCTGGAAACATATAAGATAGGCTCTTATTCAGGGTGAAGGTCCGGATTAATGTGGGCAATCTGTATGTACAGGAAGTGGGAGACATATAAGATAGACTCTAATTCAGGGTGAAGGTCCGGATTAATGTGAGCAATCTGTATGTACAGGCTGGAAACATATAAGATAGGCTCTTATTCAGGGTGAAGGTCCGGATTAATGTGGGCAATCTGTATGTACAGGATGTGGGAGACATATAAGATAGACTCTTATTCAGGGTGAAGGTCCGCTTTAATCCAGTGGCTATATACACCAACTGTTGTGTTCAATGCTTTGCCTAATATTCAACCGGTAAATTCTAAATTGGTTCTTATTTATCTGGTGTGATGTGTTTTATTCCATTATACAGACTACCCCACACTGCAAGGGCAAATGTGACTTTGGCATTGACCCACAACAGGGCATCCTGATTTATGATGCACCAGGGGAAGGTCAGCGGCCGGCCCTGGAGTCTTTTAGATTTCAGGGCTGGCCCCTTTGGGTTTTGTTCTATTTTGATTAGCAGAGCACTGGAGAAATCACCGGGCAGCACAGGGTCAGGATGACGTCACTTCAGTCCCAGCGGAACCTCTGCGCGTCATGCGCTACGATGCGGAGGAGGAGATAATCGGCCATTTTCTTGGAGTTCGCTGCTGGCGACGTACAGCTAGTGTCAGCGCTCGTCACGTGACTGTATCAACACTTCCGTGCGCAAGAGCGTCGGAGTTATTGATTCTGTGATCGCGGTTGAGCGTGTCTTGGGGTTGCTGCTGGTTTCCAGCCTCCCCCCCTCCTTGTAGTGACAGGACCCCCCTGACTGTTTCCAGACCCCCCTCAGCTCTGCCTGAGGTGATTCCCGCCATGGAGGAGCTTGGGCACAGTGACATATTGCCCCCGTGCGGGGGAGAGGCCGACAGCGACCCTGAGGAGGAGGGGATGGGGGACGGGAAACACTGCACCCTGCTGCTGGGGAGCACCTACCAATGCAAGAGAGAGGACGGCACCTACCGTAAGTACTTACCTCACCCCATATATATGCATGACCATTTTATCATGGCTGCTTACACACCTTCCAACATTTCGGGGTGGGAAAGAGGGACAATTGTTAAATTAAGCCACGCCCCCTCATTGATGATGTAACAAAATTTAACAGTTACAACAATATAAACCCTTTGAATAGGCAAATTATTTATTGACGCAGATCTGCATGTTACAACTTAAAGAGGGACAAATGGGAGCAATTAGGGACAGAGGGGACATGGACTCAAAAGAGGGACAGTCCCTCCAAATAAGGGACACTTGGAAGATATGTGCTCACCATGGCCAGTTATCTCCCCTGATATCTTGGCCACTTATCTCCCCGATATTATGGCCACCATGGCCACTTGCCTCTCCAATATCATGGCCACTTGCCTCTCCAATATAATGCCCACCATGGCCACTTGCCTCCCCGATATCATGCCCCTCATGGCCACTTGCCTCTCCAATATCATGCCCGCCATGGCCACTTGCCTCTCCAATATCATGCCCACCATGGCCACTTGCCGCTCCAATATCATGCCCGCCATGGCCACTTGCCTCTCCACTATCATGCCCACTGTGGCCACTTGCCTCTCCACTATCATGCCCACCGTGGCCACTTGCCGCTCCAATATCATGCCCGTCATGGCCACTTGCCTCTCCAATATCATGTTCACCATGGGCACTTGCCTCTCCACTATCATGCCCACTGTGGCCACTTGCCTCTCCACTATCATGCCCACTGTGGCCACTTGCCTCTCCACTATCATGCCCACTGTGGCCACTTGCCTCTCCAATAGCTTGCCCACCATGGCCACTTGCCTCTCCAATAGCGTGCGCACTTACCGCCCCCCCCCCCCCCCCCCGATATCACACCCACCATGACCACTTACCCACCACCCAATTGCTCACATTAAATATCTTCCTACCTGCATCTCCTGCATTTTCTGAGCTTTTAAACATTCAAGATGGTGGCCCATGGATGTTAAACATACAAGATAGGCTCTTATTCAGGTGAATTTCTGGATTAATGTGAGCAATCTGTATGTACAGGGGGGAAAACCTATAAGATAGGCTCTTATTCAGGGTGAGGGTCCGGATTAATGTGGGCAATCTGTATGTACAGGGGGGGAAACCTATAAGATAGGCTCTTATTCAGGGTGAGGGTCCGGATTAATGTGGGCAATCTGTATGTACAGGGTGGTGGAAACATACAAGATAGGCTTGTTAAAGAATTAATGGAATTAATATGGATTGCTGTATTTTTGATATTAAAGTGGAGCAACACCCTCCCCGTGATCGGCCCGGGAATCTATAAGATTCCCGGACCGATCAGCCCCCTGACTGCGGGGCACCCCGATCGGGGGTGCCCCGCTGTGTGAAACCCCCCAGAAACCCCTAAATCCCTACCTGATCCTCGATCCAGTGGCGCCCGCCGCCGCCTCCCGCATGTCCCTCTAGCAGGACGCGCACCCGCGCCGGCCCATGTGAATGGCCGACGCGGGCGCGCGCCCTGTAAGAGTGACGCGCGGGCGGCGCGTGCGCTCTCTTGTCCGTCGGCGGGGATTGGCAGCAGCGGTCACGTGGGAGAGGTGAGTTTTTGGGGCTTTCTGCGGGGGGGTTTCACACAGCGGGGCCGATCGGGGTGCCCCGCCGAAGTGGACCAAAACCCAGGATAGTCAAAATCCCGGGTGTTGGTCCACTTTAAGAGAATGATGTAACCCTTTGTCATTGAAGTTTATTTTGCTGCGCTCACAGAGACTTTTCTGCTTACAAGTTGCACCCATGTTATCTGTCCAAGGGTGTGTTCCTCGCGTGCTTCTACTACAGACCTCCACCCTTTTTAGATCAGATATGGATTTGGGACATTTTCTACCTAGTCAGCTAAGTTATTGGCTAATACCTGTCACGATGGACAACTCGAGCGCTATAAGAATGCCACTGTCATCTGATTGTTGAGCGCGCTCCCAGAATTGCACGAGAGTGAATTGATGTATATCACTATCTTGTAATCTCTGTTAATTAATAAAAATAATACTAAAGAATTTGGACCAGCTGTTAGGACGTTGTCAATTTCTTGCTCTTATTCAGGGTGAAGGTTCCTTTGAAGGACTGACCCCCCACACGCACACCCCTACAAATCATACATTACCTAACTCTGCAATCCTCCCTCTTGTTGCAGATGATGCCAAGGTGGAGAAGTTCAGGATGAACAAGCGGGCCGGGAAGGAAGAGTACTTCGTTCATTACGTCGGGTGTAAGTAGTCCTGCGTGGCGAGCCTGAGAAGCTCCGCCTTGGCACACGGGGAGGGAGGGCTGGAACTTGCTCTTTAACCCCCTTAGCGGTGATCCCGAGCGTGACTCGGGGTTAATTTGCGCTGTAAGTGGCGGTAACCCCGAGTCACGCTCGGGATCGATTTGGGAGCAGGAGCGGGCGGCGCAGCCTCCTTACCTTCTCCCTGCGATCCAGCGATGTCCCCGCCGCGATCGCAGGTGAGAGCCGCGGCTGCGGCGTCCGTCTCCACTTCTGGGTTCCGTCTCTGTGAGCCGCAGAGGCTCATGGGGGCGGAGCCGTGCGTCAGAGACAAATGCAATGGTAACACTTTCGTTACCATTACATTTGTCTATTCAAAACGCCAGGGAGGTTAAAGTGGACCAACGCCCTCCCCTGATCGGCCCGGGAATCTATAAGATTCCCGGACCGATCAGCTCCCTGACTGCGTGAAACCCCCCAGAAACCCCTAAATCCCTACCTGATCCTCATTCCAGCGGCGCCCGCCGCCACCTCCCGCACGTCCCTCTAACAGGACGCGCCCGCCGTTTGTGAATGGCCGGCGCGGGCGCGCACCCTGTAAAAGTGACGCGCGGGAGGCAGCGGCCACGCTCTCTTGTCCGTCGCTGCCTCCCGCTTGTCCGTCGGCGGGGATTGGCGGCAGCGGTCACGTAGGAGCGGGGAGAGGTGAGTTTTTGGGGCTTTCTGGGGGGTTCCGAAGTGGACCAAAACCCAGGATAGTCAAAATCCTAGGTGTTGGTCCACTTTAAGCTGCAATCGCCGACAGCCTACCAACAAAGAGAGACGACGGGCTACTGAATTAGAAAGAGGTGCTCGGCTTTGTCTTTGATGCCTCTATGTTTGGCAAATCCAATGGCTTGTGGCTCTGTTGCACCGACTAATTATATCTATTATATGTAAGGGAGGTGCACTTTGGTGGACAGACCTCTGATCAGAACCACCAATAAGACGCAAGGCTTACCTTGCTTACTTACCTCCACTTCCCACGTCAACCTGCTGCCGTGGTTTGACGTCAGTGCTGGCTCCCGAGGTTCGGTGTCACCAGATGCACAAGGCCAAAGCTCATAGAGGTGCCCTGCTATGAGCTTGGAAGCTTAAAGTGGACCAACACCCAGGATTTTGACTATCCTGGGTTTTGGTCCACTTCGGTGGGGTGCCCCGCTGTCTGAAACCCCCCAGAAACTCACCTCTCCCCGCTCCCACGTGACCGCGCCAGCCAATCACAGTGCTCAGAGCCGCTGTGGTATGCGCGTCCAAGGCCGCTTGGACGCACATACCAGCTCAGCTGGCTCTGAGCGTGCTGGAGGCCGCGTCTCGCGCTTGCTTCGAACAGGGAGCACGCCCGCGCCGGCCATTCACAAACGGCCGGCGCGGGCGCACCCTGCTGGAGGGAAGCGCGAGCCCTGATGGAACGGGGCTGAGGTAAGGTTCCTCCCCACGGGACATCCCGATTTCGGATGCCCCGCAGGGAGGGATCTGATCGGTCCGGGAACCTTATAGATTTCCGGGCCGATCCCCCCTGGGTTTTGGTCCACTTTAAATAGGCTCGAGCTTTCAGGTAGGCCCACAATGATGCCCACAAATAAAGTGCCGCTTACGCAGAAATAAAAGTTAGTTCATATTTATTTTATGCGTTTTTAAAGTAATGCTAACCAGACAAAAATGACAAATTTAAAAAAACGTATAAGGCAGCAGCAGTGATGTGGGCACGACTGGGCTCTAATGGATATTCCATTTCATAACAGATGAATAGTAAATACATAGGCGCTCATTGCTGGAGTAAATGAATGAATGAATAAATAACACTGCAAAGGTGCAGAAGAGAACGATCCTCTAAAGTGCAAGTGCTGATACAGACTAGAGACTAAGGGTGTGAATTGGCAAGAATCTGGCCATACGATATATCCTAATTCTGTCTCAAAGACGATATATTGTATTTTTTTTACATTTATTTAAATGAAAAAAAAATTACATAGGGCCCACCCTTCCCGGGGGGAGGGGGGCCCCATTTTTTTTTTAAGGCTTAAAAACCCTTAAAAATCCCTCCCAAAAATGGTGTGAGGCCCCCCTTACCCAGTATAACCAGCCCGTTCCAGCTATGGGAGCTTGTAGAACAGGACACGGGCCAGCTTTAGTGTGTCTGTAATTTATTTTTTTTTTTTTAACCCTGTCCGACTGCTACCTTATACAGCATTATGGCGGAAGATGGTGAATAATGACCCATTGTTAAGTGCATTACAAGTCCAGTGGTTATGCCCCAGAGAAATCTGGGGATAGAACGGAGTGAAAGTTACTAGCTTGGAGAGGAAGCAGAACAGGCCTGAGAGTTACAGGCCTGATATGAAGAGTTACAGGCTTGGGAAGAAAAAAAGGATAGAACAGGGCAAGAGAAAGAAACGAGGATAGAACAGGGCAAGAGAAAGAAACGAGGATAGAACAGGGCAAGAGAAAGAAACGAGGATAGAACAGGGCAAGAGAAAGAAACGAGGATAGAACAGGGCAAGAGAAAGAAACGAGGATAGAACAGGGCAAGAGAAAGAAACGAGGATAGAACAGGGCAAGAGAAAGAAACGAGGATAGAACAGGGCAAGAGATACAGGCTTGGAAAGAAACCGGGATGGACCAGGGAAACAGTTGGAATAAAATGGGAATAGATCAGGGCATGAGTTACAGGCTTGGGTAGAAGAAATGATAGAACCAGGTAAGCGTTACAGGCTTGAAAAAAAGGATAGAACCATGCAAAAGTTACAGGCTTGGAAAAAAGGATAGAACCATGCAATAGTGGGGATAGATCAGGGCAAGAGTTACAGGCTTGGAAAGAAATGGGGATAGATCAGGGCAAGAGTTACAGGCTTGGAAAGAAATGGGGATAGATCAGGGCAAGAGTTACAGGCTTGGGGAAAAAATGGGGATAGATCAGGGCAAGAGTTACAAGCTTGGGGAAAAAATGGGGATAGATCAGGGCAAGAGTTACAAGCTTGGGGAAAAAAAAGGATAGAACCATGCAAGAGTTACAGGCTTGGAAAGAAATGGGGATAGATCAAGGCAAGAGTTACAGGGTTGGAAAGAAATGGGGATAGATCAAGGCAAGAGTTACAGGGTTGGAAAGAAATGGGGATAGATCAAGGCAAGAGTTACAGGGTTGAAAGGAGGATAGAACTGGGCAAGAGTTACAGGCTTGAGAAGAAATGAGGATAGAACAGGGCAAAAGTTACATACTTGGAAAGAAACAGGGATACAACCAAGCAAGAGTTACAGGCTTGGAAAGAAACAGGGATACAACCAAGCAAGAGTTACATACTTGGAAAGAAACAGGGATGTAACCAAGCAAGAGTTACAGGCTTGGAAAGCAATGGGGATAGATCAGGGCAAAGAATGGACATGTGAACTTCTACATCCCTTCACAGCAGGCTTTCAGTCATGCAGCCACAGTCTCACAATTGAGACCTAGTGGCTAATCTGATGGGTTGCTGATCACTGAATTGCTTCAGGACCAATGGGCTATGAAAGGTGCACATGAAAGCAAGCGTGTGGGCAGTGTAAGCAAAGTCTACAACTATGTTCTTTCTTTTGGTACCTTTAAGTTTTGGAGGCTGGAGAGGAAGCCTGTGCATGTGAAACTGAGACATTTGACCTTTCTTAACTGTATTATTGGTAATTGTTTCCAGTCGTTTCCTAATCCTTGAGTCCTTCAGATCACTGGGAAAATAAGTGATCCATGAAAAAGGTTGGGAAAGCTTGGGTTAAAACAAAGTAAAGGAAATAACGTGAGCTATTCTTGCTGGGAGGAGTAAGATTTGGGCTGACTGTTATCCTTTGTGTGGTGTGTCTGTGGGAGGGTTGTTTTTTTTTTTTTGTACCGCTGTTATGCTTTCTTTGATGTTTCTATGTATTTTGTATTGTCCCCTCTCACTGGCCACCTCCTGCTGGTCCTTACACTGGTGTGATCCACAACTGTCTGGGACAGGAGAGTCCTTTACATTTTTCCCTGATATATTTTGTAAGAATACCTGTTGTGAGCTCGCTTTCCCCGCAGTGCCCCGACGCCAGGCCGAGTGGGTGGACAAAACCCGGCTGGTGCTTTCAGAGAAGCAGGACAACGTGAAGAACGGCGCAGATCAGAAGATATCTACAAATGAGGAATCGACCCAGAATGCCGAGGAGGAAGAACCTGAAACAAAGGTAACGCAGGGCGCCGATGCTGTCGGGTCAACTCCTAATGCACATTTCTGGTTCATGCTAGATCAAATATTAACCATTGCCCCTTTTTAAATGGTTATATATATGATTTATTTAAAGGTATTGACCAGTCAAACTGCCACTTTGATGCATTGACGGTTCTGCACTGTGTCTTCTCTCCGGTTTCCTGAAAGGGAGGAGAACTTCTTCTTCCTCTTTGCTGCCTCCAGCGCCTCCCCCTCCGATCTTAACCACCAATCCAATCCTGAGTACAGTTAGTGGTAGGCTAGAATGGAGCCCTCACGCTGTCAGTCTGCTCCAACTCGCTCCAATGCAAAGCATGCAGTGTGTTTGTATCACTCAGCCCCGCCGCGCCTGAGGACAACACAACACAGGGTGACCATTTTATTTTGTAATTACTCTGGCGTTATAGCTTCATTTTCAAAAAGTTAAAAATAAAATAAGAACCAAACCTACGAAATGGCGTGTGCCCGGAAGTGTTGTGTTGTAGACTGACAGCGTATATATTTTCAATAGGGAGTGACTTTAATTTAAAGTGATCCTTTACCTTTACTTTAATTTAAAGTGATCCTTTACCTTTACTTTAATTTAAAGTGATCCTTTTACCTTTACTTTAATTTAAAGTGATCCTTTACCTTTACTTTAATTTAAAGTGATCCTTTTACCTTTACTTTAATTTAAAGTGATCCTTTACCCATATGTTAACCACTTCCTCATTCACATATGGCTGGCAATCACGTGACTGCGGGTGACTAATCTGGATTTTCCAGTGGGCTTCGCATATAATACCCAAATGGTTCCTGTTGTCTGCCTGCTTTTTGGTGCCATACAAGTGAATGAGGAAGGGATGACTTGACTGAAGTGCCTCTTTAAAGTCACTTGGACAATGACTTATTGCATCTGATTAAAGTAATTCATTTACATTAAAGTGGACCAAAACCCCTCTTCACTATTCTCTGCACGCCTCATGCAGTAGTACTTTTTGTATGTATGTATGTATCATCCCGTCTTCCCTCTTTTTTTAGAAATGTATCTGTAATTTTCCAGATTGCCAGGGGTTGGGTGGCAGGACCAGCAATTGCTGGATTGCATCATGACCCAGCGCCAAGGATTGGAATATGTTGTTATAATCCCCAGCGCTGGGTCCTCTTTTGTAATGTATGTAACACCCAACCCTGGGGGCCGCAATCTGGTGACATAGGAGCATGGTATAGAACACTGCCTTTAGGATTTTAGGGTCAGCAAAAATAGAGATTTGTTCTACTTCCAGGGAGAGGACTATTGGTGGAAAGATTGCCTCATGTTTTTAGTGGTGGGTTTTGGTCCGCTTTAACTAATGGTCCAGGCGAGCGCTCTAGTTCAAGTAAACCAAACTGCTGCTTTGTTTTTAAAAATATTGCATAGCTTTCATAAAATCTAAAAAGCAGGTGGTGGTGGCTGAGGAGACGGCAGATTCCATTGGTGGATGAATTGATGGTGGTGGCTGAGGAGTCGGCAGATTCCATTGGTGGATGAACAGATGGTGGCTGAGGAGTCGGCAGATTCCATTGGTGGATGAATTGATGGTGGTGGCTGAGGAGTCGGCAGATTCCATTGGTGGATGAACAGATGGTGGTGGCTGAGGAGTCGGGGAGATTCCATTGGTGGATGAACTGATGATGGTGGCTGAGGAGTCTGCAAATTCCATTGGTGGATGAACAGATGGTGGTGGCTGAGGAGTCTGCAGATTCCTTTTGTGGATGAACTGATGGTGGTGGCTGAGGAGTCTGCAGATTCCATTGGTGGATGAACAGATGGTGGTGGCTGAGGAGTCGGCAGATTCCATTGGTGGATGAACAGATGGTGGTGGCTGAGGAGTCTGCAGATTCCATTTGTGGATGAACAGATGGTGGTGGCTGAGGAGTCGGCAGATTCCATTGGTGGATGAACAGATGGTAGTGGCTGAGGAGTCGGCAGATTCCATTGGTGGATGAACTGATGGTGGTGGCTGAGGAGTCGGCAGATTCCATTGGTGGAACTGATGGTGGTGGCTGAGGAGTCGGGGAGATTCCATTGGTGGATGAACAGATGGTGGTGGCTGAGGAGTCGGCAGATTCCATTGGTGGATGAACAGATGGTGGTGGCTGAGGAGTCGGCAGATTCCATTGGTGGATGAATTGATGGTGGTGGCTGAGGAGTCGGCAGATTCCATTGGTGGATGAACTGATGGTGGTGGCTGAGGAGTCGGGGAGATTCCATTGGTGGAACTGATGGTGGTGGCTGAGGAGTCGGGGAGATTCCATTGGTGGATGAACTGATGATGGTGGCTGAGGAGTCTGCAAATTCCATTGGTGGATGAACAGATGGTGGTGGCTGAGGAGTCTGCAGATTCCTTTTGTGGATGAACTGATGGTGGTGGCTGAGGAGTCGGCAGATTCCATTGGTGGATGAACTGATGGTGGTGGCTGAGGAGTCGGCAGATTCCATTGGTGGATGAACAGATGGTGGTGGCTGAGGAGTCTGCAGATTCCATTGGTGGATGAACAGATGGTGGTGGCTGAGGAGTCGGCAGATTCCATTTGTGGATGAACAGATAGTGGCTGAGGAGTCTGCAGATTCCTTTTGTGGATGAACTGATGGTGGTGGCTGAGGAGTCTGCAGATTCCATTGGTGGATGAACAGATGGTGGTGGCTGAGGAGTCGGCAGATTCCATTGGTGGATGAACAGATGGTGGTGGCTGAGGAGTCTGCAGATTCCATTGGTGGATGAACAGATGGTGGTGGCTGAGGAGTCGGCAGATTCCATTGGTGGATGAACAGATGGTGGTGGCTGAGGAGTCGGCAGATTCCATTGGTGGATGAACTGATGGTGGTGGCTGAGGAGTCGGCAGATTCCATTGGTGGAACTGATGGTGGTGGCTAAGGAGTCGGGGAGATTCCATTGGTGGATGAACAGATGGTGGTGGCTGAGGAGTCGGCAGATTCCATTTGTGGATGAACTGATGGTGGTGGCTGAGGAGTCTGCAGATTCCATTGGTGCATGAACTGATGGTGGTGGCTGAGGAGTCGGCAGATTCCATTGGTGCATGAACTGATGGTGGTGGCTGAGGAGTCGGCAGATTACATTGGTGGATGAACAGATGGTGGTGGCTGAGGAGTCGGCAGATTCCATTGGTGGATGAACAGATGGTGGTGGCTGAGGAGTCGGCAGATTCCATTGGTGGATGAACAGATGGTGGTGGCTGAGGAGTCGGCAGATTACATTGGTGGATGAACAGATGGTGGTGGCTGAGGAGTCGGCAGATTACATTGGTGGATGAACAGATGGTGGTGGCTGAGGAGTCGGCAGATTCCATTGGTGGATGAACAGATGGTGGTGGCTGAGGAGTTGGCAGATTCCATTGGTGGATGAACTGATGGTGGCTGAGGAGTCTGCAGATTACATTGGTGGATGAACTGGTGGTGGCTGAGGAGTCGGCAGATTCCATTGGTGGATGAACTGATGGTGGTGGCTGAGGAGTCGGCAGATTCCATTGGTGGATGAACAGATGGTGGCTGAGGAGTCGGCAGATTCCATTGGTGGATGAACTGATGGTGGTGGCTGAGGAGTCGGCAGATTCCATTGGTGGATGAACAGATGGTGGTGGCTGAGGAGTCGGCAGATTCCATTTGTGGATGAACTGATGGTGGCTGAGGAGTCGGCAGATTCCATTGGTGGATGAACTGATGGTGGTGGCTGAGGAGTCTGCAGATTCCATTGGTGGATGAACAGATGGTGGTGGCTGAGGAGTCTGCAGATTCCATTTGTGGATGAACTGATGGTGGCTGAGGAGTCGGCAGATTCCATTGGTGGATGAACTGATGGTGGTGGCTGAGGATTTTGCAGATTCCATTGGTGGATGAACAGATGGTGGCTGAGGAGTCGGCAGATTCCATTGGTGGATGAACTGATGGTGGCTGAGGAGTCTGCAGATTCCATTGGTGGATGAACTGATGGTGGCTGAGGAGTCGGCAGATTCCATTGGTGGATGAACAGATGGTGGCTGAGGAGTCGGCAGATTCCATTGGTGGATGAACTGATGGTGGTGGCTGAGGAGTCGGCAGATTCCATTGGTGGATGAACTGATGGTGGTGGCTGAGGAGTCGGCAGATTCCATTGGTGGATGAACAGATGGTGGCTGAGGAGTCGGCAGATTCCATTGGTGGATGAACTGATGGTGGTGGCTGAGGAGTCGGCAGATTCCATTGGTGGATGAACTGATGGTGGTGGCTGAGGAGTCTGCAGATTCCATTGGTGGATGAACAGATGGTGGTGGCTGAGGAGTCGGCAGATTCCATTGGTGGATGAACAGATGGTGGTGGCTGAGGAGTCGGCAGATTCCATTGGTGGATGAACAGATGGTGGTGCCTGAGGAGTCGGCAGATTCCATTGGTGGATGAACTGATGGTGGTGCCTGAGGAGTCTGCAGATTCCATTGGTGGATGAACAGATGGTGGTGGCTGAGGAGTCTGCAGATTCCATTTGTGGATGAACAGATGGTGGCTGAGGAGTCGGCAGATTCCATTGGTGGATGAACTGATGGTGGTGGCTGAGGATTTTGCAGATTCCATTGGTGGATGAACAGATGGTGGCTGAGGAGTCGGCAGATTCCATTGGTGGATGAACTGATGGTGGCTGAGGAGTCTGCAGATTCCATTGGTGGATGAACTGATGGTGGCTGAGGAGTCGGCAGATTCCATTGGTGGATGAACAGATGGTGGCTGAGGAGTCGGCAGATTCCATTGGTGGATGAACTGATGGTGGTGGCTGAGGAGTCGGCAGATTCCATTGGTGGATGAACTGATGGTGGTGGCTGAGGAGTCGGCAGATTCCATTGGTGGATGAACAGATGGTGGCTGAGGAGTCGGCAGATTCCATTGGTGGATGAACTGATGGTGGTGGCTGAGGAGTCGGCAGATTCCATTGGTGGATGAACTGATGGTGGTGGCTGAGGAGTCTGCAGATTCCATTGGTGGATGAACAGATGGTGGTGGCTGAGGAGTCGGCAGATTCCATTGGTGGATGAACAGATGGTGGTGGCTGAGGAGTCGGCAGATTCCATTGGTGGATGAACAGATGGTGGTGCCTGAGGAGTCGGCAGATTCCATTGGTGGATGAACTGATGGTGGTGCCTGAGGAGTCTGCAGATTCCATTGGTGGATGAACAGATGGTGGTGGCTGAGGAGTCTGCAGATTCCATTTGTGGATGAACTGATGGTGGCTGAGGAGTCGGCAGATTCCATTGGTGGATGAACTGATGGTGGCTGAGGAGTCTGCAGATTCCATTGGTGGATGAACTGATGGTGGCTGAGGAGTCGGCAGATTCCATTGGTGGATGAACAGATGGTGGCTGAGGAGTCGGCAGATTCCATTGGTGGATGAACTGATGGTGGCTGAGGAGTCGGCAGATTCCATTGGTGGATGAACTGATGGTGGCTGAGGAGTCGGCAGATTCCATTGGTGGATGAACAGATGGTGGCTGAGGAGTCGGCAGATTCCATTGGTGGATGAACTGATGGTGGTGGCTGAGGAGTCGGCAGATTCCATTGGTGGATGAACTGATGGTGGTGGCTGAGGAGTCGGCAGATTCCATTGGTGGATGAACAGATGGTGGCTGAGGAGTCGGCAGATTCCATTGGTGGATGAACTGATGGTGGTGGCTGAGGAGTCGGCAGATTCCATTGGTGGATGAACAGATGGTGGTGGCTGAGGAGTCGGCAGATTCCATTGGTGGATGAACAGATGGTGGTGGCTGAGGAGTCGGCAGATTCCATTGGTGGATGAACAGATGGTGGTGCCTGAGGAGTCGGCAGATTCCATTGGTGGATGAACAGATGGTGGTGGCTGAGGAGTCGGCAGATTCCATTGGTGGATGAACTGATGGTGGTGGCTGAGGAGTCTGCAGATTCCATTGGTGGATGAACAGATGGTGGTGGCTGAGGAGTCTGCAGATTCCATTGGTGGATGAACAGATGGTGGTGGCTGAGGAGTCGGCAGATTCCATTGGTGGATGAACAGATGATGGTGGCTGAGGAGTCGGCAGATTCCATTGGTGGATGAACAGATGGTGGTGGCTGAGGAGTCTGCAGATTCCATTGGTGGATGAACTGATGGTGGTGGCTGAGGAATTGGCATATTCCATTGGTGGATGAACTGATGGTGGTGGCTGAGGAGTCGGCAGATTCTATTGGTGGATGAACAGATGGTGGTGGCTGAGGAGTCTGCAGATTCCATTGGTGGATGAACAGATGGTGGTGGATGAACAGATGGTGGTGGATGAACTGATGGTGGTGGCTGAGGAGTCGGCAGATTCCATTGGTGGATGAACAGATAGTGGTGGCTGAGGAGTCGGCAGATTCCATTGGTGGATGAACAGATAGTGGTGGCTGAGGAGTCGGCAGATTCCATTGGTGGATGAACAGATGGTGGTGCCTGAGGAGTCGGCAGATTCCATTGGTGGATGAACAGATGGGGGAGGCGCTGCGGGATCGCCCGCTAAATTCCGAACCAATGCGCACCAGGAGAAAGCAAGGCGGCATAGATAGTAGCGAGTTGCTTTTTGGGGGATTTTCGTCCGCCTGGTTGAAAATTCTTTTAATTAACTATAAACAATGAGGTAATTATTGAGATGATAACCCTATGCTGGCTTGTTTTTTCCATTTAAGCGAATGCATCGCTGCAAATAATATATATCCTTAAAGCAGACCGCCATGCTCTACCTCTGTAAGGAAGGCTCCTGGTTCACAGGAACACTAAACTAATCAGTGACCCCTCTATTTGAGAGATGCACATTTTTTTCCTGTTGGAGCACCATCCAATGGGGGACAGGGAGGGGCTGCATACTACTGCAGCATCCGCATCTCTTCCAGAAGGAGACGTGGCTTTCCTGTCCCCCAGAGTTATATGCCTTTTGGCTTCCTAAGACTCCTCAGCTGTTGGGGCATCTTGGTGGGTTACCTAAAGTAACATTTGACTATAAGGTCTGCTTAAAGGATATAATGCAATGTATTGTGTTTAAAGTGGAACAAAACCTATACAGATGAGACCTTCTTCTGTGTTCTCTCCATTACATCAGTGAGATCATGGGGGGGCACTTGCCCTGGGTGCAGCAGGTCAGGGGGGTGCCGAATGGGGGCCTGAGCATGAGTAAAAAAAGGTACATTTTTAAGTGCAGCAATCTAAATTGCCCTGGGGAGGGATGCATATGAGCACTGCTTGTTGTGTTCTGGTTTAAGTCATTTTTGACTGCTGGTCCGCTTTAAATAGTAGGCTCATGACTGCTTTACAATGTATGATCATAGCTGATTACAACTCTGACAACGATGCAGGAACCAGGTAGTCTGCTGATCAGACAGCGGCGTGATACTGCCAGGTCCATCCGTGTAAACAAAAGTCATGTGATCTGTGAATAGTGCATGGCCGTATGGGGTTACGTAACAGTCGCTCCATCTTCAGATCATCCGGCAGTGTGGTTGCGCCGATGTGCGAGTATGTGGAAGATGGTGCTTGGAAACAAAATGGCGCATGTGTGTGTTTTTTCCTCAACTAGGAACAGAAACACGGTAAAAATGAGAGAAAGGATAAAACGAATATTCCAATAATACACATGGTGTTATTTATGGGTCAGATGTGACAGAGATGCAACAAATTAATCGTTTAGAATGAAGTTCTATAGGAGTGAGGTTGGGTCACAAGTAGTATTTACTAAGCACAGCAGGAAGTGTTAAAGTGGACCAACACCCAGGATTTTGACTATCCTGGGTTTTGGTCCACTTCAGGGGGGGCACCTCGATTGGGGGTGCCCCGCTGTGTGAAACCCCCCAGAAAGCCCCCAAAACTCACCTCACCACGCTCCCACGTGGCTGCGCTGTCCAATCCCCGCCGACGGACAGACAAGACAGCGCGTCCGCTGCCGCCTCCCACACGTCACTCTGACAGGGCGCGCGCCCGCGCCGGCCATTCACAAACGGCCGGCGTGGGCGCGTGCACGTCTAGAGGGGCGCGCAGGAGGTACGTTTTTTGGGGGTTTTGGGGGGGTCCCTCACCACGGGACATCCCGATCTCGGATGCCCCGCGGTGAGGGAGGTGATCGGCCCGGGAATCTTATAGATCAAGACTGAGGTTAGTTGCTTAACCAAATGATGGGCTTGTTTGTGCAGGTGAGATTTGAGGACCCTATTGAAGGTTTGGATGGTTGGGAATTGTATGGGGTGGGGTATTCTACAAGAGTCGTGTGGCGTGTGAAGGTGGAAGGAGGTGATTCAGGCTGAGGACAGGTTCCTGGGTCTTTCAGATATTAGCAGCCAATGGATGGACTGTCAGAGAGGAGAAGCACTGGAGAAGTGAGTGGGAGAGATGGATGAGGCGAGCAACAGAGGTGAGAATAGATTGGACTGGGCATCGGTCTGTTTTCTGATAGACCACATTGGAGAGAATTGCAGTAGTCTAGTGGGGATATGCTCAGGGCATGCACTAGAATTTAGAATAGTGGTATCAGGTGTGAGGAAGGGACAGTTGCACAAGATGTTTTTGAGATGTCAGAAGAAGGCTAGTGACTGAATGTGAGGTGTGAATGAGAGAGGAGTTCAGGATAGCCCCAAGATATTGTGTTTTGGGAGCTATATGGATTGTGAGATCAGTGACAAATATTATGTAGCAAGATATTGTGTTTTGGGAGCTACATGGATTGTGAGATCAACGACAAATATGTAGCAAGATATTGTGGAGCTGCATAGGTAGTGAGATCAGTGACAAATATTATGTAGATTGAGACAAGCCGAATTGCATGGTGGGAAAACAACAAAGTTGGTTTTGTACAAATGATGAGAGAGCTGTTAGAATGTTTGGAACACAAGAAAGAAGGGAAGAAAGTTCTTGGCCTGAGAGATATACTTGAGTATCATCAGCATAGAAATGTTGGTGGTTTTGGCCTATTCAAACTCCTGTCTTCCAACAAAGAGTAAGGAGAGACCTAGGAGAGCCGTCTTGATTTCCTAGAGAGCAGTGTATTTGGATTAGAACGAGTTGCTCAGTAATATCTATGGCAGAGGATAGGCCCAGAGGAAAAAGGCCTTTAGATTTTAGATTTGGCGTATTGTTAGGAACTTCGGTGATTGGCGCAAAATCCAACTATGTTGGATCTAGAAAGTCGGGAATGAGTATGTGAATGTTCGAGAGGTTTGGATGAGAAGTGGAGCAGTATGAGGAAGTGATAACTAATGTGAATGTTGGGGTTTTGTCTGCATGTTTGAGAAGTGAAGGGAAGTTGCCTGACGAGAGAGATAAGTTAAATGGAGGTATGAGGTTGGATGGAATAAGGTCAAGGGAGCAAGTAGTAATGTGGGTTTTTAAGATGAGTGAGGACAGTCTGTTTAGGTGCGTTAAGGCAATGTTTCTCAACCTGCAATATGCATATCCCATGGGGTACTTTGCAATGTTCAATGGTGCACCAACATGGAGGGTATTACATGTGTGGTATATTATTTTAACAATAAAACATTCTTTCTTGCTTCAAGTGTTACAAGGCCCAAGACCTACTTATTGTGGCTACATTAGGTTTTGATTTCCTCCATGGGGGTACTTGGTTGTAACTGCTTGTCTCCAGGGGGTACTTTGCGTAAAAAGGTTGAGTACCACTGCTTTAAGGAAGTTATCGACGAATTGAGTGAGAGCGTAGTGAGAAGTATGAGGCCTATAGATTTGGCTATTAGTATATTGTTAGTGACTTGATTGGCGCAAAATCTAGACTAGAGGGGATCTATTGAGAAGTAAATAGATATATAGCATGTGAATGTGATGTTTAAAGTGGACCAACACCCAGGATTTTGACTATCCTGGGTCTTGGTCCACTTCGGTGGGGCACTCCCGATCGGGGTGCCCCGCTGTGTGAAACCCCCCTGAACCCCCCGAACTCACCTCTCCCCGTGCCGACGGACAAGCCTCCACCGCCGCCTCCCGCGCGTCCCTCTTGACGCGCGCGGGCCCGCGCCGGCCATTCACAGACGGCCGGCGCGGGCACGTCTAGAGGGGCGCGAGGGAGGCGACGGCGGCCGGCCGCCGCCGAAGTTAAGGTAAGGAGTTTGGGGGGGTTTCACCCCGCGGGACATCCCGATCTCGGATGTCCCGCGGGGAGGGAGGTGATCGGCCCGGGAATCTTATAGATTCCCGGGCCGATCACCGGTGGGTGTTGGTCCACTTTAAAGGAGCACTATCACGAAATTGGGTAATATTAAAAATCTATATGAACACGTTGGCTAATGAGGAGGGGTCACCTATACACAAGAGCTGAATAAAACTTCGCTCATGGTAGGAATAAAATCCAGGGGTAACAGGTTTAGTGTATCGGGGTGACAGAGCCTGTCACCCCAGATGTCCTTTTCCATTAAAGGAGAGAAAAACAAGCCTGGCTGGATATTTCTTGATGTTGGGTGTATAAGTGACCCCTCCTCGCCCAATCCAGCATATTTTATATGGATGTTTATCATTGGGCCATTTTTTCGTGATAGTGCTCCTTTAAGGAGTTGCAAGCAAAGAGGTGGGTGGATAATTGATTAGGTTGATGGGGGGTCCAGGAAAGAGAGTATTGGGGTTTTGACTGCATGTTTGAATAGTGAAAGAAAGGTGCTTGACGAGAGAGAGAGAGGTTAATCCTGGATATGAGGTGGGATGGAATAAGGTCAAGGGAGCAAGTAGTAAGAAGGGTCTTAGAAATGAGGGAGGACAGTCGCGCAGTTCAGAGTGAGATGCCTTAGGGTAGTAGCCGGGCGGCAGTGAGCTGAGACGAATGAGGCCTTTAAATTTGGCTATTATAGAGTTGCTTGCTTCAGTTATTGGAGCGAAATCCAGACTAGAGGAGATCTAGTAAGAAGTAAATAGATATATAGCATGTGAATGTGATGTTTAAGGAGTTCGGATGAGAGAGCGATCGGTGAAAATCGGTGGATAACTTTTGAGGACAGGGGGAGTGAAGGGAGAAGATTGAGGCCTTTAGATTTGGCTATCTTAGGGTTGGTAACTTCAGTGATTGGAGCGAAATCCAAACTAGAGGTGATCTAGTAAGAAGGTAGTTATATATCGTGTGAATGTGATGATTAAGGAGTTCGTATGAGATATGGAGCAGTGAGATGGGTGGATAACTGGTGAGGACAGGGGGGCGAAGGGAGAAGATTGAGGCCTTTAGATTTGGCTATCTTAGGGTTGGTAACTTCAGTGATTGGAGCGAAATCCAAACTAGAGGTGATCTAGTAAGAAGGTAGTTATATATCATGTGAATGTGATGATTACGGAGTTCGTATGAGATATGGAGCAGTGAGATGGGTGGATAACTGGTGAGGACAGGGGGGCGAAGGGAGAAGATTGAGGCCTTTAGATTTGGCTATCTTAGGGTTGGTAACTTCAGTGATTGGAGCGAAATCCAGACTAGAGGTGATCTAGTAAGAAGGTAGTTATATATCGTGTGAATGTGATGATTAAGGAGTTCGTATGAGATATGGAGCAGTGAGATGGGTGGATAACTGGTGAGGACAGGGGGGCAAAGGGAGAAGAGTGAGGCCTTTAGATTTGCTATTATAGGGTTAGTGATTTGGGTGATTGGTGTGACATCCAGACTAGACTGATGTAGTAAGCCGTAAGTAGATATTTAGTGTGTTAACATGATGTTTACGAGGTTTGGATGAGAAAGGGAAAAGATGGGCGATAACTAATGAGGACAGGGGGACCAGGGAAGGTTTCTTCAGTATTGGGGTTTTGCCTGTATGTTTGAATA
This sequence comes from Gastrophryne carolinensis, assembly GCA_027917425.1. Taxonomy (NCBI): domain Eukaryota; kingdom Metazoa; phylum Chordata; class Amphibia; order Anura; family Microhylidae; genus Gastrophryne; species Gastrophryne carolinensis. The sequence goes on along the minus strand of CM051240.1, from coordinate 15,646,806 downwards.
GTGACTGGTAGTTGCCTGACGAGAGAGAGACGTTCAGTTGACTTATGAGGTGGGAAGTAATAAGGTCGAGGGAGCAATTAGTAATGTAGGTCTTAGAGGTGAGGGAGGGCAGTCTCTGTTCATACCACAGAGTTAAATGCCTTAGGGAAATTGTCGGGAGGAAATCAGGTGGGCACAAGTTTGTTTTAGGTTTGTATTGTTGTGTTAACAGAATGACTGGATTGTGCAGAACATGGCGTTATCAATTTATGTTGACCGTGCAAATTCTGGAGTGACAGAAATGGCATAGAATGTAATGGCCCACTTCAGTGGAATGATTTGCGAACGAGAAATTGCAAAAGCAGTCGCGCCAGGATGGATCTGTGAAAATGCCTGCTGCGATCGACGAGAATTCGGTTGAAGGTCGTATTACTTTGGCTGACTTAAATTTCTCGTTCACTGGCGTTACCGTGGGCACGAGGAGACCGATATCGACCATGCACAGTTTGAGCGATCTCCGGAACGATCGGCAACAAATCTTCTGCATCCGAATGAAAGTCTCCCCTCGCACACGTGTCATATAATTTTGGATGATTTACCAGTTTGTGGAAATGGGCCAAAAGGCATCCAAGTTGTGATTCTAGGTGTTCAATGTTGCGTTTTAAACATCATTATTCATCTTTAAGAATCTGAGGTTTGGGAAAGGCATATCAGAAGAAATGGCGGCCTCACCTCTTGTGAAGGGTAGAACAAGAGAGAATGGTTGGCAGGGTGTAGGTGACTTGTGGTGGGTAGTGGTTAGGGGAGAAAAGGAGGGTGGGTAAAATGGGCTTAGTAGGAAAAGAGAGGGAGAAAGAGAAAGGAAGGGGAGTGAGCAATAGGGGGAAGAGATGCACCAGTGTGCTACACCTTAGGTATTTTTAATAATGATACTGATTTTGCTCTTTGCCGTATTGTATTATGTACCTTTTTTTATATTGTTGTCATTACTATTAAAGGTTTGTTTAGACCATTATCATGTTGTAGTGCTTCCTTCAGAGTTAGAATCCATACAAGGGTCCCTAACTTGGACGGCTTACCAATCGAAGGCCGGTACTTCTGTTTCAACTGGTCACTTCCGCTTCCCATCTGATTGGCTAAACACCTTGTAAAACATTTTTGGTAATGAATGGTGTATGACCAACAGTTCAGCGAACCCGACTGCGTATGGGGCTCCAAAGCAGATGTATGGACACTACACCTCTGCTATTAAAGTTGCATTGGCAAGAAGTGGCTTCAGTTTTCACAGCAATAGTGGATATGGATCTCCCCTGCTTGGCAAAGAGTTGCCTTCTCCGGACGAGAAACATCAGAGAATACCCTGTACCCATTGCTGGGAGAACACAAGCTGGTGGTGGCAGCATTATGGTGTGGGGAAGGTTTTCGTGGCATCCTCTGGGCCTGCTCATTCATGTGGAAGGAGATCTTGCACGATTTTGGTATGAATCCGTCCTTGCAGATCAAGTGCACCTGTACATGCTCATTGTCTTTATTGGAGAGGATGGGATCTTACAGCAAGAGAATGCAACATGGCACACTGCTAGCAATTTCCGACCCATGGTTGTGATGAGGACCGTGGGCAGACCCCTCACTCCTCTACACGGTTCAGAGATTCTTTAGTGTCGTCCCAGAAAATAATATAAGGGAGTGAAAGTATACGCGTAACTAAGGACACAAACGGCATGTGTTCGATGTTACACGGGAAAGCGCTCTCTACTCGCCCCTCCCTGCAACCTTTATTTTAGAGTAAAGTAAAAAACACAGCACACGTCATCTACAGGAAGAACATCATATAAGGAGAAAATCTAATTACTGGCTCAATGAATGGTCCTCACAGCTACAGGTCATATTCTTGGGAATGTTAGTAACGTCTGGGGGCTGGCCCTCCTAAGGCGTTGTCCAGAACCCCAGCGCCATCTTGTTCACAGTAATGTGTTAATAGCAGCATGCTTCATTAACTTTATTGCTCTAATTTCAATACAAGCAAAAGGAAAAATCGGCGCAGAGAAGTGGCTGTCTGGGGGTTTATTTCACCAATGCAGTGTACAATGCAGAGATGGGAAGATAACGTGAAGTGGTGTAAATGGGGGGGGGGGGGGGGAATGTTCACTATAAGAAGTATTAATTTTATTGATTCTGACCTCCATCCATTACAGTTGGATGTGCTTCATGGCCCCCTAATTTCTCAGAATTGAACACAGTTTATCTGTGGTATTATCTTGATCGTATTGTTGCTTCTATGTCTCTTTCCCCACATATGAAGAGTTACCGTATTTTTCGCCCTATAAGACGCACTTATTTTTCCCAAAAAGTTGTGGTAAAATATCCATGCGTCTTATCTGGCGAAGGTGGGAAAAAAAATAAATAAAAAGCAGAAAGTTAACTCGCCTTTCCATCGCTCGCGCTGTCCCGGAAGCGGCGGAGGCAGCCTTCTCTGCAGAGCTAGACACCCAGCCTGTTACAGCCGTGGGCGTGGTCGATGCTCAAGCGATGGGGAGAGAGGAGGCGATGGGGGCAGCTGTATCTGCCGCCTTCTCGCGCTGCGGAGGAGGCGGAAGATGCAGCTGCCCCCATCGCCTCCTCTCTGCAGCGCCAGCATAGTGTGAACACTCGGCTTGGTATAGCGGTGGGCGTGGCCGACGGTCGAGTGTTGGCCACGCCCACCGCTGTTTAAGTCCGTGTGTGTCTGTCTGCTGGCACCATGGAGAGGTGGCAGGGACAGTGCAAGCGGCGGGGCAGCTGCTCCCTGACACTCGCACTATCCCTGCCACCTCTCCACGGTGCCAGCAGACAGACACCCGGACTTAAACAGCGCCCACCGCTATTCCAAGCCAGTGTGTCTGGGTGAAGACGGTGAGGACAGCGGGGAGATTGAAAGGCGAGTTTACTTTTTTTTTCTCACTTTTGCCTATGGGGAATGGGAGGGGGGATGGAAATGCCACATTAACTATATGGGATGGGGAGGGGGGGATGAATGCCACATTACCTATACGGGATGGGGAGGGGGGATGAATGCCACATTACCTATATGGGATTGGGAGGGGGGATGGAAATGCCACATTACCTATAGGGGATGGGGAGGGGGGAATGAATGCCACACTACCTATATGGAGAGGGAGGGATGAATGGCACATTACCTATATGGGATGGGGAGGGGGGGATGAATGCCACACTACCTATATGGGATGGGGAGGGGGGGATGGAAATGCCACACTACCTATATGGGGAATTGGAGGGGGGGTGCCACACTGCCTATATGTAGAATAGGAAGGGGGAAATACCACGCTGCCTATGGGAATGGGATGAAGGCATCCCACACGGTCTATGGGATAGGGGCATGCCAAACTGTCTATGGGAATGGGATGGGGCATCCCACACTGCCTATGGGAGGGGAGAATGCCACACTGCCCATTAGGAATGGGATGGGGGATGCCACACTGCCCATGGGGAATGGGATGGGGGAATGCCACACTGCCTGTAATGGGGTGTTTAGCACAACATTTAGCTTAGAATATTTTTTTTTTTTCTTATTTTTTCTTCTCCAAATCCTGCGTCTTCTTATAGGGCGAAAAATACGGTACTTCTAATTTTCTTACCATTTTACGCCCTTTCACCCTTTTAGTGGCTGACCTTTCTGTGGCAGGAGTTCATGTCATGAGTAAGGGCTGAGTCTGTTGGCATTTTACCTGCTTCCTTATGCTTGTTACCGACCTGTTTATGTGGATGGAATTCTTTTAATCTGTATGGAAATAAACATGGATCAAGTATCCTTTTAACCGGATAATGGCTGGCGTCATTGCTGAATTCAGTTGTGTTATGAGAGGAGCGCTCATGGCCGTGCCATTTTCATGATCTTTGTTATCAAGGACTCTGAATCTCAACAGGTACGGCTGATTGTAACTGTTTGTGTTTGGACCTTTCCGTGGCACCAAGGACCAGAGGATGATTGACAGCAGCGCAGAAGGCAGACAAACCTGAAGGATGAACCGTACTAGTGTACGAAGCAGAAAGGACTCAAGGACAAGTATTGGTAGCGGAGGGGGTAGCTAGGATGGTTGGCCGCAGTGGTAAAGGCACAGAATACTGGAGATCGATCAGCAGTTAAGGGGGACCCATAGGTGGCAAGGAGCTGCAACAATAACTAGAAGAACACAAGCTGGCGATTGCAGCATTATAGGCTGCCATTCTCCGGGCCACTCCTCCATTTGAAAGGCACTCTCAATCGATTTGTGTATAAATCCATCCTTGCAGATCACGTATATTTATACGTGCTGATCGTCTTCCCTGGAGGTGGATGGGATCATACAGCAAGGCAATGCAACATGTCACTCTGCTAGGTTGGAAGAGCATTGCCAAGATTTCTATGTACCAGCCTGAGGAAGTGGGTGGACACCCACGGAACGTGTGGCTCAATTCTGGTGAAATTTTGTTATTTTTTAGCTATGCAGCTGCTGATTTTTGAATTTAGTGGTTAATAGACATAGTTCTCTTCCCACCGCCTATGCACCTGTTTATATTGGTGTGTCCTGTATGTCCTGTAAAGGGAGGGAAGCTGGCGTATGCTGCCCTTTCGGATGTTTAGAAAAGTTACCAGGTACCTAACTTAAGTTTTCTCAAAACATCCTTCGGGCAGCATACGCCTGAGAGATAGGCGAGTACTACCTCGTTGAGTGGGAAGAATAGAAAGGAGGATACTACTGCCACAAGACTGATCCCACTAGGACAGCAGATCTAATCAGACAGTTCAGCAAAAAAAAACACATCTTGCTGAGGACCAAGAGGCTGCAATAGCTCGCCTGTTTAGCCCAAGATGTAGCATCACTTCCTGTCAATAAGATGTGATACCATAAAGCCTGAAAAAAAGGTACTTCCCAAATGTGTATAAGAATATAAAAGGAAGCTTTTTCAGCACTGGTAGAAGAATCATTCTTAGCATCTAAGAAAATCCGATGAGAGAAAAAAATAGCAAGGTTCCATGTACGGGTATAAGAAAGAACTAGACCAGAGTTAGGGTCAACCCAGGGCTAGAGATATCTTTTAGTGTCTAGAGGCAGCCTAGAACTAGAGACAGCCCCGGGCCCCCAGCCTAAGACCACACACAGCTAGAAAAAGGCCCCGGACCTAGAGATGGCCCTGGGTTGGAGGCCCCATAGGGTTAAAGGCCAGCTAGGGTTAAAAAGCCAGCTAGGGTTAAAAAAGCCAGCTAGGGTTAAAAAAGACCCGCTAGGGTTAAAAAGGCCAGCTGGGGTTAGAGGCAACCTAGGGTTATAGGTAATCCCAGGAAAAAAGACCACCCAGACAAGAGGTGGCCTAGGGACCTAAATGGATAATCCCTCTAACTGTAAAGTGCATAGGCTAGAGTAGAATATCGTGCAAGGGCTGAGGTCCTAATTGCTGAAGCAAAAAAAGTAGATCCGTTAGAAGACCCTAGAATAGACCTACCAAACTGACTCCCTCAAAGAAGTCATACAGAAAAAACCTGCCACCTGATGTAACATTCCTACAGAACATAGCTGAAGGAGACTCAGGCCCTCATTTAATACATAAAGGATTCCATGTTTCTCCCATCCAGCGATGAAACTCGTTGCCCCTCGCTCCTCATTCCGGGAGCAATGTCAACCATTCTAACCATTCCAACCATTCTAATACCCTCATGGCTATTGATATTGGAGGTGCCGAACCGGCACAAGGAATCATTATTTCCTGAAGGGCCAAAATCCTCTGGGAAAGGAAAAAGAGTCTGAAGAAGTTGTTGACTTCTTGACCATAGATCATTAACCAAGAGGGAATCCCAAAAGGTTTAAAATCCAACCGAGCTGAACACAGCTCTACACATGAAACTGGAACTCAAATGCATTTTTGTCCCTGAAGTGAACAAAAAAAGGTAGCAGATCGTTCAGATCAGCCGCCACCGATCCCTCTCAGTCTCCGATATGTCTGAAGTCTATGCCCCAAAAATCTTTAGTAGAATTCTCAGACTGAAACCAGCATAAAGGGAACAAACAATATCCAGCCCTGTCTTTACTGCCAAAACAACCTAGGGGTTGTTAGAATCTGAAACAAGACAGAGCCCAAAGCTCATTGGAAACTGCCAGGCATTTCCCCGATCTGTTAAGATCATGAAAAAAAACCTTGTAGAAGCATGCTTCTCCCTAATAAATATCTAAAAACCATTCTAAATATCTGATTGAACATAGAGACAGATACTCTATAAGCAGAATAAATCTCTCTCCAAAGCCTCCACTACCAGAAAGATTTCTGCTGGTGAAGGGAACTGGGATATTAGGTTAGCAACTTCAGAATAACTTCTCTTACCTCCAACCCACTGGTATAGGAGAGACCAAGAATCTGACTGAGGGGTACAAGTATTTTCTACGTGAAACCCTCATTTAATGCCCCTGGAATGGAGAGGGCAACACAAAGTATTCAGGCACCAACCCAAACATGACATCATAGCTCAGTGGGTTTGGGCAAATAGATTCCAGACCGAGAGGACCCTTTAAAAATCCTTCTTCCCCACAGATAAGGTAGAGGAGGAAGGTACCCCCCCCGGGTTCTTTAGCCGCGTCCCCAAATGAAAGGAGCATCTTAAAAGAAGGAGCTCCAATGAGAATTCTCTTCAACAGGCGGCCCAGATCAGGTGGAAAAATACCTACACTTATCGGCGTATTCACAAATCTACCCAAAAAGTAATATTCCAAAAGAATATTACACAAGGCTCACTCTGACCTAGAATCCTCAGTCCAGGATCTCAGAGAATGTCTGTGAACTGAATATGTAACAGCCATGTTTTCTTGTTCCCCCCCCAAAAAAAATCTCATGGCATTTGTCACTAACCGCCAAAGCTGAAGGAAGGATATAACAAAACCCCTGGGACAAGTCCTATTCAACAGACAGTCCTTATATTGTAGAAGCAGAAGGTAAACTTCCCCATCACACAATGAACGCCCATAGGTCTAAAATATTAAGATTCCACTTGCCAAACCAGTTAAGGTAGTGAATCAATATGCTTATTTAGGAGATAGCAAAAAGCTAATCCTGTCCCCTAAAGAATTTGGCACAAGGATCTCCAACTTAGGGCAATTTCCCCTGCCCAGGACCCAAATATTGACCGGGCCCGATACTGCCATAATCCGAACAGATGAGAGCAGCCGCACCAAGGGTGTCGTGAACATAGGTTAAGCAAAAATACTTCCGGAATAAGAAAGGGAATGAACGAGAAGAGTCAGTAGCCAAATCAGAATAAAGCCCAACCTAATTACACTTTGGGTCTGAATCCTTTATCTCAAGGGTCGAAACAACATAAGAAAGGAAGGGTAAATGTCCCCCCCCCCCCCCCCCCCCCCCCCCCCCCCCCGAGATCGGATAATAGGTGGGATCAAAATGGGAGCTGAAAGTCTGAAAACACAACCTGGTTACCTGAACTCTCTGCAACCTTGTGATCCCAAGGTGAGGGAGGCATTTGGTCTAATCTGACCTACAAAGATAGTAATAACATTATCCAACACCCATCTGGACAATATTGGAAGAGGGGTTATGTCTAGTAATGTAAAAGGTGCAGTATATCCTGGGGACCCACTTCTACTCTTCTTACGGGAAATAGGTCTGGAAGAAGAGGATTTAGGTATACTTCAAATGAGCTTAGTCTGTGGTCAAAGACTAAGATACATAAGCAAAACAAGGGCGATACCCATGTCAAAATTTAATTAAACATGCCCATAAATAGACACTATTAATAAATAAAAGTGACTTACCGGCCAAAACTTGGCCCCCTCCCTTCCAGAATCGGCAGCCGACGGAATACAGGATGAATCCTGGTTCACATGAGGTATATTTGTGGAGGAAACTTCAGTAGTATCAATATAAATGTCATCCTTATGGTCTGCCAGGCTTCTGGTTATGAGGCACCAATGGATTTGCTTCCTGAGCCCGTCAAAATAGGGTAGGTAATATATATAACTCCAAAAACACTGTGCTATCCCTTTTAAGAAAAAACACACGTTTGGGGGAAGAAAAAAAGCAGGTAATTCCCAAGGGCGCTGGGATGTGACGTCAGCAGCCCTGGGAGAAAGAGACCTGGGATCAAAATTTTAGGGAACTTAAACCGGATCCAAAGGATAATATAATAAATTAAATATCTTTGCTGTTTATAAACTAAACAGCATTTTCCCACAGTAATGGCTGCCTGTGTATCTGCAGAGTCCGGCAGATCGAAGCTTAACGAGAGACCAACAAGCAGCATGTGTCTCTAATCACCGGGGAGAGCAGGGCTGTAAGTGTGAAACCATTAAAGGTTGTCTGGAGAGGGGAGAGGTGCCCTTAATTTACCTTTAGCTCAGCACACCTGCCTCGTAATGTTGATAGCAAAATCAAACAGGCACATAGACTCATATCTTCCTTTCTGGGCAGTGTGTGCAGAGTGGGGAGCTGCTATCAAAAACTCCCAGTGCAACCAGTCCATCGGGATCTTTCGTCTGATCCCAAAAAGAGAAAAAGAAAAATTAGATCCCAAAAAAGAAATTCCAAGTATGGGGTCCGGTCACCCCGGCCTCTTCCTAGAACTCATGCTCAGTTAGAGGGCAACATAACACTTACCCCCCCTTCAATATAATCAAAGAATGGGGTTTGGCCAATAACCCCATAGGGTATCCCGGGCCCCAGGCAGAAGGATTGCCTTCGGGACCGAGAAATGGACCCCCTGCTCAGGCCCATAGTACCGGAATATACTTACCTGAACCATCGGTCCAGGAGCTAGTGGTCCCGTTCCTCTTCCTGGAGGAACACGGAAACAAGTGGGGAATGGGAGGAGGAGTCAAGATTTGATTCTGTCTGGTGGTCAGGTGTTCCAGATTGGTAGGAGGAGCCCGGAGGTCTCAGGCATATGCTGCCCGAAGGATGTTTTGAGAAAAGTTATTTAATATGTCTGGATGTATATGTTTTTGGTGTTATTTTGATTAAATAATATTGCACCTAGATTGGGATATTGGTGTGCCTCCCTTTACATTGAAAATTTCTATGTACAACCACAGCCCACTAATTACTCAAACTTGAACGCAGTTGAGCATCTGTGGGACCACCTAGATCATCTTCTTGGCCCTAGACGACTATCGTTTATTTGATGGAAGATGGAGGCATGGTGATCTGTCTTTTTACCAAGCATTGGGGCCTAGAGTGTTTCGCACAGAACATAGCGGACAAAATAGCGTTGTGAATTGAATTAACACTGCAAGGTCTAGTAAAAGGGCTCCACCTATCAAAGAAAGGTGGTACAGTGAGCGCCTTCTACCTGGCGAAGAGCAATGCAGCATCCTGTTGATGATGGTAGGTTTATGTGGGCCGTTGGGTTGGAGAGTCTCAACGGGTCCCTCAGCATTGTGTCGCATCATGTCATCCTTTAGCTCTGCTGCCATCGATGGGTGTCCCCAGCTGCTCTCCAGTCCTCTATACCTTTTCTACTGCCACCAATCTTAATTGCTGCCATCTCTGCTGCCACTACTTGTCCTCTGATCCTTGGCTCCTTCTCTGGTGCCCCCAATTGCTCTTTAGTTTTGTACACTGCTACTGTTCATCCTCCAGGTTTTGCTGCCTTTTGTGCTGCCACCGTCTACCATTTCCGCCAATGATCCTCTGGTCCTCGCTGCTTTCTCCGTTGCCACTGAAAGGTCCACTACTCCTGTCAATCCTACTACGACCTATTGTTAGCCTGAATGGGCGCTTTGCTTGTGTGTAGCCAGTGCTGGTGAATACCAGTGACCACAGAACAGCTGTGAGTGACCTTAAACCGGACCTTCAGTATGATTTATCGAAAAGCCCAAACCCTTAAAAAACTATTCCCCAGCATCTAAAATTAATATATTTTGGGGTTTTTAGTCACTTATTATTTTTTTTTTCCCCACTGGGCTGCAACTCTGTTAAGGACTTTAGGATACGGGCGCCGCCATCTTGCCTCAGAAGCATCACATACTGAGGAGAGGAGAGTGTGATAAAGTACAGGGGGGGCGGGTTATAGCTGTGCTTTACCCACAGAGGGCAGAGCTGGGGTCAGGAAAAGGTCAGCAATCCCAGAATGCAGAGCAGCACAGTCAGAAGGCACTTCCTGTTTGCAGGCTGCCTGATGTTCCATAAGCCGCCATCTTGGATGTTTAAAGGCTCATAAAATGCAGTAGATGCAGGTAGGATGAATTTTAATGTGAGCAATCTGTATATACAGGGTGTGGGAAACATATAAGATAGGCTCTTATTCAGGGTGAAGGTCTGGATTAATGTGGGCAATCTGTATGTACAGGGTGTGGGAAACATATAAGATAGGCTCTTATTCAGGGTGAAGGTCTGGATTAATGTGGGCAATCTGTATGTACAGGGTGTGGGAAACATATAAGATAGGCTCTTATTCAGGGTGAAGGTCTGGATTAATGTGGGCAATCTGTATGTACAGGGTGTGGGAAACATATAAGATAGGCTCTTATTCAGGGTGAAGGTCTGGATTAATGTGGGCAATCTGTATGTACAGGGTGTGGGAAACACATAAGAGAGACTCTTATTCAGCGTGAAGAACCGCTTTAGAGCGGACCACTGCATTTTATGAGCCTTTAAACTGGACCTTCACCATGATTTAATGAAAAGCCCAAACTCTTAAAAAACGATTCCCCAGCATCTAAAATTAATATATTTTACATTTTTAGTCACTAACTTTTTATTCTTTCCCCCACTGGGCTGCAACTCTGTTCAGGAATTTAGGATACGGGCGCCGCCATCTTGACTCAGAAGCATCACACTTACTGAGGAGAGAAGAGTGGGATAAGGTACAGGGGGGTGGGTTATAGCTGTGCTTTACTCAGACAGAGCAGAGCTGGGGTCAGGGAAAGGTCAGCAGTCCCAGAATGCAGAGCAGCACAGTCATTTCCTATTTGCAGGCACTTCCTGTTTGCAGGCTGCCTGATAAAATGGCGGCTTCCATAAGCCGCCATCTTGGATGTTTAAAGGCTCATAACATGCAGTAGATGCAGGTAGGATGATTTTTAATGTGAGCAATCTGTATGTACAGTGTGGGGGAAACATATAAGATAGACTCTTATTCAGAGTGAAGGTCCGCTTTAAACATCCAAGATGGGGGAAAAAGAATAATAAATAAGCGACCTAAAACTTTAAATATATTAATTTTAGATGCTGGGGAATATTTTTTTAAGGATTTGGGCTTTTCATTAAATGATGCTGAAGGTCCGGTTTAAAGTTTTGGATTGCAGTTTGGGAAGTCGGTCACAAACAGGTTTGCCATCACTGCTCTAGGGGCAAATAAAGTTGATGTATATAGGAAACAGTTGTAAAGTTGTCAAGGGAATTAGATGTAGTTATTTTTGCATTGAGCTGTCAGATCTGATTAGTTTGTCATTTGTCGGAATATTGATGTCCAAGTAACTGAGGTATTCTTAGTCACTGGTCCTATTGTCTCGGCGACGTGTTGAAAACAACCCTGAAAACAATAACTGGGAGATGGTCCAACCACCATAAGCAAGCACCTGGGCGAGCTTCTGAATTATGTAAGCACCCTACATAGCGCTTATGTGACAACCTGGACTAGGCTAATTCATATAATCAGATTCCATATAATTAAAGCTACAGGTCCGCACACTGAGGAAGCCTCATGGCGAAACGCGTCTGTGATGGGACCCTTATTAAGTATAGAAACCCAACCTTGCTACAAACAGGAGACTATAGCACAGACTATAGCAACCCCAATAGGACTTAGCTAAAAGGATCAACCTACTTTATCTTACCTCACCACAAGCTCGATGGCAATTTTTTTTTTTTTCCACTTTTGTTAGTTGATGTATCAATTGTCAATACACACAAAATGTATATGTTATGTAAATCCATTATGTATATGTATACAAAAGAATGTGTTCCCGCACAGCTGAAAAATATCAAAGAACTGGATGCTGGCTAAACAGGAACAAGACCGCCCTGAACAGGGAGGTACTTAATACTACACAATATGTGGGCTGCTAGTCAGACCACTAGTTACCTGAAAAAATAGTAGCCGCACCACAGTCTTAAAAATCAATTGGTACTTTATTCACAAATTATTTTAGTAACTGCATATGAGGCCCAAAGACAACAGACATATTTTTAAAAAACATTGTAGTGATAACCTTTATCGCCGGAGGGCTTCCCCGCCAGAGACGTCCTTTTCCCAATGGTAAGAGGTGCTGCAGGAATCCCAGAGTCATCCATGAGGAAACAGCAACAGCCCTTACAAGGGCTAGTGAATTGTAATATAGCGTTTCCCCCAATAAGAGACAGAACTTCAGTATTGAGGGTGAAGATGAACTGGTTTTATTAGTGCCACTCTAGGCCTTATATACACAAGTCTCCATGCAAGGTGGACCTGATGGAGAACTGCATGACACACACACCGACCAATAGCAGCAGGGCACACAATCCCTCAACTATGCCGGTAACACAATTAGCAACACAATGGTATAATGTAGCCCAATCCACAACACACAATGGCAGTCTGTGATACAATCAACAATACACAATGGCAGTCTGTAATACAATCCAAAATACAATGACATTGCCTGTAACAGTATCAAAATACAATGACATTGTCTGGAACCTAATTAAAGTGGACCAACACCCAGGATTTTGACTATCCTGGGTTTTGGTCCACTTCGGCGGGGCACCCCGATCGGGGGTGCCCCGCTGTGTGAAACCCCCCAGAAAGCCCCAAAATCTTACCTGTCCCCGCTCCCACGTGACTGGACGGTCCAATCCCCGCCAACGTCCAGGCGGGGATCAGGAACGTCCAAGCGGCTGCCGCCGCCGCCGCCTCCCTCGCGTCACTTTCGGCGCGCGCGCGCCCCCGCCGGCCATTCGCAGACGGCCGGCGCGGGCGCGAGCACGCCTACAGGGGCGCGAGGGAGGCGGCGGTGGCCGGCCGCCGCCGAAGATCAGGTAAGCGATTTGGGGTGTCTGGGGGGGTTTCACCCCGCGGGACATCCCGATCTCGGATGTCCCGCGGGATGGGAGGTGATCGGCCCAGGAATCTTATAGATTTCCGGGCCGATCACCTCTCGGTGTTGGTCCACTTTAAGAAAAGGCCAGTGAATGACCCGGTGGGCAATTGAATAGTGATGACATCCAAAAAGCAGAGCGTCTGTCACAAACACATAGTTTAAAAACCAAAGGACGGGAGTGTGGCGGACTATTCTAGACTACAAATATTATAAATAATCTATGCCGTATAATGGAAACAATAAAAATGCATTTGTCTGCCAAGTGTAAGAGGAAAAGAACCCCCCCCCCCCCGCATATGAAGCAGTGCTAATGAATAGAAAGTTAGCAAGATTAGCTAAAAATGTATAAATGAGATGTGCAAAGATAGCTTAGTGCAAAATAATTATAAAGCTATGGAAACAATAGCGTTTCGCAAAATATCAAAAGGTGCAAAGATATTAATAAAGTGCAAAGTGCAAGATTGTGCAATATGTGCATCAAAGATGTGTGCAGCAGGTATCCCCAAAACACAGGCAGATCAAACTCTTACACTTGGCAGACAAATGCATTTTTGTTGTTTCCGTTATACAGCATAGATTATTGATAATATTTGTAGTCTAGAATAGTCCGCCACACTCCCGTCCTTTGGTTTTTAAACTACCTATGTGTTTTTTAAAAATATGTCTGTTGTCTTTGGGCCTCATATGCAGTTACTAAAATAATTTGTGAATAAAGTACCAATTGATTTTTAAGACTGTGGTGCGGCTATTTTTTCAGGTAACTAGTGGTCTGACTGGCAGCTCACATATTGTATTATGTATATGTAAATAAAATGCACGTATAAGCTATGCACAGTGAGTGAATAGAAGGTTCTATAGCAGTGGTCCTCAACCCTGTCCTCAAGGCCCATCAACATGTCATGTTTTTTGGATCTCCAAATAGCCAGCTCTATTGCTCTGCAGTTGCACGAATTACTCCACCTGTGCATCTTTGTGGAGATCTGCAAAACCTGGCCTGTTGGGGACCACTATTCTATAGGACCCACTACTGCTCCCTGGGATCCATAGACAAGACCCCCCTCCCCTGGCATTTTTTTTCTACCTGCCATTTCTCACCCTTTCCCTCTCCTTCTAGAAACCGAAAGTTGACACCTCAGTGATGGTGTGTAAAGACGAGAAGCGCACATGCTTGTCGTGCGGCGAGCTCGGCTTGGAGCCCGTCTCGGTCGAATGTAGCCACAGCTTCTGTAGCAGCTGCATGGAGAAAGCTTCAGCGAATGGGGATTGTCTGTCGTGTCCTGAGTGTAAGAAAGTAGAAACTGAAAAGTTGACCACTAACCTCACCCTGGATGGCCTAGCGAAGGCAGCTGCCGCCCTGATGCCCGTGAAGAAACCAAAAGATTTTCCTTTTGTTGTTTGCGAAGAGCATGAGGAGAGACTGAAACTTTACTGTATCGATGACCATCACTTGGGTTGCATTATCTGTCGGGATTCCCTGAAGCACAGCGGTCACAAGTTCCTGCCCATCATGGATATGGTGGAGCTGTATGAGGTGAGTTTTGTTAGATGACACTTTGAGCTTGAGCATATAGGGTGAGTGATTAGTGTTACTTACCCTGCTTGTGTTGTCTTCCCTCCAGGCACAGCTGTCTGCCTTACTGAGCCCGTTGGAGAAAGCTTGGAAGAACACCAGTGAGCTGACCATCCAGCAGAGCAAGAAGATTGAAGAGCTCCAGGTAACAAAGTGCAGTTCAACAAAGAATAATGTGGTGCTTAAAAGTTTGTAAAACCCTTCAGATTTATCTACCGTATTTGCCGGCGTATAAGACGACCCCCCAACATTTCCACTCAAAATATAGAGTTTGTTATATACTCACCGTATAAGACTGCTCCCTCTTCCGCACACCAAATAAAACGTAAAAGGACATCAGATTTTATTTCAACATGTTAATTCCCTTCCCCAGAGTCCCTGGCTGGCTTCTTGCAGTCATACTTTCTGGCTTCTTAGTCATGGGGGCATCCCTCAGT
This sequence comes from Gastrophryne carolinensis, assembly GCA_027917425.1. Classification (NCBI taxonomy): domain Eukaryota; kingdom Metazoa; phylum Chordata; class Amphibia; order Anura; family Microhylidae; genus Gastrophryne; species Gastrophryne carolinensis. The sequence continues at coordinate 15,631,765 of CM051240.1, read as the reverse complement.
ACAGGCATGGGGGCATCCCTCAGTACAGGCATGGGGGCATCCCTCTGTACAGGCATGGGGGCATCCCTCTGTACAGGCATGGGGGCATCCCTCTGTACAGGCATGGGGGCATCCCTCTGTACAGGCATGGGGGCATCCCTCTGTACAGGCATGGGGGCATCCCTCTGTACAGGCATGGGGGCATCCCTCTGTACAGGCATGGGGGCATCCCTCTGTACAGGCATGGGGGCATCCCTCTGTACAGGCATGGGGGCATCCCTCTGTACAGGCATGGGGGCATCCCTCTGTACAGGCATGGGGGCATCCCTCTGTACAGGCATGGGGGCATCCCTCTGTACAGGCATGGGGGCATCCCTCAGTACAGGCATGGGGGCATCCCTCAGTACAGGCATGGGGGCATCCCTCAGTACAGGCATGGGGGCATCCCTCAGTACAGGCATGGGGGCATCCCTCAGTACAGGCATGGGGGCATCCCTCAGTACAGGCATGGGGGCATCCCTCAGTACAGGCATGGGGGCATCCCTCAGTACAGGCATGGGGGCATCCCTCAGTACAGGCATGGGGGCATCCCTCAGTACAGGCATGGGGGCATCCCTCAGTACAGGCATGGGGGCATCCCTCAGTACAGGCATGGGGGCATCCCTCTGTACAGGCATGGGGGCATCCCTCTGTACAGGCATGGGGGCATCCCTCTGTACAGGCATGGGGGCATCCCTCTGTACAGGCATGGGGGCATCCCTCTGTACAGGCATGGGGGCATCCCTCTGTACAGGCATGGGGGCATCCCTCTGTACAGGCATGGGGGCATCCCTCTGTACAGGCATGGGGGCATCCCTCTGTACAGGCATGGGGGCATCCCTCTGTACAGGCATGGGGGCATCCCTCTGTACAGGCATGGGGGCATCCCTCTGTACAGGCATGGGGGCATCCCTCTGTACAGGCATGGGGGCATCCCTCTGTACAGGCATGGGGGCATCCCTCTGTACAGGCATGGGGGCATCCCTCTGTACAGGCATGGGGGCATCCCTCTGTACAGGCATGGGGGCATCCCTCAGTACAGCCAGCGAGTGGCCCCACTCCCTCCTCCCACCGCTCACACACTTACCGATGGTCGGAGGGCCGGTCTGCCCGTCCCTGCTGTTCCTGTCGCCGCCGCCGCCGCTTTCATACGCTCTCATACACACAAACACACACATTCATTCTTACCAGCACTTCCTGACTGTTGCGCGCTGTTCGTTGGTGGGCGTGTCCCCAGAAAACAATAGACGCCGGCCATCTGGGCCACGCCCAGTGACGACCAGTGCGCAACAGCCAGGAAGTGCCGGTAAGAATGAATGTGTGTGTGTGTATGAGAGCGGCGGCACCCGGCGTATAAGACGACCCCCCCACTGGAAGGCGTGTTTTACAGGGGGAAAAAGTCGTCTTATACGCTGGCAAATACGGTATATACATTTTTACCTAAAGCTACTACAGATTTCCACCCCAATACTAAAAGTAGCTGAACAGAACCAAAACCAACCTATAAGCGAATACTAGATTTTTGAGCGTTTTCACTCTGGTTTGAATGTCTTGTCCAGTAATAACTGCATTTACAGTTGTTCAGCATGTCCAGTTGTTGATTAAACTTGCACATCACTTTGGGTGAAATTTGCTTTAGCTCTGTTGTGTTGGTGAATTTTCTCCCATGATCTACCCCCTTCAGATCCTTCCAAAATATTTATTTTGGATTAGGGTTCGATTAGATAACTTTCCCCTTCCATTTCTTTTGGTAGAATACCTTGGGAATCGATCAAGAATCTTATAGATTCCCGAGCCGATTGGCGTGGGTTTTTGTCCACTTTAAGCACCTGCAAAAATCCGGAAAAATCCTGCTAGGGCTTATTTCTTGGTGGCAATTGTCCCATTAATGATGCAAAGGTGTCCTGGCTCAGGAGCAACAAAACTGGTCCAAACCAGTCCAATCGAATGACTTGCCTATTCCTAAACTTTAACTATTATTCTCTTTTCACTGTTCTTTGGTAGAATGCGGTGTGTGTGTGTTTAGGGTCGTTGGCGCACAACCCACTTTCTCTTGGGAATCCGCTTATGGATTAAATTAGTTGTTCCAATGATGATGGCAAGCTGCCCTTTTTTCCCCATCTGCTTGCATGATACTGAATCCTTGTCAGCACTTAAATTTGCTCCTGTATCCCCCCAAAGCTGAAACGACGCCTTGCCGATTTTTTTTTTTTTTTTTTTCCTCATGGTAGCGGCTATTTCAGAGCTTTCTGTGCCAACATCCAAGCTGTGCTACTGCCTGGATTCAACTGACATAACCCACAATGCACAGCAGCAGGAAACCCAGCAGCGCTTCCTCTATGCAGATGTCCTGCAGCTCCATGGGACACCATTTTGGTTGTAACATTGACCACAGCAGCAGTTGCAGAGAGGTGAATGAATTTTTATGTGCAGCAATCTGAATTGCCCTGGGGTGGGGTGCATACGAGCACTGTGTTCTTCTAAGGATGTTGGTCCGGTTTGGGCATAAAAGCTATTTCTCCCCTCGTCTTTCAGGGCGACCCACAGAAGGAACAGTCCCCTCCCCCTGAGAGGAAACACAAACTGAACAGAGGTTAAAACACCACCGCTTTTTTGTGTTTCTTCCCTAAGGAAACCACTGGACAGGCGCGTGCTTCAGGCACATAGCCCTGAGGGATACTGGGCTGGCTTACAGGAGCATTCTCGGGTCAGTGACTGTTTGTTTTTTTGTTTTTATGCCCCGGGCGGAGGTGACTTGCTGCTGCTGACCCAGCAGTGCTCTCACGTCATTTCCAGACGGAGCCTCTACACGTGGGGCGACCCTGGAAGTACAACCAGCACCAGTTGTCCCAGCCACCACACAGTGCTGGAAGGGATTCCGGACGGAGGAACATCGGCGGCGGAGGGGACCAGCAATATACCTTATGTTACTTACTTAAACCGGACCAACATCCTGGTATAGTTGGGAACGAAAGATAGCGCCTATTTTGGTGCTTCCACTCCCAACTGACTTAACTGACAGTGCACAGTAACAGGAAGCCCAGCAGCACTTCCTGTTTGCAAGTGGCCTGCAAATGCATTGATCGCCATCTTGTTTTTTAAAATTGACGCCATCAGGACTTAGAAAAAGGTAAATTAATTTTTATGTGCAGCAATCTGAATTGCCCCGGGGAGGGATGTATATGAGCACTTTTTTTCTTATGTTGGTCTGGTTTAAGTCATTTTTGACTGTTGGTCCGCTTTAAGACTGAAGTGGAGAAGAAGGGGTGAGGTTTTAACCTCTGTTCTGTATGGGTTTCCTCCCAGGGGAAGGGGCCGCTTTGTTCATGGGTCGTCCTGAAGGACTCGTAGAAAAATAGTTACCGGTAAGTGTAAAAGGGATTTTTTGCCTGTCCACAAACCATTGTTCCAATAGCCTTCTGGCTTGTCCAGGTCATCTTAGTAAATTGTAGATAGGCAACAGTGATCTTTTTGCAGAGTACAATCTTTCTACTAATTCTGTTCTTAATTTTTCTTCCTAATTTTGTTAATGTAATTAATGTAATTTAGTTAATGTAAGACAGAACATTCTGATTGGTTTACAAACCTTTAAGCACCAGTGTATGTCCAAAATGTCTCCTAAATCTGTTATTCTGGTGATGTTACTTACCTGAGAATATTTGTTTGACAATTGGCCAAATACAATGCAGTATCTCACTGGAACACTTTTCTTCTCCCTTATCCCTTTATGTAACTCCTTCCCCCAGAATACGAGGAGCGAGTGCCGGCAGCACATCCTGTCTGAATTTGGGAACCTGTATAACTTTCTGAAAGAGCAGAAGGAGCAACTTCTGGGGCAGCTTCGGGAACAGAATAAGAGGCTGCTGGAAGAAATGGAGACCAACGCTGCCAAAATTAAGAAGTGTAGAGAGTCCAGTCATAAGAACATGGCTCTGTGCAAAGAGAAGGTGTATGAGACGGAACCAATTAGGTTCCTTGATGTAAGTGTTTCTGTTATCCAAGGTATTAAAGGGACTGTCCATGCAAGGGGTTAAGAACACACCTACAGCCTCCTCACCTCTTAAGTGAATGTTGTTTAGCTGTCTTTAGTGCTTCTGTGCAGCAAAATTGACCTCGCCCGATTTCTCCTACTCCCCCTGGGCTCTGCTTTAATGCACAACAAATAAAAAACCCTTGGTCTCCTGTGACAAAGGGCCATCCCCCAGCTCCCTCTCAGCTTATGCACAAGCATGGCTTTACATTCTGCCTGCTCTACAAGGTCACGCCCACTCTTCCTCTCTGTGTAAGAAAGAGAAACTGAAAGTAACAATTTGAAACTGTATATCTCGGCAACAAAAGTTTCTTTTAAAAAAAAAAAAAAAAAACGAAAACGTTTAGGACGTTGCCAGGTGTGGCCCTAAACTATGAGGCAACACTTGGCATTGCAGTATGCTGTTCGAATGGAGACCGTATGGCCTGGTCATTCAGCAGCGCCCCTTGGTTCTCTCCAGCACTGTTTTATTCAGCTGTAACTAGCTGGGAAGATAAGGAAGGGGACAGGCTTATGAGTTATACTAACTGCAGTAAATCTGAAAGCACTACAAGCTAAACTTCCACACATGCACAAAAAGAAGAAAAACTTCTAGACACCGCGCTTAAAATTACAGTGAATTATAATTAAATTGAATTAAAAAAGGGCAGTGTTTCCCTGCACTGGAGTTAATAAAACTGTATTGGTGCAGTCTTCAAGGAGTAGTAATTTTTGTGTATTGAAGCACATACAACTCCGCGGGAAATGTTAGTAATAAAATATTTCAATCATCAGCAACACCTTCAGTGTAAGGAAGAGAATGCAGACTTTGTGAATCCCACCACCTATTATAGTTATATCACGTACCAGATTTCTTAATTAGATAATGGCACAGGAATAGCTTCTCTCAAGGGACACTTTATAATATACAGCAGATAATATCTTCCAGGATATCAATGAATTCATTCATTTTCATCATTCATTGATATCCTGGAAGATATTATCTGCTGTATATTATAAAGTGTCCCTTGAAAGAAGCTATTCCTGTGGCATTATCTAATTAAGAAATCTGGTACGTGATATGCTATTAAGTAAAATGGTTCCCGCACTGCCGCCTATGATTATAGAGTTCTGGATGCTGGCTTGGGAAGAAACAGCCCCACAGGGGTTGATTGCATCTAGAGAACAGATGGTGGGTGACCAGCCAAACTCACCAATACCTCCCTTCTATCCATACAAATAGGCCGCTCAACAGAAAAACAGTTACCTCGGTATACAAAATGACAAATGTTTTATTATAAGCCAAAGGAAAAAAAAAAAAAAATGATGAAGTGGCTTAAGCTCAGGCCACGCAACGCGTCAGTGTTGGCATTGTGAGGGTGCATGTGGATCTGGACATGATATGGTAATGTACATTGATCTGCGCTTTCATTTATTGACCCTTATGTAGTATAGTGCATTCTTGCACACTGTGGCTATTCTATGTACATGCAAATTATATATAAGAATCCAGATTAGTATATTTGGATAAATATATGCCCGGGTACCTACCCCTTTTTCTGACTTGCACTTGCAGTAACACCCAACACTTGAGCTTCCACTGGTGTCTGTGTATTCACTTTTGGGACACTCATGTCCCTCTTTTTGTCTTGTTTGTTTTGTTTTGCTTCTCACTGCTGTTTCTTTAATCACGTTTTTAGTTTACTCGCTCACTTACATGTTCTCAGCACTATTTTTCACAGCTTCACAGTATTTCAGGGATAGCTCCCGTGGCATTCATTAGACCTTCCAATTTGCATAGACATTGTTAGTATTACTATAAGCATTTATATATTAGTGCAAATAGCCCTATTGGATATTCGCAGATAATTGAGTTTATTCATATATGTTTTGCAATAAGTCCAGTTAAGTTCCGCTACACCCCACAAGTGGGGTTTTAATCTGTGTATTTTAAATGTATGTTTTTTTTTTTTTTCCTTTGGCTTATAATAAAACATTTGTAATTTTGTATACCGAGGTAACTGTTTTTCTGTTGAGCGGCCTATTTGTATGGATAGAAGGGAGGTATTGGTGAGTTTGGCTGGTCACCCACCATCTGGTACGTGATATAACTATAATAGGTGGTGGGATTCACAAAGTCTGCATTCTCTTCCTTACACTGAAGGTGTTGCTGATGATTGAAATATTTTATTACTGACATTTCCCGCGGAGTTATGTGTTTCAATACACAAACATTACTAAACTTCCACACATGCCTAATTAAAACTGCACACAGAAAAAAAAAAGATATATATTACACGCACACACACACGGTCCTGTGCCATATGTTTGCTTAAAGAGCTCCCTCCTTTCCTCATCAGCCTATCAGAACCCCCCCCCCCCCTCGTCAATGCTGATCTGTGTGTAACTAAATAAAACCTTGCTGCTTTAGTAAAAAAAAGAAACGCGGTCTGTTTTGGGGGCACTGGACTGGAGTTAGTAGAGGACGACATATACTTCCTTTAACCCTTTAAGTGCCAGCCTACCTGGAGTTTTTGTCACACTCTGTTGCCAGACCATTTTGCACTATTTTGCGCTCCCCATGTTCAAATGTGATTTTTGAAGGGATTTCCAGGGATTTCCCAGGAAAATGATATATTGTTTTTTTCAGCAGAGTCTGGGCTTTAACATGAAATGTCTTGTTTGTCATTTTTTAGGTGTATTCTCAATATTTTTGGTTAAATATGTGCAAAAAAAAAAATTTTTACATATTGTAGTTTTTTTGTAATAAAAAATGTAAGTTTGTCAATTAAATCTTATTGCGTGTGAAATCCCAATTTCTCCCGGTTACAGTGGTACCACATATGTATAGGTAGACACCCTTTCCTGCCCAGGAGACTCCCCCAAACTGAAACAACGCTTTAGGGGATTTTCAGATAAAATACAACTGTGCTACGCAATATGCGCACCTTGCAGTTTTTCCAGAAAAACAACCCTTTACATTTGAAATACCCCCAACAAACTATATATTCTCTGGAAGTACACACCTCAGGCTTTCTAGGCGTACCAGGCTTGTTGATGTGCCCATAGTTTTCTGGAAGTAATCCCTCAATGGATTCTTTGGTTGCAAAGAGTTTCCCTAAAAAAAGGATAAAAAAGCAGAATCAAAGCCACATTTTCCTAAAAAAACTATATACAAACAAGAAAAAACAAGTTTAATCTGGAAACGCAACATCCCCCGAACAGAACAATACCCAACATGCATAGGTTCTGTCAAGGGAAGAGTTGCCAAACACCCCAAAGTAAAGCATGTGCGTAACGGTAATTTTACTTGAAAATTTCAGCTCTGCAGACAAAGTGCGCACCTTGCGATTTTTCAACCAAAACAACCCTTGACATTTGGAATATCCCCGATAAACCATATATTCCCTGAAAGTACACACGTTAAGCTTTCTAAGGGTACCCAGCTTGTTGTAGTGGGCTCATCTTTCTGGAAGTAATCCCTCAAAGAATTCTTTGTTTGCGCAGGGTTTCCTTAAAAAATTTATAAAAAAGCTGAATAAAAAACACCTTTTCCTAAAATATAAATATGCAAACCAGAAAAAACAAGCTAAGTCTGAAAGCGCAAGGTCCCCCGAACAGAACAATACCCAACATGCATAGGTACTATTAACCCTTTTAATTGCCAGCCTACTTGAGATTTTGTCACCCTCTGTTGACAGGCCATTTTTCCCCATTTTGCGTCATGTTTTGCGCCATTTTTGCTGGAACTTTCAGGAAAATTATATATATATTTTTTTGCAGCAGAGTTTAGGCTTTAACATGAAATGTCTTGTTTGTAAATTTTTTTTTTTTTTTACAATATTATTAAGTAAAAATAATAAATAAATAAATAAAAAATGTTTTAAAAAAATTGACTCCTTTATTTTAAATAAAAAATGTATTTTATTAAGGAAAATCATATTGCATGTGAAAGCCCCATTTCTACCGATTAGAACGGTACCACATATTTATCGGTAGCCCCCTGTTCCTGCCCAGGAGACCCCCCTAACTGAAACAAGTATTTAATAACATTCACAAAAAAAATACAACTACCATCCACACTACAAAGGGTTAAATCGAGAAAAAAAATGACATAGGGTCCCCCCTCCCAGGGGAGGGAGACCCCATTTTTTTTTTGATTTTTAAGGGTTAAAAACCCTTAAAAATCAAAAAAAAAATTGACGTGGGGTCCCCCTTACCCACAGTAACCAGCCCGGGTCCAGCTATGGGGGCTTGTAGGCACAGAGTGGGGGGGCCAGCTTTTGTGGCCCCCCCACCCTGCAGCCTACGAGCCCACATAGCCCATGTGGGCCCGGGCTCTTCTGCCCCCCCCTGGCCTTTGGGGAGGCAGGTAATGGGGGTGCCAGGGGTTAATGGCAAGCCACCCGCTAGCGCAGGTGGCTTGCCATCCCCCCAGCCTTGTGAACTGGTATAGGGGTCATGGACCCCTTACCAGTTCACAAGGGGTTAAATGTAAATAATGACACAGACACAAGCATAGAAAAAATATTTTATTATTTTTTTTTTTTTTTTTTTTTTTTTACACTGTACTCACCTCCCATCCATCCTGGAGCCCTCTGTCCCTCGGCGATCACTGGCTTCTGCTCACTTGCTAGAAGCCTTTTATAGCTGCTGGATGACAGAACACAAAGGGTTAATCAAAAAAAAAAATGACATAGGGTCCCCCCTCCCAGGGGGGGGGACCCCATTTTTTTTTTGATTTTTAAGGGTTAAAAACCCTTAAAAATCAAAAAAAAAATTGACGTGGGGTCCCCCTTACCCACAGTAACCAGCCCGGGACCAGCTATGGGGGCTTGTAGGCACAGAGTGGGGGGGCCAGCTTATGTGGCCCCCCCACCCTGCAGCCTACGAGCCCACATAGCCCATGTGGGCCCGGGCTCTTCTGCCCCCCCCTGGCCTTTGGGGAGGCAGGTAATGGGGGTGCCAGGGGTTAATGGCAAGCCACCCGCTAGCGCAGGTGGCTTGCCATCTCCCCAGCCTTGTGAACTGGTATAGGGGTCATGGACCCCTTACCAGTTCACAAGGGGTTAATATTAAAAAATGACACAGACACAGAGAAAAAAAAATCTTTATTTTTCTTTTTTTTACACCATACTCACCTCCGATCCGACGTCCCTCGCCGCTGTCACTTCACTGACAGATGCCGGTGGTGATCGGCGCAGGGCGGGTGACAGGCGAGGGGGCTCCGATCGGAGCCTCCTCACCTGACACCCGCTCTGCTCCGATCACCACCGGCATCTGACAGATGCCGGAGCTCGGAGGGGGTATAGGAGGAGCGGGATGACGTCATCCCGCTCCTCCCACAATGGGCGGAGCTCAGCGGCGGAGGCCAGCGCCGCCATTACAAGAGGTGAGGACCCGGAAGAGGGTCCTCACCTGAAGACTGCGCAGCCCAGGGGGGGGATCGGACCCCCCCCTGGTGAAGAGGAGACCCGGACAGAAGGCTCGGGCGCGGAGGTGAGTAAATGACAGTTTTATTTTTTTTTTTACAGCGGCGATCGGCGATCAGCGCTGGAAACGGGGGGGGGGGGCGGCTGGTTTCGGGCCCCCCCCTGAAGACGGAGGACGACGGGGGGGCGATCGGATGCCCCCCCAAGGAAGAGGGGACCCCAGGCTTCACAAGGATACCGGAGGTAAGTGATTTTTTTTTTCTATTTTTTAACTGTTTGTGGGAAATGCCAGGCACGTAGTTTCTACGTGCTTGGCACTTAACGGTAGGAGAGGCAACCACGTAGAAACTACGTGCTTGGCATTTAAAGGGTTAAGGACCTCCATCAGTCAATAGGCTGATCTCAAGACGGATGACATGTGCCAGCTTTTTGGCTGCACCCCCAGTTTTTCCTGTGGAGTGCGCGCCCCTTGTTCTCAATCAAGCAGATAGGCTCGAAATGCAGGATTGCACACTCATTTAGGATGCCCCGGGGGCAGGCTAGCAGCCAGCACTGGAGTATTTTAAATTACACAGCTGACCACTGAATTTTTAAAGCCGCTTTAATTATGTTTGTGGAAAACTAACTTAAGTAGAATTCCTGTCATGGGACTCAAGGGGGCGTCACCATGTTTTTGCTTAATTCAGATGACTTTTCTGTACCTGTTGTTATGTTACTCCTTGCTATAGCTAAAGAAACAATCACCTGATAGGTGAAGCCTATAATCCCCCACATGTAGTAAAAAGGCCTAGCATGGAAACTTAACAGAGAAAATGAGTTCAATCTTTTTTTTTTTTTTTCTCCTGCAGGGTATAGACGAGTTCATAAAGGGGTAAGTGTGTCTTGTATTTGTTGCTTAACTCCACGCAGATGTTATGGAATAGCAGACAGATTCTACACCAAAGCTGGGGGGCAGGAATAGATGGGGCAAAGCTGGGGGGCAGGAATAGATGGGGCAAAGCTGGGGGGCAGGAATAGATGGGGCAAAGCTGGGCAGGAAAGGAATGGATGGGGCAGAGATGGGCAGGAAAGGAATGGATGGGGCAGAGATGGGCAGGAATGGATGGGGCAGAGATGGGCAGGACAGGGATGGATGGGGCAGGGATGGATGGGGCAGAGATGGGCAGGACAGGAATGGATGGGGCAGAGATGGGCAGGACAGGGATGGATGGGGCAGAGATGGGCAGGACAGGGATGGATGGGGCAGAGATGGGCAGGACAGGGATGGATGGGGCAAAGATGGGCAGGACAGGAATGGATGGGGCAGAGATGGGCAGGACAGGGATGGATGGGGCAGAGATGGGCAGGACAGGGATGGATGGGGCAGAGATGGGCAGGACAGGGATGGATGGGGCAGAGATGGGCAGGACAGGAATGGATGGGGCAGAGATGGGCAGGACAGGGATGGATGGGGCAGAGATGGGCAGGACAGGGATGGATGGGGCAGAGATGGGCAGGACAGGAATGGATGGGGCAGAGATGGGCAGGACAGGGATGGATGGGGCAGAGATGGGCAGGACAGGGATGGATGGGGCAGAGATGGGCAGGACAGGGATGGATGGGGCAGAGATGGGCAGGACAGGGATGGATGGGGCAGAGATGGGCAGGACAGGGATGGATGGGGCAGAGATGGCGGGGACAGGAATGGATGGGGCTGAACAGGGGCAGAGGGAAAGTATTGCATGGGGCAAAGAGACAGAGAAACAAAGTTTGTTTGCACCTTGCAATGCCACCTCCCGCCCATGCAGTACTTCATATTGCAAGCAGGACACTGGCAGGGAGACTAAGCACTACATTGTCAATCAGGTAAAGGGGGCAGCACTGAGCACCGCAACACAGAAGCAACTGAGCACTGGGCTGTCAGGGCAGTGGTCCAGAAATCTACCGCCGAGGCCCGCATTTGTACCCCGGCCCGCCAGTTGAGTAAAGCTGATCTATACAATCTGATGAAAGAATTCCAGTCCCTCTGCACATCCTAGATATTTTTGGGGCAGCTTTGGGATGGGGCCCTGGTTATTGTATAGGGGGCCCGTATGTAATGTTGCTCCTTCACCTGTCAAGACGTTTTTTCCTTCCTCCTCAGATCCCGGGAGTGGCAGAAAATAATATCTGATAACAAAGTCTTGTACAAGCAGCTGTGTCGCGGCACTTTCAAGGGACCATTACAGTACTTTGCTTGGAAGCAAATGAAGTCCATTGTCCCAGGTAAGGTGTTTATTTTTTATTTTTTGTCATCCAAATGTTTGTCTTCCAAATGTTTTCTTGCCTTCGCCGGTCTGTGGAGATTTGCCTTAAACTGGACCTTCACCATGATTTTAATGAAAAGCCCAAACCCTCAAACTATTCCCCATTATCTAAAATTAGGATATTTTAAGTTTTTAGTCACTTATTATTCATTCCCCCGCTGGGCTGCAACTCTGTTCAGGACTCTAGGATGCTGGTGCCGCTATCTTGACTCAGAAGCATCACATACTGAGGAGAGGAGAGCGGGATAAAGTACAGAGGGGCAGGTTATAGCTGAGCTCTGCACAGCTGGGGTCAGGGAAAGGACAGCAATCCCAGAATGCAGAGAGACACGGTCAGAAGACTCTTCCTGTTTGCAGGCCGCCTGATGCTCCAAGAGCCGTCATCTTGGATGTTTAAAGGCTCATAACGTGCAGTAGATGCAGGAAGGATGATTGTAATGTGGGCAATCTGTATCTACTGGATGAGGGAGATATATAAGATATTCTAAGCATACAGTACGTCCTGCTCCATCTATAATACTTACACGTGGGTAATCCTCCGCCAGATGGCGCTGTTCACTGCAGACATGCAAAAACAGGCTCCTCCCGGAACTTCATATACCCAGGGACCTCCCACAAATCCCCAGATTTCTCTGCAGTGCTGACTGTGAAGACATGAAGTATCACTCTCTCGCAGGTGAGCGGGGCTATTACAGCCTGCGGCCCTGTGAGACTATTCCCACCCGTCCTCTTCGATACGATGTGCCTCCCAGCTTGGGCTGCGCTGGTCGGGTGAAGGTAGGCAGCACCATGCGTGCTTAGGGAGGAACGCTCCACCGCAATCCCCCACCATAGGGTAGGCGGTCAAGGCTGATGGTGAGCCTTCAGGGGATGCCCCTCCCGCATCATTGCCCCACGCCCCATGTAGCGGTGGACCCTATGTTAACGGGTCGCCTTCCTCCCTCGTTCCCCCCTTAGTCAGGGGGAAAAGAAAGGGGGGGGTTGTGTGTATAGCGGCCTTAGTTTATACTTACACGCTTATGGCTTAACTGTGTTTTACTGGGATCGGGGATCAGAGCCGCACTCTTACCTTACTGTTTACCGCAGCACTAGTAGTCTGCCTTCTGCTCGCACCGCACATATGGCGGCGGCGCGCGGACGCCCTGGCGTCTCCTTCTTCCCTTCTTAGCCTTATCGGCTCTTCATAGGTTGCGCTGGCTTGAGCGCCTGTCTTAATCAGTATCACTGTCACAGACCGGGATTCATTCCCCGACGGGGAACCGCAGGAGAGCCCGAGTACAGTTCTCGGCTGTGCCTGTCCCGGCTCCGCCATTTTTAATAGGCTTTTCTGCTTTTTTACTTCTTCTTTCTGTACAATCATTGGCTGGATGCCTTACGAGCTTCGCGCTCGCTGGAGAGGGGCGTGGTTTCGGCTTGGCGCGCTACGCGTCACGATCGGCTCAGGCCCGCCCTCCGAGGTTCTTTCGGCGCCATTTTCTTCTCCTGCGCGCGTGGTGAGGATCGTCCTCTCCTCTCTGTATGTAAGTGCCCTCGCGGGCGACTTTTCTTTACTCCTATCCCCATTGCGCATGGCTCTGACATCCTGTTTCCCCCGCAGACCGCGGTTTTCACAAGTGGCTTCTCCCGGCCCAGTGTAGCTCCCGGTCGTGACCATAAAAAAAAAAATAAATACTCCCACTTCCCCGCGGGTTATTGGGGCATCCAGGGTAGCTTGCAGCGTCAATCCCTACTGGCCTATTGTGCCTAATAATCACCATATGGAGGCATCTCAGGATATTGTGAACGGGGTTCCTTCGGGACAAGCCCGGCTGTGTGTAGCTTCTGGGGTCTTACCTAGCAGTGGTGACAATGCACGGGTCTGTGTTCCTTGTGCACAGCAGGCGCTATCGGTGCTTCCCGTCTCCTCTGAGACTGGGCCTGCACCCCGCCGCACTTCACCTACTCCCCCAAGCCTGAGTCTAACCCCCAATACCAGTGGGGATTCTCATCCTGATCTGGCCACGAGGCTGGCTAGTGTTGAAAACTTGCTTGCTGATTCCTTAGCGCGTAAAGCCACCGCCAAGAGGCGGCACCTGAACCCTGAATCAGCCCTCTTCCCTGTAGAATCTGATGATTTGTTGCATTCCTATGCCCATATCCCCTCGGACGAAGGGGAACTGTTCTCTGACTCAGGGTCATATGACGATGAGTCCAGGGGTCAGGAAGAGTCTGGCTCCGAGCATTGGTCCTCAGATGATATTGATAGACTGCTGGTTCAGATGTTTGAGGTTCTGTCCCTCTCTCCCCCTGCTGCGGCTCCCCGGCAAAGGGGTGATCTTTTTCATGCTGCTAAAGCTCGCTTGGAATTTCCCGAGCTGACCCATTTCAATAGCCTCATGCTTAAAGAATGGGAACATCCCAGCAGACTTCATGGGGTCCCTAAGAGCGTGCATAGGAAATATCCCTTCCCTGCTGACTTGGTTAAGTGCTGGTCATCGCCGCCCGAGGTCGATGCTCCTATTCTAGGGTTGTCCAACACCTCTATTATGCACTCCCCTGACACTACTACGCTACGGGTCTCTGAGGACCGGCGTGTTGATCAACTGGCATGTCATGCCTTTGCATTTGGGGGAGCGACTCTGCGCCCGGTTTGCGCCTTAGCCATTACGGCAGTAGCGCTCAGGGCCGTGGTTAGGAGTGCTCTTGATGGCACAGATGAGTTGCCTCCTGATACTGTCAACGCTCTGTCCAGCTGTGATGCGTGTTTGAACTTTATCCTGTCCGCATCGGACGATGCTATTAAGATGTGTGCCAGGTCATCTGCCCTGGTGGTTGCTATACGCCGCGCGGTCTGGTTGCGCCAGTGGGCCGCAGACAATGCCGCCAAGAAAGCCCTCACGGGGCTGCCATTTAAAGGGCTGCGCCTATTTGGAGATCGATTAGACCTCGATTAGACCAAGGGAGGCAAGTTACCCCAGCGCAGGCGACAGACTCGGCCTTTTCGTGGCCAAGGCTCCCTATCAACCCCCTATCGTGGGGCCAAGCAGGGTAGAGGGGCGTCCTTCGCTGGGGCCCCGCGCTGATTCCTGGCACAGGAACAGAGGACGCCGTCCAGGTTCCTCCTGGGGAACCAAGCCCAAAGCCCCTCCCAAGGCCCCCCAGGCATGAGGGGGCGCCCTCACCCGTCAGGGTGGGGGGGGCGTCTACAGCACTTCGAGCACGTCTGGCGGCGCCACGTCTCAGACCGGTGGATTCAGGAGGTAGTGTCCTCCAGCTACAAAATAGAATTTGCTGTACGGCCCCCCACCAGGTTCATTGGGTCTCGAATCCCTCAAGACCCTGCCTCAGCTCAGGTCTTGTTGCTGGCCGTACAGGGTCTCATGGACCTAGGGGTCATTTGCAAGGTCCCCCCTGGAGACAGGGGCACGGGGTTCTACTCAAACCTTTTCACAGTACCCAAGAAGGATGGGTCAGTCAGGCCCATTCTGGATTTAAAAATCCTCAACAAATTTGTCATGAACAGGCACTTTCGCATGGAAACTCTGCGCACGGCCATTGGCTCACTGCGCCCAGGGGACTTCATGACGTCAGTAGACATCAAGGATGCTTACCTGCACGTCCCGGTGTTTCTGGGACACCAAAGGTTTCTCAGATTTGCACTAAAAGATCAGCATTATCAATTTGTGGCCCTGCCATTCGGCCTAACATCGGCTCCCAGGGTGTTCACCAATGTGCTGGCAGGGTGATGTCCCTGATAAGGCTAAGGGGCATACGAGTGCTGCCCTACCTGGACGATATTCTCATCACCTGTCGGTCTCTGCGGCAGGCAGAGTTGGACTCTCGGCTGGTAGTGTCCACCCTGGAGTCCTTTGGCTGGGTGATCAATTTCCCCAAGTCATCCCTGTCCCCCTCCTCGGTGACTCCGTTCCTGGGAATGATTCTGGATACGGTTCAGTCAAGGATATTCCTTCCTCAACAAGGTGGAAGCTCTGACAGCGCAGGCGAGGTTCCTGCTCTCGAGCCCACATCCCTCCATCCAGCAGGGAATGCAATTGGTGGGCCTGATGGTGGCGAGCTTCGAGGCGGTGCCCTTTGCCCAGTTCCATTTGAGACCTCTGCAGCTTCACCTTCTGTCAGTTTGGGACAAGAACCCTGCGTCCTTGGACGGGTTCTGTGTGCTTCCCCCCTCGGTCAGACTGTCCCTTGCGTGGTGGCTGGACCAA